>CM037783.1:38644679-38659418 GCA_021229015.1 Solen grandis | reverse complement strand
AGTGTGTCTATTTTATTGGCTTATTTTGTCATTTGTAATGGGTTTTCGTGCTTTGGGACATTGGTTCGAAAATGGCAGATTTCTTGTCCTTAAATCTAAAATAATACAAATGGTTCTTGGAAAATAAAATCCTAATAGTTTCACATCTTTCTGTTTTTTTCTATGGAGCACTGTTTTAATTAATTACAGCATGGTTGTTTGTTGCTGGCACTAGGGCACGTGCGAGACGGGCAAGTGTGGAGCCTTCCGGACCACATCCGGTAAGAAGGTGTAATGTGTATTGTAATTGATGTACATGTATTGTTTGTTTGTATTGTATTTAATGTGTATTTTTTATAAAGATTTAATAAGTTTTCAAGGCCACTAGACATGCTTTTGTCTGTCACAAATATATTTTAATATAAACTATGTGATCATGAATATATAAATGTAGTTGCTTTGCATATGACTACATTTTCATTCTTGTTATTTATTTTATTGTAATCAATGTCGTTTCAGGATGTGCGGATGAATGCACTTGAAATGTACCATCTGTAAATTAAACTGAAATGAACCCACACGGACCTGTGTTATTATAAAACCCTTGAAAAGTGGTCCACAGAGAAGGAAAAGCATTATTAATCAACCAATCAGATTTCATCGAGGCATTGTTGTATCAACCAATCAGATTGAGTCTTTTTCGCGTAAGAATTTGAAAGGGATCAGTGATTCTGATTGACGTCGGCCATCGGGGATTTGCCAAAAAAAATCAAATGGCCAATCTTATGTTAGCAGTTAAGACATTAGGGCAATCAAAATTACATTCGATATTCATCATAAATTTCTATTATGTGACAAATAAAAGACACGATTTAATTATATTCAGTGTATGATTACTACCAGTTTATTTACTCCATTCCAGAAGTTTTTTTCGATCATAATCCCAAATCATCTATCAAGAGCTTGTCCCATTTGGGAGGGACAGAGGGTCATAGTGTCACACATTCTCAAATTATCAGCACATTAACTAAATCTAAGTAAGGTGCAATATGGTCCAAGTAAAGGGAAAAAGCCCTGTCATTAGAATGAGTTGAATTGGCCAGGTTGAGTATAAATTATATTGTGAGAAGCTGCCGATTATCTTGAAATGAATGCTTGCACAAGTGTCACCACATACTGCCCTCTGTGCCCCCTCCACTGATTCAGTTTCAACTTGTGTGACATCCACTCTACACACAGGAAGAAATAAACATATTACAGCAGTAAAGTTCAAAGGGTGGTGAAACTGGCACATGCCAATGTCCGGTCTCCATTATCTCCAGTTGGCTGTGCTGATAGGGGTTTCTTACCTCTTTGAAATGCAGAGAGTTTTGTGTTAGGTGATTGTTAGAGTGTTTGGATTAAGAAATATGCTTGGACATTACCCGTTGTGTCTTACAACTGCTGCATTATGACATCATCAATCTTTTTTTTTTTTTTTTTTTTTTTGTGTGTGGAATAGAAATATTTGATCATCTAGCTTCATTCAATTTTTTATCTTGGAGGAAAAAATAATATGGCTAGTAGATGTTTAATCAACTAAGAATAGTTGAAAGAGATCAGTTGACAGTGACCAAAAGCTTTATTTATTTATTTTCTTGTTAAATGATGATAGTCAAATTAAATTATTGAATAATTGCATTATGTTCATATTTTTATTTTTGATCAATTGGTTGGCCAAATGAATTTTAATTTTTGTTTGTTGTTCTGTTTTTTAATTAAAATATTAGTTTATCATTCAAAGTTTTTTTGTTTTGTTTTTTTTAAATCAATTTTCAACTGTACCATGGTTTGACTTTGTTGTTAATATTATGCATTTTAGACACACTTTAAAAAAAGCAAGTTGTAGTTGTTTCATAAAATGTCACGTTTGATCTTAAAAATGTCACAGAAAGGGCCATTGTTACATTGATAAAAATTCTTTCCCGATCACTGCTGCACGGAGGCATCCGGGTAGAACCACTGACCTACCGCAAGCCAGCTGGAAGGCTTCCACACACACGTATGAACAGACGACAGATGCCTGACAAAAAGGGATTACAATAGCTCACCATGAGCATGTTGTGCTCAGGTGAGCTAAACAAGAGGGCCAAGATGGCCCTGTGTCGCTCACCTGATTAAGATGGCTGTGTTAGGCAAAATGACAAAAAATCTGGCATCTAAAGTGTTTTTCTAACATTTGACTAAGTGGCCTACATTTTGATCCTACCTGAATTTACCTGGTGACCTAGTTTTTGACCCCACATGACCCATTTTCAAACCCATCCGAGATATTATGTAGACAAACATCCTGACAAGTTTCATGAGATTGGCCAAAACTGTGGCCTCTAGAGTGTTCACAAGGTTTTTTCAAAATTTGACCTGATGACCTAGTTTTTGACCCCACATGACCCAATTTCGAACTCATCCGAGATATCATGTAGACAAACAACTTGACCAAGTTTCATGCAGATTGGTCCAAAACTGTGGCCTCTAGAGTGTTCACAAGGTTTTTCAAAGATTTGACCTGGTGACCTAGATTTTGACCCCACATGACCCAATTTCGAACCCATCCGAGATATCATATAGACAAATACCCTGACCAACTTTCATGAAGATTGGGCCAAACCTGTGGCCTCTAGAGTGTTCACAAGGTTTTTCTAAGATTTGACCTGGTGACCTAGAGGGCAAACAAAGTGAAATCTGGCTTTTTTCAATTTTAAAAGGGGCGTAACTCCTGACCTAAGGGTCCAATTTCAGCCATAATCCAACTTAGCCAAAATTTGATGGTTATAAACATTGTTATAAAATTTAAAGACAATGACCTAAAGAATAAAGATGCTAGAGTGCAAACAAAGTGCAATCTGACTTTTTTAAATAATATAAGGGGTGTAACTCCTGACCTAATGGTCCGATATCAGCTAAAATCGAACTTGGCTGAGATTTTTTGGTTATAAACAATGTCATTAAGTTTGAATGCAATTGCTAAAGAAATGAAGATGCTAGAGTGCAAACAATGTGAAATCTGGCTTTTTTGAATTTTAAAAGGGGCATAACTCCTGACCTAATGGTATGATATCAGCCATAATCGAACTTGGCCGAGATTAAATGGTTATAAACATTGTTATCAAGTTTGAAGATAATTGCTCATGAAATGAAGATGCTAGAGTGCAAACAATGTGAAATCTGGCTTTTTTTAATTTTAAAAGGGGCATAACTCCTGACCTAATGGTACGATATCAGCCATAATCGAAATTGGCCATGATTTTATGGTTATAAACATTGATATAAAGTTTAATGATAATTGCTTATGAAATGAAGATGCTAGAGTGCAAACAATGTGAAATCTGGCTTTTTTGAATTTTAAAAGGGGCATAAGATATCAGCCATAATCAAAATTGGCTGAGATTTTATGGTTATAAACATGGTTTTTAAGTTTGAAGATAATTGCTCATAAAATGAAGATGCTAGAGTGCAAACGAACAAATTGTGGACGACGGACGACGGACTGACGGACGGACGACGGACATTCATCGATCCTAAAAGCTCATCCTGAGCACACGTGCTCAGGTGAGCTAAAAAGTACATTTGGAAAGGCATTTAAATACAGAACATTTCATACACTTTATGTATCCATTTATCTAGAGAAGCTGTCAAGAAATTGAGCCTTTTACCTCTAGAAAACGGCATGTGTGTTTTAGGAAAACATCTTATTTTAAGTATATTACATTAAACGAAAATAAGAGTAATATGGCTGCAACTGTATACATGTCATAAATAAGAACTTTCAGCTAGATACATATGTATGGAGAGCCTCAGATTTACCACACGTCTTTACGTGAATAATTCTTGTGATCCAATTAGAATTGACTACATTATCTCTCAATCATTTTGTTTGCACAGGTATAAAGCAAACTATGATTTTATGCAGTATTGCCCACTCTCACAGACATTCTGTGAATTAGAAATGCAAAATGATGGAAATGGTAGCCATGTCATTAGTTGTGTGTCTAAGCAACCCTGTTCAAAAAATTGTATAATCAAACTCTTACAAGCGATAACAGAAAACTTCCAAATATTTGACCATATTTGTTGGAATCAAACAGCAAAGCGGTATCATGTGATTTTCATGCAACTATAAGACTGGCGGTTGCTGTAAATGAAAATCTGGCATTGTTGATTTGAAAAATTACCACAGCCATTTTCACCATTTCGTATTCCTTTGCGTTCAGTAGTGTTTCAATGCAATGTGATTGTTTACATCAGGTTAGTTAGGTCATGACCTCCTTGTGTATGCACTTTATCAATGGAACCATATTGAGAATCGTAATGAAACAAATCAAAGTGCTTAATTAAGGCACTGAGAGACTGTCGGCGGGTTTATCATGAAACCAAGAGTGAGACCAGCTGACTTATTACTAGTAACTAAAGTAACATGAAAACATGTCATATAGCATCACATTACCTTTGTCTCCATCAGGATCAACCCTACTTAAACGCTTAATTTAATTCTGCTGACTTTTTTTCAGCGCTTTGTGTGCATTGATTCAACATGTCAGTGCAAGCTTGTTACGTCACATTCTCTATTTATAAATTGCCGCATTCTTTAGTTAAAGAAGTCACATCTTTTCCGAGAAATATTTTAAATGATAATGATTAAAAACTTAAGTGCAATACCTTATTTTATAACTGGAATTAATAATAGAGCACTAGTTTACAATGGAAATTGATTTATCAGCATTTTTTTTCTCTTTTTTTAAATAATGGTTTACCCAAGGATCAATTTTTAACGTAACATATCTTTTAAAAAGTTATTTTGCTTATCAATAAATATGTTGATTTACTAGAGAGAAATTTACTCTTATTCAATATTTCGACAAAAGTCTGCCTTTCTCAAGAAAAGAAAAACAAATTTTTAGCAAGTTTACAAGAAATTTACAATTGTAAACTAATTTTAGCAAGAACTTGCTAAAATTTCATTTTTTTTCTTGTGAAAGGCAAATTTTTATCGAAATATTGAATAAGGGTGAATTTAATTGCTTATTTTGCTTGTTAGGGATGGTTTTCATTAAACAATAGTGGCTACACATATTTAGGTATTTTTGTGGTGAGGAAAGAAGCCATTCCATGCCTTATCCATTAATTTTCATTTTCACATTTCATTGATTTCTCCTAACATAGACCTAATCTTAAACAGTAATAAATATAGTCACCAGTTTCTACCTGCAACTAATGAACACACAATTTGCTTTAATGGACTTCTTACAATTAGCATATCGACACTCTTACTCTCCTTATTATATACTCTTGCCTACATTTTACAAGTTTTATATCAATGTGCAGATCTAAATCAAAAGGAAGCAAATCTAAAACATCACTCTTTCATTATTTTACTCAAGTCTGGTATCTGGCAATTTTAAGTTCTGGAGATCTGCAGCTCTTCAAACTGTTTTTCACTTGACTATTTGGGTTTACCGTCGCTTCGACAGTATTTCAGTCATATAGCAACGTCCAGCTAATTACAGGTGGAGGAAGACCCCGAATGCATGGAGGCATCCAGGTAGAACCACCGACCTACCGCAAGCCAGCTGGAAGGCTTCCTCACATGAAAATCCAAATGTCCCTGCCGGGATTCAAAACCACGCGGTGAAGGGCTGAGTGAGTGTTAAGTTTTTCACTCGAGAGAGTCAGACACATAATTTCAGTGCCTTAAGCGCTTTGATTACCATGGCCACAACATACTAATTCTTTGAACTGCGTGTACTGGTATAGATATATATTAAATGGTGCTCAGTATATAAGGGTAGTAAAACTTCAAAGACTGGTTGGCCCGATGAGGGAATAATGTGACAAAATGTAGGGTCATGCCACTTGTCTACAGTGTGGTATCGCAGTGAGGCAACACTTTGCTTTATATATCTGTTTCATGTTCAAATGTTTAACTCACATGAACCAGGTTGACACTTTGCTTTTGATGTCGCATTATGTCTATGTCTCTGAATTGATTGATTTCACCATATTCTCCGACAAGGAAAAACGATTTGGGTATTCTCTATAAAGTAGGCACTATTCCTTACGAGTTTTTCTCTGAAATTCATCTTTGAAATATGCAACATGTAAACAAATTTGACTGATTTTGTACATTTACATGTTTGACTTGTAACAGTTTCACCAGTTTGTTGTCAAACAAACTACATGTTATAAACAGTCAGAACCTACTGAAAACAGTTTAGAAACATACACTTCAATAACTATACTTACATGTATTTCCAAATGCTACGTAAAATAAATCACTTGCTTTCAGATAAAAAGACAAATCAAGTGAAATCAAATGATTAAATTAATAATTATTAAAGATGATCAGCTAGAAAACTTCTAATCATTTAAGTACAATAAACAACAAGAAACATAAACAATAAAAATATGCATTTAAAGTGGACTTCAACTTCTGAAATTATAAAATTTGACTATGACTTGACTATTTGAGTTTACCATCGCCTCGACAGTATTTCAGTCATATAGCAACGTCAAGCTAATTACAGGTGGAGGAAGACCCCGAATGCACGGAGACATCCAGGTAGAATCACCAACCTACCGCAAGCCAGCTGGAAGGCTTCCTCACATGAAAATCCGAATGACCCTGCCGGGTTTCAAACCCACGCGTTGAGGGGCTGAGTGAGTGTTAAAGTCAGCGACTCTACCCTCTCGGCCACGGAGGCCCCAAAATTATAAGCAATAAAGCAGATTCATGCAAACCCCAAGCAGCAGAAAATAAACTAGAATGACTGTCGTGATATCATCAGTTTCGTGAAAGCAATTCCATTTAGTTCACGAGTTAAATGATTCGAAAAACATATTTCTTCGTTCACTGGCTTGTTGAATACTGTTAACAGCTATCTTTCAAACATTTTTGTCGCAATGTTTAAGCAGACTTTTTTACCAAACAGAATATTTTTGAGTATTACCTGTCAGTGATGTAGTTGCAAACTTTATTTTTTTTTTACAGTATTTGGTTAGAGCCATGTTAGATATGTGTGTTGCTTTATGATGGCGATCAACGACAATTGTAAGCGATAAACAACAATTGCAAATGACACAGAATAGTATAAAATGACACACCACAATGCAACATGACAGTCAGCATTATTACAAACCAATGTTGCATTGAATAACTATCATTTTCATGAAATATTGCATTAATTTTTGAGTGTCGAATGCAAAAAATGACATAAAAATCAGACTTAATTTTTTTTTGTTTTATAGAGTGATTTCAAGCTAAGTGCCCCCTAGTGACCAAATGAGAAACAAAATTCATTAAAATTTTACTATAAGGTACCTAGCAATGCAGCAAATGGTTCAATCAAGTATAAAGTCGCACTTGTCAAACATTCTTTCTTATATATCACAATTTGAAGCATAAAAACTGATTTACAAATGTTCTGAAAAGGATCAAACCTTGGACTGCCGTAAAATGACCAAATCAAGTTCGATCTTCAAAAACTAAACATCACTGGAAAGAGCTTTTTAAGAACATACACTCATTCCTGTAAAATTTCATCAAAATCTGCTCAGCCGTTTAGGAGGAGATATCATTTACAGAATTTTCTATTTTAAGCTTGGCGGCTATCTTGGTTGACAGATCAGATTGATTTTAGCTATTTTTGCTCAGTACCGCCTAAGGTTAATTCCTGAAAAACTTTATCAAAATCTGCTATACAGCGGTTTAGGAGGAAAGATTTTTCTATTTTTTTAGCTCTGGCGGCCATCTTGGTTGGCGGACCAGAAAGATTTTAGCTTTTTTTGTGCAGTATCACCCAATGATCATTCCTATTGAGTGTCATTAAAATCTTCTTAGCGAATAAGAAGGAGATGTCATTTTAAAAAAATTATATTTTTAGCTCTGGCGGCCTTGGGGGGGGAACACAGTACTACCTAAGGATCATTCCTGCTCAGCCGTTAAGAAGATGTCATTTAAATATTCTATTTTTAATCTGGCCTTTTGGTTTGGAATGATTTAGGCTAATTTTGATCAGTACCAGCTAAGGATTATTTCTGTAAAAATTCAACAAACTCTGCTCAGCAGTTTAGGAGGAGATGACGTTTAAAGATTATTCTATTTTTAGAATAGCCGAAAAAAATGTAATGATGCATGAACAACTGCATGCAACCTGCACCTTATATATACAGTGGTGCTAACGTATCAGTTGTCAAAAATAGCATATCGTCTAACGAAATAATTCAATGTATTAGACATAAGGGCAAATCGGTAATCGTATATCGTAAATCGCATAACGTATATCATATTGAACCACCCAGTGGTTTAGGACAGTTTAAGTTACGGGACACCATCGATATTTCAGAAATAATTAATGTTCGTGTCTTTAAATTTAATATTTGCTTAAGTTTATTAATGGTGGATCATTAAATCACATTATGAGTACATTTTTTTCATATTTTACCAATTGCAATAGTTATATTTCTTTTACTTTATTATTTTATACATGTGTTATGGCCTACGTGACTTTCAGGAGCAGACGCCATGCGATGTTATATAATTTGATGCACGTGTGAAAAGTACTATATCAGAGACGTAAATACCTTTAATATAGCTTCGTGACTATATCAGTATTAAAGTGGAATAATTTTAAAATATGTGTAATCGATATGTTTGATCAATGTTTGCTTTATTAACCTGTCTAAAAACTAACAAATTAAAACTTACCTTCTTATGCAAGATCGTCCTAAATGTTGCTTTCATGTAATTATTTATTTCCCGGGACATTTTTTACTGCTGTATTTACTCGAATGCCCATTTTTCTTTATTATTTAATGAATTCGTGAACAAAAGATATTTGTAATTTACGAATATAGTTTATTTATTTAATTATTTCCTATTTTATTTAGGTTTCTCTATCTCTCGTTCATTACGCACACGCGCGCGCACACACACACTTCCAAAAAAATTGGATGAATGAGTGCAAATTATGTTTCTTTTTCCCCCCTTTTTCATCAGTACGGAGATAATCAAACTTCAGGTAGGTGGAGACTGAAAATCCAAACCGGAGCATTTTTTCCGATGATCGCGTAAATCCTAATACGTATATGATGTGTACAAGATGCATCGGTATTGCTTTGAGAACACGGAGCTCTAAGTACTAGTTCTACACAGGAACATGTTTACAGTATATCGGTGCTATACCTCGGACACGTATATTTCGAAGAGCATTTTTTTTTTTTTTTTGCGAAATTAGCATGGTATCACACCCGAACTTAATTGTATCCAACAACTGTCTCTTTATATGGAAAAAAAACAATGATAAAACGGGACCACATTTTCGTGATATGCTTCACTGCTATGTCTTAATATTTAATATGATAATTCAGGAATTATTGCAAGCCATAACAATAGAAAAATAAACATAAAACCTACATGGGAATGGAAGATTTGTTATAAAATAACTGATGTATTTTATTCCGTGATAACACAGAGTTCACTGACATGATAATAGTTGAAAGAAAATAATCTTGTTTCCATATTACTACAGTTCGCTAAAGATCTCATTTCCATATTATTACAGTTTGCTAGAGATATAATAGGTTAGAACATTTTCTTGCATATCCCTAATCTTTTATGTATAATTAAGTGAAAAAAGTGTGTTTCGCAATACCGGAGGCGTGCCATAAGTTCTTATCAGCAGGCACAGCATGTGCTTATTTTGACCGGATATGTCACCTTTATGTCTCGCCGCTGCCGGTTAACCACCCCCAGAGGAGAAGGCTTTTGACATGTACACAGAGTGAATGTTATTCCCGGTACTAAAAGATTACAATTTTTAGCAATAATTTGAAATTCTATTTTAAACACTCCAATATTCATAGAATAATAATAATAATAAAACTGTTTCCAATCTAGGTATGAGGCACAGAATATATTTCGAAGAGAGAAAAAAATCTTAAATGTACACGATGATGATGATGATAATGATGATACATGTATCAAAAATACATTTGTAAGGGAGTGTGCGGGCACACATGTGTGTGACTTATGGACTTATTTTTATATCACAAATGAGCGAATCATAGGGTATTCTTTAAAATATTTTGATTGTTAAAACGGCGAGTAAAATACACAGATTTTAAATAGACTTTTTTTTTTAATTTGTTCTTCCGACTGAAACCCATTGTGTCTACAAATCAAAATCTCTGCAAATTAAAATGTGTCTCGAAACCACATACCTGATAACATTAATGACCATTAGCTCAAAATATAGGATGAGAGAGAGAGAGAGAGAGAGAGAAGGAGAGATGAATGCATATTTATGCGGAAGACACAGTGAATTAGTGCGGGGATGATACATATGCACACAATATAAATGTTATCATAAATATTTAATAAAATATTAAATACTTTACATTTAAATAATTTTACAATAATACTTGGTCAAAAACATGGATACCATTACAAAATATTGAAAGCCCAACACATGATGATATTTCCCTACTTAATAAGAGACAATTAGTTATATATCCTTTACATGTAGCAATGCATGTGTTAGACAATCTGGAAACATGTCTGGAAAGGTGTGAAATAACTTTCTACAGTAGATGAACTGGGTGTAGTCAAAATGAGATATAACCGATTTGGCAACTATTTTATTCTTGTACTCGATTAACGAAACAAATCATATTAAACTGTATACGCATGGCGGCGTATGACATTTCTCACGAATACCCGGTTAAACGGCGGCCTCTTCACTCATGGCATCTTTTCGACAAAGATAGCTTTTCGACCCATGTTAATGTACATGTATTTAATTGTTTAATTACCAAGGTCAATTTCCAACAACAATTCTTCGGGCTTAGGGCTTTTTAAAATAGCGGATTTTCCGAGCTTCTGGTTAAAGTATATGAAAACATATTTATATTAAATCTATACCTATGACAGTTACCTACTTGTAATATATACAAATATTCTAATAAGAAAATAGATACGGTGCTATTCTCCCACATCGTTCTTTTGATATTTGATACATCCAATAAATTATATATACATTTATGTTTGATGGGTTAAATGCAAAGTTTGAAAAATGCCCGAAGATATTGTTTTAATTAGCACAAATGACAGCGTACTAGATATTAGATGATTACTGGTATCATTTGTTTTTTCTTTAATGTGATTAATATCAAAACACTTAATAACAAAGCATAATTAATACATTTTTTTATGAGTCCTCATTAGGAAAAAAATCAGTTTTTCATTACACGTGCTTAGGTTGTTATTGACAGAGACAACAGAGTCCGTAACATTTCTAGAGGAACCGCAATTTAGTTTGTCCCCATTTCCTGTTTCCCGTTTTGTTTATTTCCACTGTTTATTTCAGATGAAAACACAGCTTGTGATAAATATTGTTAAAAGCTTAGTTGATTTTTCATATTTTTGAACTTATTGTAAAATCTAGTTGTATACAGTTGTAAAAATGCCATTTATACCGTGCTTATCCTGTATCGTATATCGCATAACGTATATCGCAGATCGTAAATCGTATATCGTATGGTATCAGATAAAGAATGCATCACATCGCATCGTAACGAATCGTAAAGGTAAATCAGACCTGCTATTGCACATCGCATATCGCAGATCGTATATCGTCCGTATTTCTATCGTATTCCAATCATATTTTTTGACAACTGATACGTTAGCACCACTGTATAGAGAAAGAGATACCCGTATTGCTGCTTCTTTAAACAATTAAAAAAAAAAAGAGGACCGGAAGTAATTAGTGAAGAGGTCGCCGATTCTGTCGCAGCTTATACATGATGATAGCAGAAAATTTTATTTGCAAACAACTTCTAAATTGGTCCCATGCTTTTAACCATAAGCACAAATTATTTGTTCCTATAAAAGAACTGTTGCTTTATTTTACTCGCTGTTTTAATTATAAAAAAATATTTTTATTTGTTTTATCAATCATAAGAATACTCTAAGACTTACTCGTATGTGATGACTATATTTTTTAAAAGTCCATTAGTCTTTAATTTGTAAAAAAAACACATTCCCTCAAGTTAGAGAGAGATCTTTTAATATTAATATCATCATCAACAGGATTCGCTATGGAAATATACTGATATATAGAATGTCTTCTTCTTCGGAATATAATATTTCTATGATGACAATTTAATTTTAGAATAATTATATAATTATGACATGCATAAAAAGGAATAAACAATATGAATCAATTAATGGAAGAAACTTTTAGTCATGTTGTTGCTGTCTCGTAGAACACTCGCAATGTTGTGAATATATACTTTAAAATGCATAGGCGGCAGAGCTTTTGGTCAGACGATATTAATTTAGTCGGTACAGTTTATATTACGTAAGTGCTCTATAGTGTATGTACGTATATACACATACTTATTCTAAGTTACTTGTAAATTATTGTATAATATTTATTATAATAGAGGAACAGTTTTTGACTAAGCTGCCCAGTGACATTACGTACATAACACCCTGGTTCTTTCTGTGATAATGTTCTCACAATAGGCTTGCGACCATGTTTCATGTTTTCTGTCATGTTAATTAGTACCGGTTATAACATTCATGTTTTGTAAAGGTTGACTGTCCCTCCCTCGCCTTGGGGTGGGATTGGGGGTGGGGGGTGAGTGACGGTATATCTGTACCGGCGATACACAAAGGTGACATATCCGGTGAAAATTAACACATGCTGTGCCCGCTGATAAGAAGGTATGACACGCATCTGGTGAAATACTATTACGTTGGTTAAATATACACATTCATGCATAAATGTACATATAAGAGAAAAAAAATCAGATATATTTTAAGCGAACTATACATGTAATAATATGGATTTTTTTCCAATTTAACTTTTATCATGTAGTGAATTTGTGTTTTCACGGAAAAGGAGAGATCGTAATTTGACTAAAAAAAAAACGTATGCCTCTATTCTCAAAGGCAGTATGTTAATTTTCTATTGTAGGGGTCCTGTTTTTTTTTCTTTCTGTTTTTTTTTTTTTTTTTTTTTTTTTTTGCTGAAAAAAAAAAAAAAGCATCAGAAAAGACAGTGTTTTGATACAAGTGAGTCCGGGTGCGATACCCTAGCTCATTTCGCGAAAAAACGCATTGGTTCTTTTACGTGTCAGAGGAATAGCACCGACCAATACACGGGAGAGAATTTCCTACTTAGACCCAGTACTAAGTTCTCTGAGTTCCTATAGCAACACCAATTTGCTGAGTGCAAGACAAGGGCGAATCTAGTACAAATTTTATACGTCTTGACGCTATCACCAGAGAAATGTACCCCGGTTGGGTTTCGAATCCAAGACCTCCTGATATTATATTGCTTATTCAAACTGAAAGAGAGGGAGAGAAGAAAAAGAAATATGTTCTGTGCGAATTATGACGTTTGCATATGGGGAGAGAGACAGAGAGACAGACAGACAGAGAAAGTGGGGGGGTGTAAATAAAGTAGGGAATAAAAAAAATAAACATTAGAACTATAATGTAGGTATATGCGTATGTTACGATCATCTCTTTCAATGTTTTTAATAAGAGCACACGAGCGAACACTGCAGAGGAAAAAGGTCCCGGAAAATAAGTTATTCAAAGCAAGCAACATCTTGGACGAAATCGGAGTTTGATTAAGCATAATTAGGTCAGATTTAAATTGTTAAATTTCTGACTTGCTAATCATTAAAATTTTGATCAAACACATCAAATAAACTTAGAGGAATGAATGTAGCCCAGCGTATACTTCAATACCGATTTAATGCTTTCGAATACATATTTTTCACATGTGCATTAAATTGCTTAACGATGCACGGTGTCTATTGCAGAAAGTCACGTACATAATATAATTTATGATAAAAAATGATACATATATGCAAAATGTTGAATTTAGAGACATGGAGAATAATTATTTTCTATAAAAAAAAATCAAAATAAATAAAGGGTGTCATGAAACATAGACTGCCAAAAATCTTAGAGTGATTCGATATGATATACGTTATGCGATTTACGATATACCATTGCTTTACGAATAGGATACGATTCGATACGTTACGATGCGATTGAGTTTACAATACGATACGATGTGATATGAATGATATACTGACAACTGATACGATAGCGCCACTGTACCAGAATTCAAAATCAGAACATATCCAAAACCTTTTCTCATGTATTTGGCTATTTTTGGCAGTTAGGGATATATTTATGAATATAAAATTACTCTTCAAAATTAATTCAATTGAAATTCAACATTAAAAAACCTTGCAGAGTGCCTAGCCACCTTTGGCTATATGGCTTTGGGTCTTTAGTTAATAGAAAAAAAAAAGATTTTGAATTAGTTTGTATGAGAACACTGACAACGAGTCACTACAGAAAAGCATTTGATCATCATCTAATATACAATATATATCTCTTAAGTCAGACAATTTCAAACAAATATCCCTCTCCCAACAGACAAAAAAAACAGATATCAGTCTCCTTGTAACCTATTATTTAATGCAATGATTTCTTAATTCAATAAAATGAAATATATTTATATATTGTACTTTTTTTATTTACTTTTTGGGGGTTATTTTTTTGTGTTACTAAAAATATATTTTATATGTTATCAAAAATATATTTATTTAGGGATAATCTAATATAATGATTCTGTATCTCTGTTCATCAATATGAAAAATATATCAAAAAGAAGATCTTTTTTTTTCTTCCCTTTTTTC
>CM037783.1:38631490-38644579 GCA_021229015.1 Solen grandis | reverse complement strand
ATACATAACAGTTTAAGAATTATTTTATGAAAAAAACAAACAAAAAAACTTTTTAACACAATCCCCATTTTTACCAGGCGGGAATTTATGATCATTTATGAGTTTGATTATGGTCATTAGGATATATTTTTTTTAATCAAAGTAAGGTAACCATTCATTAAGCAATGTAACTATTAGTCAATGAGTATAAAGGAATAAAGCACAGAAAACACAACAGAAGGGCAAAATTAAATGGATATTAAAGATTTTATATAAAATAAAGTAATATTAAATATTACTGAATATTATTGATTTTTATGTCACTAAGCATTTAAAATTGAAAATGTACACCAAATGGATTTGCACTTTAAAAGTGCTACATTACCTGCAAATTCTAAGAAAAAATCCTGAAAATCAGACATGGAATTTTTAAAAATTCCTGATTTTGGGTCTTATTGAAACCCCTGCAGAATGTTTGTATATATAATGTCTAAGTTGAGTTTGAAATTATGTCACATGGTCACTGTGGCATATCTCAGATAAAACCTTGTGAACATTTATGAGGCCGCATTTATGGCCCAAACTTCATGAAACATGATCAGAATGTTTGCTTACATTGAATTACATATGGGTTAAAAATTGGAGCATGGGGGGTCGATTAAACTTTTTAGCTCACCTGAGCACAGCATGCTCATGGGGAGCTATTGTGACTGCCTTTTGTCCGGCTCATGGGGAGCTATTGTGATTGCCTTTTGTCCGGCGACCGTGCATACAACAGCAACAATTTCTTTAAATGACATCTCCTCCTAAACCACTTGGCCAAATTTGATGAAAATTGTCTGTGATGTACCTTGCAAAAAGTTTCAAGTTGTTCAGGTTCAGGAGCTAAAAATAAATTTTTAAAGTGAAATCTTTAAAAGGCCTAGAGCTTAGATATTTGATGGGTGGCATTGTCTGATGAACCTTTACCCAGATTGTTCAAATCATGACCCTGGGGTCAAAATTGGCCCCGCCCCAGGGGTCACTTGATTTTACATAGACTTACATTGGAAAAACTAAAAAAATCTTCTTGTCAGAAACCACAAGGCCTAGAGCTTAGATATTTGGTGTGTAGCAGTGTCTAGTAGACCTCTACCAAGTTTGTTCAAGTCATGACCGTGGGGTCAAAAATGGCCACGCCCTGGGGTCACTTGATTTTACAAAGGCTTGTATAGGAAAATCTAGAACAATCTTCTTGTCAGAAACCACAAGGCTTAGAGTTCAGATATATGGTGTGTAGCATTGTCTAGTAGACCTCTACCAAGTTTGTTCAAATCAAGACTCTTGGGTCAAAATTGGCCCCGCCCCACGGGTCACTTGAATTTACATAGGCTTACATAGGAAAATTTAGAAAAATCTTCTTGTCATAAACCACAAGGAGTTTAGATATTTGGTGTGTTACATGGCCTTATACACATCTACCAAGATTGTTCAATCATGACCCTGGGGTCAAAAATGGCCACGCCCATGGGTCACTTTCTTTTACATAGGCATATATGGGAAAATCTAGAAAAATCTTCTTGTCATAAACCACAAGGCATTGAGTTTAAATATTTGGTGTGTAACATGGCCTTATAGGCATCTACCATAAGTTTGTTCAAATCATGACCCTGGGGTCAAATTTGGCCCCGGCCCAGGGGTCACTTGATTTTACATAGACTTAAAAAGGAAAACTAGAAAAATATTCTTGTCAGAAACTAAAAGGCCTTGACTTTAAATATTTGGTGTGTAGCAGTATCTAGTGAACCTGTACCAAGTTTGTTCACATCATGGCCCTGGGATCAAAATTGGCCCTGTCTCAGGGGTCATTTTATTTTACATAGGCTTATATATGAAAGTCTAGAAAAATTCTTGTCTGAAACTTTAGATATTTTTTGTGTAACATGGCCAAATAGACATCTACCAAGTTTGTTCAAATCATGACCCTAGGGTCAAAATTGGCTCCACCCCGGAGTCAGTTGATTTTAATTTTACATAGATTTAGATAGGAGAGTCTTTAAAAATCTTCTCGTCAGAAACTAAAAGGCCTAGAGTTTTGATATTTGGTATGTAATATGGACTAGAGGACATTTATCAGCTTTGTTCACATAATGGCCCTGGGGTCAAAATTGGCACCGCCCCAGGGGTCACTTGATTTTACATAGGCTTATATAGGAAAAAAGCTAGAAAATCTTCTTTTTTGAAACCACAAGGCCTGGAGTTTGTATATTTGGTATGCAACGTGGACTTATAAACATTCATCAAGTTTGCTCAAATCATGGCCCTGGAGTCAGATTAAGCACTGCCCCAGGGGTCACTTGATTTTACATAGACTTAAATAAGAGAGTCTTTAAAGATCTTGTCAGAAACCACAAGATCATTGATTTAGATATTTGGTATGTAACATGGCTTTGTGGACCTGATCCAAGTTTTCAAATCATGGCTCTTTGGTATAAATTGGTCCCACCCTAGGAGTCACTTGATTTTATAGCTATGACCATCAGAATTTGAACCACAGGTACAGTTTTTGTGTGGAATTACAAATATTTTTTTAAACTTCTGCATGGATTTTGTATTCAGTATGACTGTTTTATAAAAAGCAATGAAGGCAGTATTTTTCAGCAATTCAGCAATATTCCCTCTTGTTTTTTGCTAAAGCTTCATTAAAAATACTGATAAAATTACATAATAGTGCCTTTTAACATCACTCTCACTCAGTTGAGAGACCTAACGCCATTATGGCACTCTTATTTTTAAAACTGTCCCATAAAATATGCTAAATTTCAATAACAGTCTAACCTTCACTAGCAGTCATCTGTATATTACGTGTCTGTAACTGTCAATATTAGGTCAGACAGCAAAATATTTAACAATATGTACCCTGTTTATAACATGACACTGTTTAACGTGGTCAGCAGTACAGGAACCGAGAATACAGTCTAACCTCCCAAGAGCAAACACTGTTCGGACAGAGGTGAAGTGTGTGTTGTAGAGAGGGTGTTGTTCTAGAGAGGTAGACCAAAAATTACAGAAGAGTGAATATTTTTTTCTTTCCCTCCCATAATACTAATAACTCTTTATATAAGTGTGTGTGTGTGTGTGTGTGTGTTCATACATATATATCATTTTTTTACAGTTTTCAACTTGTTTCTTTCAAAATTCAACATCTTTCTTTCTCTCTATCTATCTGATTCTCTCACTCTCTGTCTCTCATTATCTTCTCTGTGTATGTGTGCATGTGTGTTGAGTTATACATAACAAACAGTCTAAAGTTTCACTCAAACTTGAAATGAGAAATAAACACAAATACTGTATATCCGTTTTTATTACATTTAAATATAATTTGCAGGAAAAAAAAATTAGTACACAAAGTCATGTAATTTGGTTCATAATTTCTGTGAGGACATTTTTTTCAAAATCTGAGTTCAAAATTTGAGTCATATCAGATTCATTTTATACACTATACACCCTTGAAAAAGTCACTTATTTTACTTTGTGCCGACATGCCCTGAATTTTCATTTCTGTAATCACAGACTCAACATCCATTAACGAGTTCATTAACTGTGCATGCCCTTTACTGCTAGCCAATCCTTTCATTTTAGCCACAAAGTCACGAGCTTCACTTAATGAACACAGTATTGTTGATTTAAAAACTGCTAGAAAATGGCATCTCTCTCTTGTGTAATTTGCTGGTTCCCTGTTCACGCGCGTTTACCTTTATGTGTATGTACTCACACGACTCTCGAAGAAACCAGCCAATGCGTATCAGTTATTTTTAGATTCAAAACACATGGATTACTCGTGTATTTTTGGCACGGTTAGGAAACACCAAGCGGTCGGTTATGTCCCTTGAGTCGGTCCCGGGAGGTAATTAGTGACGTAGGGAAGATATTTTAGTGTCGTTGTGTGTTTTAAAGAGGTGACGTTCTTGAGAGGTTTAAAATATAAAGAATCCCAACCGGGGGAAATAAAAATGACGTTGTAAAGAGGGTGTCGTTCGTGGGAGGTGACGTTTGGGGAGGTTAGACTGTATAACTGTCGGCATCAGAAAATTGACAAGAACTATTAAAAGGTACAATGCCTATCTGGAAGTGTTAAATTAATAGCTGATTGTAACAAGTTTAACAGATGTACTAAAATGTGAATAACTTTGATTGGTACTTTATTTGTCATCTTGAGATTTAACTAAGTGATTTTGTTCTTTTCATGAGATTTGTTCCCAATTTTCATGTGTGATGATCAAAAAGTTTATGTTTTTTAGTCAGGAAGTCTGTTGGCAAGTACAGAATTGTGACATCTAAACATAAAGCACTGTTGTTAGAAGAATGAGTTTGTGTGATAATCAAGTCCCATCGTCAAAAACCCACAGTATATTATCACTTCTGTATACACTGTGGGATTTTCAGCTGGCAAGACTTTGTTTTCAGGAATATTTATCAGCTGACTCATTGTTTCCTCAAGATAATATGCTACACTAAGGCGAGGAGCATGACATCACCTCTACGTGATAGAATGAAGCTAACTTTCAAAATCCCCACCATTTCTTTGGTCAAAGGATCCCTGCTGTCACCATGCTGTCTCTGCCATGGATCCAATGAAAAGCCTAATTAATAATTCATGAGTAGGAAGTTTTGCTAACCAAATATCTCATGGTTGATTAAAAAAAAAGGCGTATTAAACAAACATGGGTTTTCTGACGATGATCAAGTCCCTGACACCGTAAGGATTTCAGCTTGAAAAAAAATCAGAAGAATATAACAGCCTTAAAACTAACATCTTGTTTTATGTATACAATTTGATTCTGCCTGAAAAAATGTATTAATCTAAGTAATGTATATATCTAATACATTATTTTATAAGTGTATCAAACACATGTACATGTAAATTGAAGTGCTTTATGTGTAATGTAATTAAAATATCATAACAAAATATTGTCTTATTACAGTCAATGCGAATGTCCGTTGGTCAGTCGGACATGTCCGGTATATTTCCATTTTGACCGACGAAAGCGTCTGTTATTGTCGGACACAATTTACGATGAAAAAATCCATACAGCACCGTTTCATTTTTGGAAAATTACTTTCACTTTCTTCGAAAAACAGTTTCCTTTGCTTTTTTTTAGCGATTATGTAATGATTATCGGCTGTCTGAGATGGCCAAGCAGTAACGATTGCGAATTGGTTCCTCGCAATGTACATACTTATATCTTTCGTAATGGAAACCATGCGGAAAACTCTGTCTTTATTGGTCAACAATCAACAACATGGCAGACGATGTATTCACGAAAGATTTTTTTTTTTTTTCTTCTTCTTCTTCTTTTTATTCGCTTTTCATAATCAATAAAGAAAGCCATACCTGTTTTAATTTATTATCAGGTTCAATTTTTATCAT
Organism: Solen grandis; assembly: GCA_021229015.1. NCBI lineage: Eukaryota > Metazoa > Mollusca > Bivalvia > Adapedonta > Solenidae > Solen > Solen grandis. The sequence continues at coordinate 38,639,190 of CM037783.1, read as the reverse complement.
TTCAATATTAATTATCATAAATAATTAAATCTAGATTTTGTTGTCAATGAATTTAGATATTCTGATGGTGCTATGCCGGGTCGAAAATTGCCTGCTAGTTCTAGCAACGAACCAAAGAAGAGAGCTCCTGACAAAATCAGACGCTTTCATGGATAGTTTTTCAGCTTATTTCCTCATTATGGTCACACAACTTACATAACTTTAGTCTTTGCATAGCATTTTATGATCTTATCTGTGCAAAAATAATTTCTTGTTGTAATAGGGTAGGGTTTATTCCTCTATATGTACTTATTTTGCAGGTCTCACATTTTTACATGTTTGTGAGTTTGAAAAGCTGATTAGGACAGTGTATATGTAAAACAGAAAAAAAAACTAAAAATAGCTAAAAATAAATGAATATTCATTATATTAAGTGATAAATTAATGTAAAAAACTTGCAATAAAGAGACTGAAATCAAGATACCATAAAGTTCTTACTAAAGACTGTTTAAACATTGCAACAGGTAAAAATATGTCGCAACAAGTAAAAGTTGCTGCGACAGGTAAACACTTGTTGCAACAGGTAAAAATTTTGTGTTTACCTGTCGCAATGTCCTGTGAAGAAGGAAAAGTTTTCGCATAGTCTGTTATTATACCCCCAGATACGAAGTAAATGGGGGCTATATTGGAGTTGCTTTGGTTGGTCTGTCAGTCCATCAGTATTCTGGATTTGTTTGCCCAATTTCTCAGCTACCTTTGCTCGGATTTTGATCAGACTTTACAAGACTGATAAGTACTAAGCCTAGTTATGCATATTGTTGGCACGTCTTGATTTGTTAGAATTTAAATGAGTTATGGCCATTTTTATATATTTATTGAAAATATTTTGTTATACGAGTTAGGGTCCTTTGTTATAATTTTTAAAGATATTTTGTCCACACCATTTCTTAACTACTTTTTATCTAACTTCACAACAATTATAAATAAAAAGTCTACTTGCTCATATTGTAGGCATGTGGTCAGATTTTGATATAACTTCACAGCATTTATAACTAACAACAGTAGTTGCATATATCCTTGGCATGTCATGATCAACTTATTTTTAGCTCACCTGAGCACGAAGTGCTCAAGGTGAGCTTTTATGATCACCCTGCATCCATCATCCGTTGTCCTTCGTCCATCGTGCATCATCCGTTCTCAACAATATACTTTAAATGACATCTCCTCTGAAACTGCTGGGCAGAATTTGATTAAACTTGGCAGGGATGGTCCTTGGGTGAATCTTCACAGAAGTTGCTAAAATAAACTTGAGCCATGTGAAACTTTGGTTACCATGGCAACGAAAAGAAAAAAATTATGAATCTTCAAAAATCATCTCCTTCAAAACAATTGGCCAGATTTCAAAATATTTTGGTACAGATGTTCCTTGGGTAACTCTCTACCAAGATTGCTAAAATTATTCCGATCCATAAAAAAAACATGGCCGCCAGGGCCGGGGCTAATTTGCCTTATATGTATATAGTGAAATCTTCAAACAACATCTCCTCTGAAACCGCAGGACAAAATTTGATAGTATTTGGCAGGAATGATCCTTGGGTGAAGCTTCACAAGAGTTGCTAAAATTATTCTGATCCATTAAAAAATATTGCTGCCAGTGGCTTGGCTAATTTGTTAACTATTTGCTAAAATTTATTATAAAAACATGGTGTTTAAAGATAAGAAAGATTTCTATTCTAAATACTGTAACAGCATATGATATTTTCAAAATATTTTTATCACTATTTGTAACTTATAATGTATTCTATAAGTTACAGATAAAAATACTGTCACATATGCATTGAAAATACAAAACGGGCACTAAATCTCATTTGTGCCCAGACCAAATTGTATACAAAAACTATCCCAAAACTATGATTTTTTAGCTATGCTCAGGGTGAGCTTTTGGGATACTTGATTGTCCGTTGTCCGTCAACAATTTTGATGTTTACACACTAGAGGCCACTATTTTGATCCAATCTTCCTCAAACTTGGTCAGCATGTTTGTCTTGATGATATCTTGAACCCTTTCGAAAATGGGTCAGGTTGGATCAAAAAGTAGGTCAGTAGGTCAAATCTTAGAAAAATCTTGTTTACACACTAGAGGCCACAATTTTGATCCAAATTTGGTCAGAATGTTTGTCTTGATGATATCTTGAACCCTTTCGAAAATGGGTCAGGTTGGATCAAAAAGATGGTCAGTAGGTCAAATCTTAGAAAAATCTTGTTTACACACTAGAGGCCACAATTTTGATCCAATCTTCTTCAAACTTGGTCAGAATGTTTGTCTTGATGATATCAAATGGGTCAGGTTGGATCAAAAAGTAGGTCAGTAGGTCAAATCTTAGAAAAATCTTGTTTACACACTAGAGGCTACAATTTTAATCCAATCTTCCTCAAACTTGGCCAGAATGTTTGTCTTGTTGATATCTTTTGTGGGTGGGGTCAGAAAATTCCTGAACATTGTTTCACCTCATCATCTTAATTCTAAAGCAATCTGTTTTGTACAGGCAATGAATGATACTTTTCTCGGGTGAGCGATCTAGGGCCATCTTGGCCCTCTTGTTTATATATATTTGTCTAAATAAAAAAATTTAAATGTACAGATTTCCTTTATTTTTTCAAAGTCAGTCCTTTGATATGAATGCTTTCTGAAAATGTAATAAAAGACATACCTCATCAGGTTTGTTTTTTAACTAAAACTGCTTTTTTAGCTCACCTGAGCACTTGTGCTCGGGTGAGCTTTTGTGATCGCCTTTTGTCCGTCGTGTGTCTTGCGTCGTCCATCGTCAACAATTGCTTGTGAACACTCTAGAGGCCACAGTTTTGGCCCAATCTTCATGAAACCTGGTCAGGATGTTTGTCTACATGCTATCTCGGATGAGTTCGAAATTGGGTCATGTGGGGTCAAAAACTAGGTCACTAGGTCAAATCTTAGAAAAACCTTGTGAACACTCTAGAGGCCACAAATTTGGCCCAATCTTCATGAAACTTGGTCAGGATGTTTATCTACATGATATCTCGGATGAGTTCGAAATTGGGTCATGTGGGATCAAAAACTAGGTCACTAGGTTAAATCCTTGAAAAACCTTGTGAACACTCTAGAGGCCACAGTTTTAGCCCAATCTTCATAAAATTTGGTCAAGATATTTGTCTACATGATATCTTGGATGAGTTCGATATTGGGTCATGTGGGGTCAAAAACTAGGTCACCAGGTTAAATCTTAGAAAAACCTTGTGAACACTCTACAGGCCACAATTTTGGCCCAATCTTCATGAAACCTGGTCAGGATGTTTGTCTACATGCTATCTCGGATGAGTTCGAAATTGGGTCATGTGGGGTCAAAAACTAGGTCACTAGGTCAAATCTTAGAAAAACCTTGTGAACACTCTAGAGGCCACAAATTTGGCCCAATCTTCATGAAACTTGGTCAGGATGTTTATCTACATGATATCTCGAATGAGATCGAAATTGGGTCATGTGGGATCAAAAACTAGGTCACTAGGTTAAATCCTTGAAAAACCTTGTGAACACTCTAGAGGCCACAGTTTTAGCCCAATCTTCATAAAATTTGGTCAAGATATTTGTCTACATGATATCTTGGATGAGTTCGATATTGGGTCATGTGGGGTCAAAAACTAGGTCACCAGGTCAAATCTTAGAAAAACCTTGTGAACACTCTACAGGCCACAATTTTGGCCCAATCTTCATGAAACTTAGTCAGGATGTTTGTCTACATGATATCTCAGATGAGTTCGAAATTGGGTCATGTGGGGTCAAAAACTAGGTCACCAGGTCAAATCTTAGAAAAACCTTGTGAACACTCTACAGGCCACAGTTTTGGCCCAATCTTCATGAAACTTGGTCAGGATGTTTGTCTACATGATATCACGGATGAGTTCGAAATTGGGTCATGTGGGGTCAAAAACTAGGTCACAAGGTTAAATCTTAGAAGAACCTTATGAACACTACAGGCCATAGTTTTGGCCCAATCTTCATGAAACTTAGTCAGGATGTTTGTCTACATGATATCTCAGATGAGTTTGAAATTGGGTCATGTGGGGTCAAAAACTAGGTCACCAGGTCAAATCTTAGAAAAACCTTGTGAACACTCTACAGGCCACAGTTTTGGCCCAATCTTCATGAAACTTGGTCAGGATGTTTGTCTACATGATATCACGGATGAGTTCGAAATTGGGTCATGTGGGGTCAAAAACTAGGTCACAAGGTTAAATCTTAGAAGAACCTTATGAACACTACAGGCCATAGTTTTGGCCCAATCTTCATAAAATTTGGTCAGGATGTTTGTCTACATGATAGCTTGCATGAGTTTGAAATTGGGTCATGTGGGATCAAAAACTAGGTCACCAGGTCAAATCTTAAGAAAAACCTTGTGAACTTTCTAGAGGCCACAGTTTTAGCCCAATCTTCAATAGATTTGGTCAGGATGTTTGTCTAATTGATAAATTGGATGAGTTTGAAAATGAGTCACATGAGGTCAAAAACTAGGTCACCTGGTCAAATCTAAGAAAAACCTTGTGAACACTCTAGAGGCCCACATTTTTGTCCCAGTCTTCATTAAACTTAATATGAATGATGACTGCATGAATTCCCAGTTGAGTGCGAAAATATGTAGGTCACTTAGTCAAATGTTAGAAAAAAATTTTAGATGCCAGATTTTTTGTCATTATGCCTAACACAGCCATCTTACTCAGGTGAGCGACACAGGGCCATCTTGGCCCTCTTGTTTATTGAAAGTTTAGCCAAATTTGCATTAAAACACTGAAATGTGACTTTTTGTACCTTCAAAATTTGGCAAATATACTTTTAATGGTATTCTTAACACATGCATCTTAAAATTTGGGATTTCTTCTATAACCTGCTGAAACGTCCTTAAATTATTCTGATCTATAAAAAAACATGGCCACCATGGGCAGGGCTAATTTGCCTTATATGTGTATAGTGAAATCTTTAATCGACATCTTCTCTGAAACTGCTTGACAGAATTTAATTATATTTCGCAGGGTGATCCTTGGGTGAAGCTACACAAAAGTTGCTAGAATTATTCCGATCCGTAAAAAAACATGGCTGCTAGGGGCGGGGCTAATTTGCCTCATATGTATATAGTGAAATCTTAAAATGACATCTCTGAAACCATTTGACAGAATTTGATTAAATTATGCAGGGATGATCCTTAGGTGAAGGTCCACATAAGTTGCTAAAATTATTCCGATCCATGAATAAATATGGCTGCAAGGGGCAGGACTTATTTGCCTTAAATGTGTATATTGAATCTCCTCTGAAACCGCTAGACAGAATTTGATTAAACTTTGCAGGGATCATCTCCTTCAAAACTACTGGCCAGATTTCAAAATGTTTTAATACAGACTGATGTTCCTTGGGTAACCCTATACTCAGGTGAGCGATCCAGGGCCATAATGTCCCTCTTGTTTTGTTCAGGTTATTTTTTCAAAAACTGTCTAAACTGTTTGCTTCAGTCTTGGAATACTTTTTCACTATCAAAAGGAAAATGTAACCCTGAAATTCATTTTTGCTCAGTTATGCCCCTTTCCACTTTAGATTTTCTTGAAACTTGTAATATTATAGGTAATTTATTTTCATGCTCACATGTATGGGTGTAATAGTTTATGTCCCTTGTTTTAAGCTCACCTGAACACACTCTGCTCATGTTGAGCTATTGTGATCGCCTTTTGACTGGTGTCCGTCTGTCGGTCCGTCCGTGTGTGCGTCCAGCATCAACAATTTTCCTTAAACAACATTTCCTCTGAAACCACTGGGCCAAATTTGATGAAATTCACCTGTGAATATCCTTGCATGAAGCTCTACCAAAGTTGTTCAAATGGTTCCGGTCCATTTCATATCTGGGTCACAGGAGCTAAAAATTGATTTTTAAAATGAAATCTTTATAAATCTTCTCCCCCGAAACTGCAAGGCCTAGAGCTTAGATATTTGATGTGTGGCATTATCTTATAAACCTCTACCAAGATTGTACAAATCATGACCCTGGGGTCAAAATTGGCCCAGCCCCAGGGGTCACATTATTTTACATTATATAGGAAAATCTAGAAATCAAAGCGCCAAAGGCACTGATAGACTGTCAGCAGATTGGTCGTGGTGAGCAGCAAGAGCGCTAGATTGTAATCCAAATAGGTTATATGCTGGATTCTAATCTGTTTATAAAGGGGGGTATGTGGTCAATATCAGTTTTTCAGTTGTCAAATAAGAAACAAGAAAATATAGTTTTTTTGTTTTTTTTATGAAACATTAGAACACGATAATCAAAATTAAAAACATACATCTAAACTAAATATTGATCAAGAGCTGTCAGAGAACAGAACGCTTGACTATGAAATTGATTCCAAATGCCCTATATATAAAATAGTAAAAATGATAAACCTTGATACTCTGACCCTTTACATTTATGAAGTCTAAAATCAATCCCATGCCTATGATGATGATGATGAACAGAAGCAATGACTAACTAACGTAATCTAGAATATTGACTCGAACACACCCTTCCCAGTTGTTTGTTTGTTGGGTTAAACGTCCCACCGCCCTTCCTGGTTGATAAGGTGTGAAGAAGGCCCTTAATGGCACGTGTCAATACCACACACACACACACACACACACACAATTAACAGTTCTAAATTTTATTGATTATAAATATATCAGAGATGTGAATATACCTCTGTGGTATCGATCATTTTATTATTATTATTTTTTTTTTATAATATAAAATTATTACATGCTGATGATGGTGATTTGGACAGAAGCCTAAACTTAATCTTAAATTTCCTTCTTCATACTTCTATTGGTACGAGTTTGCATTTGAACATGTAACTTTCATCTGCGTGGTATATTTAAGGGCAATGGAATTTCCATTTCGCGGTTATTTACATTGCGCGGTATATGAAAAATCTTAATGATATAGATACAAATTAATAATATTCATTAAATGTAAAACATTATATTGATTATTATCATGTTGTGATATGATGCCTGTTTATCTGGATACACTGTCCATTGATTTATACCTGGCCTGGAGAGTGGCGCTAGCAGTGTAAACATCGTACATGTATCTGCTTTATTTAGAGAGAACATATTAAAAAGTGTATGCCAGAGCATTAGTATTGTATTCTTATTTTAATCCAGGCAAGAATAATATAGCAAATTTCAACTCATTGTGTCTAGCAAACTTCCTTTACGTGTTTTATCGAGGCGCAGTGGGCTTTAATTTAATAACTCCACCAAGTTAATTTGTATGCTATTGTCTACTTTCCATGGCTTGGTAATATTTTCATTGCGTCCATTGCTCCATAAATTTTCATTGCGGGTTTTAGGCCTACCACTTCAAAACATTTGGTCACGTGATCTTCCATTCCACTAAATTATGACCGCTTTTTTCCACTGTTCTAGCTTTTGCGTGGCTATTGAGTTTATGAGAAGACAGAAATGCAACGTAATATAACAGAAATGCAACAAAATATATCATTATCGTGCGAAAAGCTGCTGAACTACTTTGGGTTAATTACATACTTATTGAAGCACTTTTTTTATTGCATGAGTGGATCTACATGTACTCCAGTTGGGTTAAATCTCTGTTTTGTAAACGACACAGGTATTTTGTTCACGCTGAAAATGGTTGTATTCAGCTTGAGGAATT
>CM037783.1:38606881-38631390 GCA_021229015.1 Solen grandis | reverse complement strand
ACCAACTCCAGCAACAACCAGCCGACAGCCACCAGTCCCTCCAGCAACAAGCATTCACCTTCAAGGTACAAATCAACACAGACAGATGCTCAGCTGGGTAGTTGAAAACAGAACAGTAGAACAGTAAGTGATTGTATATCAAAGAAGTACCTTACTGAAGAACATGACATTAAACACTTGAATGGCATACATCTAGCTGCAGTAGAAAACAACATGGAAAATATCAAGATGTACTTCACAGAAGATGGATGAACTGTTCTGAAGGAAAGGTCAGAAGAAGCCAAAAGTCTATCATGGACCTGCACTGTTAGTGAGGAATCTTTGGACCTTCGGTGTGTTGGATGCGACAGGTGCCTTGGTTTGTTCCATTACCATTGTGCCAACATAACAGAAACACCCAAGTCTGAAACATGGTTCTGTGCTAGCTGCAGACAGTGATTCAGGGATAATCCAACATTGTAACATGTAAAATCCAATAAATATAAGTTACAACAACAACCAAGTATGGACATGAATATAAAAAAATCTTATATTTAGTTAAAATATACATATATAATATAAAAAAATGAGAAAAAAAAACCCTTAAAAAAAAACAAACTTAAAAAAACACACAAAAAACCCCCAACAAACAAACAAAATGGGCCACGATGAGAGTGCCTCCCCGTAGTGTGGCCTGGATGCATACAGAACGCTCTCTTGATATGCATACATTTTACTTCATACTGTAAATTAATGATTTTAAAATGAAGAAAAAAGAATATTTATACTTACATACTTTTATCTTTTGTGTGTGTGTGTGTGTGTTGATGGGGTCACTTGGGCTTTCTAAAAAATAAAAGCACAAAGTTCAATATACAGATAGTATATCATCAAGATAATAGTACATAGTATGAAAATCAATCTTTTAGAACTGATTTTTATATTTTTTATATTCATTTACTAATATATATTTGGTTCATTGTATTGAACTAAATGAAACAACTTACTTACCTTCGATGCCGTGACGACAACTATATTGTGATGTTTTCTGGTTGGTAATTTATACATGGCCCCGATGTATTTAACTTCGGCCGTTTCGTAGGTAAATAAAGTTAAATTAAATGTTGTTTTTTAACGATACAAACAGTTTGAAACCCATCCAAAACCATGTATCATTACTTCTTTCATGATGACTGCTGGTATTTGTATATAAAATATCCTAGATTATGCTGTATTCTGGATGATAAAAATCCTCCCATACCCCTAGCCTGCCCTCACTGGACAGACTAGAGGTACGGATCCGTATCTCTAGTCTCCTAGTCTAGGGGTACGGTACCGTACCTCTAGCCACAAGCATGGATATTTTTATGGATACTCAATTATTTTTCAAAGTGAGGGGTAATACTTAATTGGAAAAAAAAAGCTTATCTGTTCCTCTGTATTGGCATGTAAAATTGCGTATATACAGCTGCGATAAGGTCTCATTTAAAAATCAGTGATATAAACTTTTCATTATCAGTTGCAAAATAATATAAATGCATATTTCGAAGAATATAAACAAACATGATGATTTCCGACGCGAACCAATATACTCTGTTTTGATCACGTGTTCAACCAACGAAAATAGACATGTCATCAGTAGGTGACACTTGCGTTCCAAAGAACACAGTAAACTTGTCTTCAGCAACTACTTTTATGACCAATCTGTATTTCATGCAGTTTGGTTCAAATGAAAAGGTTCTAGAAAAATATGCCTTCCAGTTTGTTTTTGATGGATGCTTTCTTGAATGACTCACTACATTCAACAGGTGTGATTTACAAACAATTGAGAAAGTGTTAAAGTTATAATAGGGTTCATTAATAGGAAATTGATATATATAAGAATTGTTTGTGAAAACCATAAAATACTAAAAAAGTAATCTGTTGAAGGTAATTTTTTCTAGAAATAGTAGTTTGAAAATCTTTCACTTTCGTTTCAATCACTATTTACCATCGTTTTACGGACCCTTCCGAGCTCCAGTGGAATTCAAATTTTCTTCGGTAATGTCTGTTTATAGCACATGACCTAAAACGGTACAATCAATGTCATCAACCTCAATGATTTAAATCTAACACTTGCATTTTGTGCATTTAGGGTTTGTTTTATGATTCGCGAAAGTGTACTTTGCGTTATTAATATTGTGTTTACCGTTGCTGCGACAGTATTTTAGTCATATAGCGACATCCAGCTAATTAAAGGTGGAGTAAGACCGGCCCGGATTCACCGGGGGGGGGGGGGGGGGGGGGTGGGGGGGGGGCCGAGGGGGCCTTGGCCCCCCCAGCTGCCCTGGTTTTACATTTTTTTCTAGGCTATAAAATCCATTGATTACATAATGTTTGAGCTGTCTAGAGGAAATCCCCATCGTTGGCCCCCATACTGAACCAACCGCATAACCACCTGACCAGCCAGATGGCCCCCTGCTGTTAATGTGTAGGTAATCCGAATCGGCAGTCATCCATGACTTATTTAAGGTACTGTGTATGCAAATTGATTGACACCTTCACTGATTCACAGGCTATTGTCGAGTGATACCTAAGGACATCTCGTCTGCCGAGCGATCTAATGATTGAAGAAAAATAGGCAATTACAAAAACTTTATATCAGTAAAACTATTCTCGACAGGTGATGTTTAGGAAAAGCATAAAAATCGATTAGTATAAAATTAGCCACTAAAAACAACAACTAAGTTGGACATTAAAATGTAATTGCTACCGAAATATTTTCACTAGAGCCCAAAGAAATTATTGATTTAACGAATAACTTTGACTAAATCTAATCAACGAAATTTTAAATTCACTTTTCTCTACATCTTTAAAATTTTAAATCTTGAATTAAAAGCGGGCAATTTAACTGCCAGGTTGATGAACTTTCAGGTATGAACAATTGCCGATTTTGTTTTGGAAAAAAAATTAAAAAGCTATTCTGCAGGGAAGATGCATACCTATCGCTAGCCAAATAAATTAAACTTTATCAGAAATGGGTTGTGTTTCTAAATGTCATCAGCTATACTATTTTTACATAACTTGTAAGTATCATTTTAACGAAGCAGTTAAACTCTAACTCTCTCAATATATAAATACAAAAAGTAGGTCTATACATCATCATGTTCACTTTTCTTATTATTTACGAATAAAATAATAAGAATTATTATAAAATATGTGTATTTTAGATTTATGAATATAATTAAGAAATGAAAGAATTTGAAAATTGTTAACTGCCATATTTTGGGACAATGTATGTGTAGATTATGATTACTAATTCAAATCAAATCTAGGTAATCAGTTATTGATCAATGTTACTGATAAGTCAACGAATACTAATGCACCAGAATACACAATTTATTTGCAAAATAAAACGGATATTAAAGATTTTATATTAAATATCAACATCTGTTGTTTCTTTTGTCACTGATTAAACACTTAGAAAAACCAAAATGTTTCAACTAAAACTAAAAATGTACAAAAAAAAATGACACACAAAAGGGGCCCACACCTACCCTATAACGTGCGCCTATTTTTTTTTCTGAGAATTTCTGTGTGAAGACTGCTTCCAGATCGACAATTTCACAGCCAATATCATTAAGGTCGAACCTATTCCTTTCCACATTTTTGACAAAATGATTATGTTTAACGTGAAAATTGATTTTTTTCTCAGTCTTTGACAAAACTGTCTTTTACACTGTTGAGTCAAAAACTAATGATCACAAGTCACTTTTTGTGGGGGTTCAGGAAACCCTTATTAAATATTTTATGCCAGTTTGTGAATGAAAATACTAGATAAGCCCGTATTTCTTACCCGGAAGAAGTAATGCCCTTTCAGTAATATCAGTGCCCCCCCCCCCCGCGCTTCCATTTCCCCCACCGTTATTTTTATTTGATTTATTTTTGATCGGGGCCTGTAAATGCAATTGTAATAAAATTTATATGATTGCACAGCAGTTATTCAATAACATGACTTTGCGCCGGTAAAAGATAACATTATATCGCTCAATGTTTAAGGCTCGGTCCCACTTGGCATTTTTTTTTGCCTCGGGGATGGGATGCATACGTACTCCCGATGGAAATAGCGTCGCGAGCCATGTGGAGTCATCAGGAGGCCTCGGGTGTACTGCAAAAAGAATTCATTGAAATTTTCCCGATGTGTTCTCGATGTTTTATCGGGAAAACAAGCCGGAGAAATATCTGCAGAGAAGCTCCGGTCAGCATTCACGGATGTCCGGTCAGCATTCACGGAGACATGTGATGTCTCGCCGAAGTATCGGGGGGGGGGGGGGGGGCATTCGTGGATATTCGGCGGCCTTTCTGTGACACATTCCCGATCTTATGGTTGAATCTCATAATATTTGCAAAAAAAAAAAAAAAAAAAAAAAAAAAAAAAAAATGGCAAGGGTTGAAAAACGCACCCAGAAATTAGTTTATGTTTTGGCCAGTCTTACACTGAGACGGTCAAAAAGGCCATTGGACATTGCTTAGGGCATCCCCTTAAACCCCCCAAAAGTCTTCTCTTGACTTAGTCGCTTAATTCCACCATCAAATTTTCATACTCTCAATAATCTTCCCCGAGACACGTAGGATGGTTCGCAAGATCCCCTAATCTACGGCGATATTCCCCTGATGATGTTACAAACTCAGTGAAACTCCGGGGCACCTTCGCCGATCATCGGAGGAAGTCCCCCGGTGCTTTTCCGAAATTCGGGACTCAAGGCTATTGTGTCATAGCCGAAACAACAGTGAATGTTCAACGGACCAATCCCGAAGCCTAATAATTGTCATTTTTCAACGGACTGCTGAGTCTTTTTTTGGCTCAAACATCGGGAGCCATCGGTAGAAAAAAAATGTTTATTTCCACATCACCGATTTTTTTCCCCCAGTGGGACCTAGGCCTTCAAGTTTCAAAAATATATATCGGATTTAAAAACAACAACAACAAAAACCTTCACTATTATCCCCAGATACCCTTCAGAATGCATCTCCATCACACTAAAAACCTTTTTTTCCGGGGGAGCATGCCCCGAACCCCCCTACCACTCCTATCACATTCGGATTTTGGTCCCCCCAGCAGAAAATTTCTGGATCCGGGCCTGGACCCCATGTTCACAGAGACACTTGGGTGGAACCACAGACCTACCATAAACCAGCTGGAAGGTTTCCTCATATGAAAAATCCAAATAACCCTTCCAGGATACAAACCCACAGCGGTAAGGGGCTGAGCAGTATTAAATCAGCGACTTTGCCCGCTTGGCCATGGAGACCCCATGAATCCATACTGACGACATAGTGTAAAAAACAATTCCGAGTTTAGTAAGTAAGTAAAATATAATACAATACAATTACAATAATTTTCGCTGGTGTGTTCAATCATTCGGAAAAGGTCATAGTTCTCCTGTGGTGCATTCGCAGTCTACAATTTTAAAGATGTCATAATCCACTCGTAGAAGTTTCAGCCGTTTGCTTCAGTCACAAACATGGAAACTAGGAAATGTTAAGCAATAAGGATTATTAGTCTTTCGAAAAGACTGATATTCAATTTCCCTTACATCTTGAACATACTGTTGTCGAACTTATTTCTGATCCATTTCCTATTCAGAAAATGTAAAGAGAATGTAAGAAAATATAAAACTCTGATTTTATTGCCTTATTTTTATGCCCCCACCAAACAATAAGGTGTGAGTTGTAAGGGCATATTGGGTTGTGGGGGGCATATAGATTTGCCTTTTACCATCTGTCTGCCCGAAAATGTGTTCCATTCTTACCTTTGAATGTATCAATGTACTACAGACCTGAAACTTCATGGATTAAATATTCAATACAAGAACTTGTGCACCTTAGTAATTTCATCGGATGCCTAGACCAAAGGTCAAGGTCAAAATTTGAGGTCAAAGGTCAAAAATGAGTTTTATGCTTGTCCTGGTTGTATCTTCACCAATGGATGGATGGAATTCTCAAATAACGTGGCACAAATGTCAAGCTCAGTGAGAATCAGTGTAATGCACAAGAACCAGATTCCTAGCTCAAAGGTCAAGGTCATATTTTGAGGTCAAAGGTCAAATATGAGTTGATTTTTGCTTGTCCAGGTTGTTTCTTTACCATGGATAGAGGGATTTTCGAATAACTTGGCACAAATGTCAAGCTCAGTGAGGCAGAGTGTCCTTTGTTAGAACAAGATTCCTAGCTCAAAGGTCAAGGTCATACTTTGAGGTCATACGTAAACAAGAGTGCCAGAACCGCCACAATTTATGCCGCCACAAAATATTAATATCAAGATTGGTCCATTTAATTATTGCCTGTATGCATAAGCTCAAAGTGAAAAAGGATACATAGAGATAGATATAGCTTTCTCCTGTGTATAACTCTTGCAAAAATCACTGAACATTCTCAAAATTTTATAATGACCAAGTTTCGAAAGGCATAATTATTGCAAAATCGCTGAACTGGAAAATCCCTGCTTCATAGAAATCTACTCATTATAGCATTGACATTGACCAAGTTTCAGAAAGATCTAGTCAAGAGTTGCATGCACAAGGCTGCAATATCAATAAGCTACAGAGACTAAGCTTCAAGGGACATAACTCTTGCAAAAATCAATGAACCAGAAAATCCTTGCTTCATGCACATCTACCCATTATAGTAATGGCATTGACCAAGTTTCAGAAAGATCCATCAAAAACTTGGAAGGAGTTGCGTTCACAAGGCTGCAAATTTAAGGAACATAACTCTTGCAAAAGTCAAAAAACCAGCAAAAAATGCACATCTGCGTTCACAAGGCTGCAATATCAACTAGAATCGCTAACGGGATATCACCGGTTTTCGCTTTCGGATGTCTTACGCAACGGGAAATGACCTCTTAATTTGCATATTAGTTTTGTATTGACATGTGAAACAAAACGGTACAAATACATTTGGTGTAAAACTGCGCATACAACAGAAGGAATAAAAAAAGTTTAAAATCTCATCTTGTCGTACATGCAGTTTTATTTAAATATATTGATTTCGCGAGAGCCAATATTAAACTTAAACATTTTTAAATTGTTATGGTTTCATTATATATCTAATGCGCAAATACTTCCAAAGTTTTAAACATTGTTTTGCACTCGTTTGTTCAGAATTCTTAGATGTTTTGTGCCCATCATTGCACAACTTTTAAATTTTTAAAAAATGTTGATAATTTACTTTCGAGATATTGAATGTCAAAGAAAAGTCAATAATCAAAACATGGTTTTGACCTTTTGAAGTTTTCTAAATTTGAACTTGTCGGACTCTTTTAAACATAAAATTATACATTCTTTAAAACATTTTTAAGTATTGGAGTATATTGCTGTATATTATGGTTTAAACACACAAGTTAGTCAATCTTTACTAGTTCAACAAGTCACTGGTTTTGCACGCAACACAACACATAAGTGGCCCAGCAGTCGCCCTTATTTTTGCTATATTTTGTTACCATAGAGACCAGCATGTTGGTCCAAGAAAGAAAACAAAGCGATGAGCATAATTTCCATTCTGCCATGTATTCCTAAACAGTTTTTAAGTTAACGTGGGATCAAGATTTCCTGAAAGCCGGACAGACAGATGGAGGATAAACATATATTTACGATCGAATATAAAATAAAAAAAGTGCCCCCAGTCGGATTCGAGCTCGCACCCCTATGATTTGGAAAAAAATCCAGCATTATTCACCCGTTGACCTTGGCGCATATTCTGCATCAAAGGGCTTGGTTCACTAACGGGTGAAAATGGCCCAACATTCAAATTCATCAAAAATAATCAATATCAATGTTCTATTTTAGCTGTTGCCATGGCAACGGGTTATATTTTTCTATAAAAAGAAAAGAAGCAGTCATAATGTGGAAGCTTTTGTGTATTATTTTAATTTCTTTACATAAATCAATACTTTTTTGAAAATATTTTTCATAAACCTATTTACGTAATCGGTTGCTATGGAAACGGAAATGGATAAGAATAACTATTTTTATGCATTTCGCATAATTTTTGAAAAACAAAAATAATTTAATATGTGCAAATATGATATATAAACCTTTATTTATAAATGGCATACAATATTATTTTGGTTGCTATGGCGATATTGGAATTGCACTATGTGCTTAAAGGGAGCAATTAAGGTAGATTTTAATGTTAATATTCTTTATTTCCATGAATTCTTTATTCCATTGCCAAACTGGTGAAACATAATATTTTAAATGATATTTTTATACGCCCCGCACAACGAAGTTGTAAGGGGGGTATACTGGATTCAGCTTGTCTGTCTGGCCGTCCGTCCGTTCGTCTGTCGGTTTCTTTGCCCGGCCCGTAACTCAGTATAAAAGGCACCAAGATGAAACTTATGTGGATAGATCTCATTGAGGGGGAGTGTAGTGGTCAAGAACCATAACTCTCTGTTGCGTAATTTTGAGTTATCGCCCTTTGTAAATTTTCATACTTAATTTTTGTCCGGGCCGTAACTCAAGAAGTATAAAAGACATCAAGATGAAACTTCATGTGGATAGATCTCATTGAGGGGGGAGTGCAGTGACCAAGAACCATAACTCTCTGTTGCGTAATTTTGGAGTTATTGCCCTTTGTAAATTTTCATACTTAATTTTTGTCCGGGCCGTAACTCAAAAAGTATAACAGATGATGGAGCTTTTATTTATGACCAACACGAAATTTTAAAAGAGACAATGTCCTTTTATGAACATTTATATAAAAAAATAGAAGTAAAAGACCACGATATAGAAAATTATTTTGAAAATGTTAATGTTCCAAAACTCTCTGATCTGCAGGCAATGAAGTTAGAAGGCCTTTTAACATATGGTGAGGTCACTAATACTTTAAGAAATATGAAGAATGATAAAAGCCCAGGATCAGATGGATTTACATCTAACTTCTTTAAGGTCTTCTGGAATAAAATAGGTCACTTTTTTGTTCGTGCTATAAACTATGGATATAATATTAGTCAATTTTCTGTTACACAAAAACAAGGTATCAAAACATGTATTCCAAAAGAAAAAAACAACAAAAAAAACAAACAAACAGTTCTTAAAAAATTGGAGACCTATAACATTGCTTAATACTGTTTATAAACTATAGCAAGTAGACTTAAACATGTTCTAAATATTTTAGTTGCAGGTAACCAAACAGGTTTTGTAAAAGGCAAGTTTATTGGTGAAAATACAAGATTGTTGTTTGATATCATGCAATACACAGAGGAAAATAAAATCCCAGGTTTAATTGTTATGGTAGATTTTGAAAAGGCCTTCGATTCACTATCCTTTTATTTTATAGAGAAAGTAATATCTTTTTTCAATTCTGGTCCAAGTTTTAAAAAGTGGATATCAATGTTTTTATATAATACTAGTTTAGCAATACAATTAAATGGATTTTATCAAATGTTTTCACACCCGGTCAAGGCTGTCGGCAAGGTGATCCGATCTCAGCATATATTTTTATCCTATGTGTAGAAATACTATCAAATGTAAGGATATTAAAGGTTTATTAATTGAAGGAGAAGAATACAAAATTTCCCAATATGCAAATGCATCTTACTTATTATTAGACAGTTCTGAAAAATCTCTTAACACATTTTTAAGTATTTAAGTATTTTACATGAATATTCACAGTACTCAGGACTTAAAGTAAACTTTGATAAAACACATGTTATTTGGATAGGTTCAATGAAATATAGTACAAAAGCCATAAAACCAGATGGAAACTCAAATGGGGAACAAATCAAAAAAAAAATTAAATAAACTTTAAGGAAAAATAGAGAAAATTAAGAAAAGTATTTTATTTTGGAAAAGAAGAAAGTTGTCCCCTATTGGTAAAATAACAGTAGTAAAATCATTATTACTTCCACTTTTAACGCATTGTTTTACATCTTTACCAACACCACCTCGTAAGATAATGGAAAATATACATAAATTGTTCACAGATTTTGTATGGGGTGAGCGAGTAAAATCAAAGGTACTATAACATGTAAAGATTACTGTGAAGGGGAATTTAGATGGTTAAAAATATATATAAATACAGTAAACAGTCAATGTTTCATATTTGTTAAATCAATATTTAATATAGATATGTTGTTTTGTACTGGAAAATTGTATGCAGATAGAGTTATTAGTAAAATAAAAAAACATTTTTTGGATAACTGTTTTGAAAGGTTATACAGAATATGTTAACAGTTTAGTGATCAATACAGAAACTGTTTTCTTAGATTAACCATTGTTTCATAATTACAAATTTTTGTCTGGAATAAGAAATTTTTTAATAATATAATTTTAAAAACGGATGTTATATCAATTTTATACATTATGAAGCTCTCAGAATAAATGTGAATAGATATAAAGCGGCCTGTAAAATTGAATTCAATAATAACATAGTAAAATTTCCATTAATCAGTTCTTATTTAAAACCAATTATTGTTGGTGCGAATACCAATAAACAAGTTTATAGAAAACTTATAGCAAATAATGATATTCCAAGTAGTCAAGAAAAATGGAATAATGTTTACTCTGATTTGTCTTTACCATGGAATGATATTTACAGTCTAACATTTCAAATTACAAGAGATTCATATATTCAATGGTTGCAAACAAGGATACTTAATAGAATATTAGGTACTAATTATTTGTTGTACAAAATGAATATAACAGATAATAAGATGTGTACTTTTTGTAAAACAGAAGAAGAAACCATATTACATTTATTCTGGAGTTGTCCAAAACTACAGGTTATCGTTGAATTCTTAAAGCAAAAATTATCATTTATACAAAAAAATTCAGGACTTCTCAACAGTAACTATTTATATTTGGAGTATATGAAAAATACAAAGACAAAGATAGTTATACAATATTATTTTTAGAAGTTAAAAGATATATTTTCCTATGTAAAATGAAACAAATTTTACCAAACTGTCAATCAATGATGAATAGCTTAAAATTTGCTTGGGAAGTTTATAAATCTACTAAAATTAGCAATGCAGAAAGAGAAAGATGGTCAGTTGTAAGACTTTTATCTCAAATATATATATATATATATTTAATCCAAAACAAAACAAAAGAAAATGAAATCTTAATCACGACAACTCATCCATAGAAATATATATTTGGTGAATATGTTTCCCCCTCCCCTCTTTTTTTCTGTTTGTATTTCAATGTTTTTTGTTCTTTTTTTTCAGACCCTATAAATTATTAATGATAATATATTGCATAAATTGTATCTTATGTCTAATAATGTACGGTGTGGAGTGGGATGGCCTCGACCCACACACACCTATTGACGAGGAAAATAAATGGGGTGACCCTGATTATAGGGACCTGGAAAAAAAAAAAAGTATGAAAGGCATCAAGATGAAACTTCATATGTGGATAGATCTCATTGAGGGGGTGTGCAGTGATCAAGAACCATAACTCTCTGTAGCGTTATTTTGGAGTCATTGCCCTTTGTAAATTTTCATACTTAATTTTTGTTTGTTTGTTTGTTGGTGTTTATCGTCGCTTCAACAGTATTTCAGTCATATAAGCGACGACCAGCTAATTACAGGGGGAGGAAGACACCGGGGGACCTATGTACAAGGTACAGAGGCCACTCGGGTAGAACCCCCGACCTAACGCAAGCCAGCTGGATGGCTTCCTCACATGAACAATCCGAAGTCCCGACTGGGATTCGAACCCACAGCGGTTAGGGGCTGAAAGATTTGTAGTCCACGACTGTAACCTCTCGGCAACGGCGGCCCCACTTAATTTTTGTCCGGGCCGTAATTCAAAAAGTATAAAAGGCATCAAGATGAAACTTCATATGTGGATAGATCTCATTGAGGGGAAGTACAGTGATCAAGAACCATAACTCTCTGTCGCGTAATTTTGGAGTTATTGCCCTTTGTAAATATTCATACTTAATTTTGTCCAGGCCGTATCTCAAAAGTATGTATTAATATTATTTATTTTTCTTGTTTAGCCAATATATTTACATGTCTCTGACCTGCATGTTATTTGTATTAAAATCCCTGTGACAAAGCGACATGCGGGGGGTATTTGCGCCATTACAATGGCAGTTCTAGTTCATTGTATATATATACAGTAGAAAACAAGAAATGTATATGCCATCTGTTTCCATGGTTACAAAATAGAACACAAACAATACTTTATATTTCTGTGAATATTCACTCTCTAGTACTGTATTTGAAAGTGAAACAAATCGTTTTGGTTGTAAACAATTGTCATAATAACTAAATGTCTTTGCAAACAGAAATAGGTTCTGCTTCCATAGAAACAAAGTACATTGTACTAACAATTTCAAAATCCAACTGGTTACTTATGAATCAGGAAAATTGTGTTTAACCTGCCTTAAGACATATTTTCCCTAATAATAATAATAACAATAAACTATATCAAAATTATATTCATAACTTCAAAACATTAGACTAAAATATGTATGTCTAACCATTCCCAAGTCATACACAAATACATGTATGTCCATTACAGTCAAACCTTGCTCCAATGGCCACCTGCTTCCAGCGGCCACCTACTAACAACGGCCTCTTTCAATTCCCCCCGTCCAATATCGTTTTATATTACATCTGCTATCGGCGGCCACCTGCTAACTACGGCCAACGGCCACCATATTTAACCCCATTTGGTACCCCACACTGCTACGAACGGCCACGCGCCATTGACGCGCCCCATCAGGAAGTTGCGCAACGGCCAACACTGTAAGGTGAGAGCCGAACAATAGATTTGAGACATACCATATTTATCGAGGGTACCGAGGATGGTTTCTATAGCGACCGTTACTGACCGTACAGGTGGTGTTTATTAGGTGTGATTGACCTTAACCCTTTCCCTCATATAGACTCATTTTGACGCACTCAATAGGTACCACATAAAGCCTGATCTGCAGAAAACCACAGTTAAGCCTTACCAAATTTAATTACAAAATCCTCATTTCCAGACCACTGAGGAGCAGCGAACAGCATAAAACCTGATCAGCCTGCGAGTTACTCGCAGGCTGATATGGTTTTATGCCGTTCGCATAGGTCTTTTCATGGTGTCCTCTATGAGGGAAAGGGTTAATTGGTATTCCCCATTTTTAATCTGTGAAATAGAAAACAATGATTAATTGAGTGTAAAATTTGGTCCTTTCAAGCGTGTTTTAAGATGCTGTCTTGTCGTTAATTATAAACAGTTTGTTACACAAGATAAGGATTTAACAATGCATTTTTTTCACTCTGAATTTTTATTTTCATTGATTATTTACTTAAAATCAATGCCGAAAAAAACCCGCATCTTATCTCTAGCTCTGTAATTACACGAGACATTGATAACCGTATAATAGCCGACGCTTAATTGTGGATTATTTGGATTTTATCGTCAAAACAATTTGTTACATTGAAAAGTTGGTTATTAACTCAAACACTTGTTATGATTGATCAGAATCGATGGTAACTTTTAAAATTAACAATATTCTATCATTATTATGACTGTCCTAAAACACAATGAATAAATATACGCATTTTCATGCTTTTGTCTTCTCCTGTCTGTCTATTCATTCCTCTCGTCAAGAAGATTCGTCGTATCAACACGACAATGAAACCATGATTTTTTAGCTCGACTTTTCGAAAAAAAATGAGAGCTATTGTACTCACCACGGCATCTATTGTACTCACCACGGCATCGGCGTCGGTTAAAGTTTTTTGAAATGTTAATAACTTGAATACTATCAAAGATAATTTCTTCAAACTTCATATACTTGCTTATTGTGACCAGGTGCATAACTCCCACAAGTTACATAACTATATCTGAAATAATTTCAGAGTTATTGCCCTTTTTTACTTAGAAATTCTACTCTATATAGTATATATATAAAGTACTATATGCTTATATCTCAGCTGGTAGTTATTGGATTGACCTGAAACTTTATAGATGTGTTCAGGAGCTTAAAATAATCAAGTTAGATAACTCTTGGCTGATTTATTGTAAATTATTTCTACTTTTGGACTTAGTAATTTTGGTTAAAGTTTTGTATGAAACATACTTTACTGCATACATCTCATAAGTAAGTTAATCTTTTATGTCCACTCAATAACTTTAAGGTGTATAGTCTTCATATTTTGTATGGAGGTTGGTCATCGACAGAAAATGACCCCTATTGATTATGAGGTCAGTTGGTCAAAGGTCAAGGTCACAGTGACCTTGAACATGAAAAACTTTTCCGCTCAAAAACTTGATAACTATTTGGGTGTATTGTCTTCATATTTGGTGTAGAGATAGGTCATAGTTAGAAGTTGACCCCTATTGATTTTTAGGTCAGTGGGTCAAACGTCAAGGTCACAGTGACCTTGAACATGAAAAACTTGTCCGTTCAATAATTTTATAAGTATTAGGTGTATTGTCTTCATATTTGTTGTAGAGGTAGGTCATGGCCAGCAAATGACCCTTTTGATTTTGAGGTCAGTGGGTCAAAGGTCAAGGTCACAGTGACCTTGAACATGAAAATCTTGTCTATTCAATAACATGATTAGATTTATTACTAGGTGTATTGCCTCCATATTTAGTGTGGAGGTAGGTCATGGCCAGTAGATGACCCCTATTGATTTTGAGGTCAGGGGGTCAAGGTCACAGTCACATTGAACATGAAAACTCTGTCCACTCAATAAATTGATTAGTGATATTGGTTAAACAAATATTTTCATGCTTATATCACAGCAATATAACTCTAGCTTGAATTTGGACTCTACCATAGGCTGTATGAGAGCCCTACCATAGACTTTAAGAAAGCCATTGTACTCACCATGTCAGCTTTGATTTAAGTTTTTTGTGCCCCCACTTGAAAAGTGGGCGGCATATAGCGTTGCTGCTATCCGTACGTCCGTCTGTCTGTCTGTCCGTCCGTCCGTGTACCCGGCGTCAACAATATCCTTTAAACAACATCTCCTCCTAAACCGCTGAATGGATTTTGACCAAAATTCACAGGATTGATCCTTATGATGCCCTCTATCAAAATTGTTCAAATTATTTTGATTGGTTGAAAAAGTAGGTCACAGGAGCTAAATAGATTTTAAACATGCAATCTTTGACAATCTTCTACTGTAAAACTGCAGGGCATAGAGCTTGGATATTTGGTGTGTAGCATTGTTTAGCGGACCTCTACCAAGTTCAAATCATGACCCGGGGGTCAAAATTGGTCCCTCCCCAGGGGTCACTTTATTTGACATAGGTTTATATAGGAAAATCTAGAAAAAATTTCTTGTCAAAAACCA
This sequence comes from Solen grandis, assembly GCA_021229015.1. Taxonomy (NCBI): domain Eukaryota; kingdom Metazoa; phylum Mollusca; class Bivalvia; order Adapedonta; family Solenidae; genus Solen; species Solen grandis. The sequence goes on along the minus strand of CM037783.1, from coordinate 38,616,119 downwards.
CAAGGCCTTGAGATTAGATATTCAGTGTATAACATGGCCTTATAGACATGTACAAAGTTTGTTCAAATCATGGCCCTTGGGTCAAAATTGTCCCCGCCCAGGGGTTACTCGATCTTACATAGGTTTATATAGGAAAATCTAGAAAAATCTTCTGTCAGATATTTGGTGTGTAACATGGCCTTAGAGACATGTATTAAGTTTGTTCAAATCATGGCCCTGGGGTCCTAATTGGCCCTGCCCCAGGGGGGTCCACTATATTTTACATAGGCATATATGGGAAAATCTAGAAAAAATCTTCCTTTCAGAAACCACAAGGCCTGGAGTTTAGATATTTTGGTGTACCAAGTTTTGTTCAAATCATGGTCCTGGGGTCAAGCCTTGTGGTGTTTTTTTTCTTTTTCAACCAATCAAAATAATATGAACAATCTTGATAGAGAACGTCATAAGGATGATGTTTGTGCGGTTTAAGAGGAGATGTTGTTTAAAGGATATTGTTGACGCCGGACACACGCACACACGGACGGACGCACGCACGGACGACGGACAAATGGCGATCACAAGAGCTCAGCATGAGCACATTTTGTTCAGTTGAGCTACAAAAACATGAGGGTCATGATCGCCCTGGTTGCTCACCTGAGTGTAAGGAAATGAAACAGCAAATATCCTATAATATTGTGGAAAATGGAACCCCATCCAAGCCTTGGGGATGGATGGGGGACATTATTGGAGTGAAAGTCGGAGGCTGAGCATGTATTACAATATCATATCATTTCGACGATAACAAGAATCCGCGTATTATACCTTACCCAATCAATACCGGAAGTCAGGACACAACACCAGTCATACTTTAAAGGTTTTGTTGCCGAACCAAAAAGCAGGGAGTAGTAAAAACGGTCATAACATAGTCATATCAAAGGTCATAAAAAAAAAACAGAAAAAACATTCAACTACAGGGAGGGCAAATACATGCTCAGCCTCCGGCTTTCACTTCAATAAAGTCCAACACCCATCACCAAGGCTTGGATGGGAGTCAATTATTTTTCGTAAAAGCCTTCGGCTTTACATGTATTACAAAAGCATGTTTAAAGATCGGCAACAAAACATAACCCTATATTAAGAAATTAACAAAGCATAATACACAAAACATAGTTTTAATATACTCAGTATCAATACTAGGAACAACATCTCTACAACAAAACTTTAAAAAAAATATCTGAGGACCAGTCTGCAGACTGCTTAAAACTTTTCAAAGAACAACCTGAAAAGAAAGCTGCTGGTACTGCAGCTGATCTTAAAGAATGAGCTTTAAACACACTCACATCAATACCTGACAGCTGTAATACTGCCCTAAACCATCTAGCAACAGTAATAGCAGGCCCGGATCCAGAAATTTTCTGCTGGGGGGGGGGGGGGGGGGGGGGGGGGCAAATCCGATGTGGTAGGGGGGTTCGGGGACATGCTCCCCCGAAAAAAAAGTTTTTAGTGTGATGGAGATGCATTCTGAAGGGTATCTGAGGATAATAGTGAAGATTTTTGTTGTTGTTGTTTTTAAATCCGATATATATTTTTGATACTTGAAGGCCTAGGTCCCACTGGAAAAAAAAACAAGAGGGCCAAGATGGCCCTGTGTTGCTCACCTGATTAAGATGGCTGTGTTAGGCAAAATGACAAAAAATCTGGCATCTAAAGTGTTTTTCTAACATTTGACTAAGTGGCCTACATTTTGATCCTACCTGAATTTACCTGGTGACCTAGTTTTTGACCCAACATGACCCATTTAACCGCAAACCTTTAAAATTGGGTTAAAACTGTGGCCTCCCATTTCGATATTATGTAGACAAACATCCTGACCAAGTTTCATGAAGATTGGGCCAAAACTGTGGCATCTAAAGTGTTCACAAAGTTTTTCTAAGATTTGACCTGGTGACCTAGATTTTGACCCCACATGACCCATTTTCAAACCCATTCGAGATATCATGTAGACAAACATCCTGACCAAGTTTCATGTAGATTGGGCCAAAACTGTGGCATCTAAAGTGTTCACAAAGTTTTTCTAAGATTTGACCTGGTGACCTAGATTTTGACCCCACATGACCCATTTTCAAACCCATCCGAGATATCATGTAGACAAACATCCTGACCAAGTTTCATGAAGATTGTGCTAAAACTGTGGCCTCTAGAGTGTTCACAAGGTTTTTCTAAGATCTGACCTGGTGACCTAGTTTTTGACCCCACATGACCCAATTTCGAACTCATATGAGATATCATGTAGACAAACATCCTGACCAAGTTTCATGAAGATTGGGCCAAAACTGTGGCCTCTAGAGTGTTCACAAGGTTTTTCTAAGATTTGACCTGGTGACCTAGAGGGCAAACAAAGTGAAATCTGGCTTTTTCAATTTTAAAAGGGGCATAACTCCTGACCTAAGGGTCCAATTTCAGCCATAATCCAACTTAGCCAAAATTTGACGGTTATAAACATTGTTATAAAATTTAAAGACAATGACCTAAAAAATAAAGATGCTAGAGTGCAAACAAAGTGAAATCTGGCTTTTTTAAATTTTAAAAGGGGCATAACTCCTGACCTAATGGAATGATATCAGCCATAATCGAACTTGGCCGAGATTTTATGGTTATAAACATTGTTATCAAGTTTGAAGATAATTGCTCATGAAATGAAGATGCTAGAGTGCAAACAATGTGAAATCTGGCTTTTTTGAATTTTAAAAGGGGCATAACTCCTGACCTAATTGTACAATATCAGCCATAATCGAACTTGGCCGAGATTTTATGGTTATAAACATTGTTTTAAAGTTTGAAGATAATTGTTCATAAAATGAAGATGCAAGAGTGCAAACGAACAAATTGACGGACGACGGACGGACGGACGGACGACGGACATTCATCGATCCTAAAAGCTCATCCTGAGCACACGTGCTCAGGTGAGCTAAAAATCGGTGATGTTGAAATAAACATTTTTTTTCTACCGATGGCTCCCGATGTTTGAGAAAAAAAAAAGACTGAGTAGTCCGTTGAAAAATGACAATTATTAGGCTCCGGGATTGGTCCGTTGAACATTCACTGTTGTTTCGGCTATGACACAATAGCCTTGAGTCCCGATGTTCGGAAAAGCACCGGGGGACCTCCTCCGATGATCGGCGAAGGTGCCCCGGAGTTTCACTGTGTTTGTAACATCATCGGGGGAATATCCCTGTAGATTAGGGGATCTTGCGAACCATCCTACGTGTCTCGGGGAAGATTATTGAGAGTATGAAAATTTGATGGTGGAATAAAGCGACAAAGTCAAGAGAAGACTTTTGGGGGTTTAAGGGGATGCCCTAAGCAATGTCCAATGGCCTTTTTGACCGTCTCAGTCTAAGACTGGCCAAAACAGAAACTAATTTCTGGGTGCGCTTTTCAACCCTTGCCATTTTTTTTTTTTTTTTTTTTTTGCAAATATTATGAGATTCAACCATAAGATCGGGAATGTGTCACAGAAAGGCCGCCGAATATCCCCGAATGCCCCCCCCCCCCCGATACTTCGGCGAGACATCACAGACGCATCGGGGATTCATCGGAGGAAAAAAAATCGCGGAAGCTCCGTGAATGCTGACCGGAGCTTCTCTGCGGATATTTCCCCGGCTTGTTTTCCCGATAAAACATCGAGAACACATCGGGAAAATTTCAATGAATTCTTTTTGCAGTACACTCGAGGCCTCCCGATGACTCCACATGGCTCGCGACGCTATTTCCATCGGGAGTACGTATGCATCCCATCCCCGAGGCAAAAAAAAATGCCAAGTGGGACCGAGCCTTAAGCATTGAGCGATATAATGTTATCTTTTACCGGCGCAAAGTCATGTTATTGAATAACTGCTGTGCACTCGTATAAATTTGATTACAATTGCATTTACAGGCCCCGATCAAAAATAAATAAAATAAAAATAACGGTGGGGAGATGGAAGTGCTGGGGGGGGACACTGATATTACTGAAAGGGCATTACTTCTTCCGGGTAAGAAATACGGGCTTATCTTGTATTTTCATTCACAAAGTGGCATAAAATATTTAATAAGGGTTTCCTGAACCCCCACAAAAAGTGACTTGTGATCATTAGTTTTTGACTCAACAGTGTAAATTTTTTGTCAAAGACTGAGGAAAAAAATCAATTTTCACGTTAAACATAATCATTTTGTCAAAAATGTGGAAGGGAATAGGTTCGACCTTAATGATATTGGCTGTCAAATTGTCGATCTGGAAGCAGTCTTCACACAGAAATTCTCAGAAAAAAATCAGGCGCACGTTATAGGGTAGGTGTGGGCCCCTTTTGTGTGTCATTTTTTTGTGTGTACATTTTTAGTTTTAGTTGAAACATTTTGTTTTTTTTAAGTGTTTAATCAGTGACAAAACAAACAATAGATGTTGATATTTAATATAAAATCTTTAATATCCGTTTTATTTTGCACATAAATTGTGTATTCTGTGCATTATTATTCGTTGGCTTATCAGTAACATTGATCAATAACTGATTACCTAGATTTGATTTGAATTAGTAATCATAATCTACACATACATTGTCCCAAAATATGGCAGTTAACAATTTTCAAATTCTTTCATTTCTTAATTATATTCATAAATCTAAAATACACATATTTTATAATAATTATTATTATTTTATTCGTAAATAATAAGAAATGTGAACTTCGTGATGTATAGACCTACTTTTTGTATTTATATATTGAGAGAGTTAGTTAAGAAGAATTTAACTGCTTCGTTAAAATAATAATTACAAGTTGTGTAAAAATAGTATAGCTGATGACATTTAGAAACACAACCCTAATCTGATAAAGTTTAATTTACATGGCTAGCGATAGGTATGCATCTTCCCTGCAGAATAGCTTTTTAATTTTTTTCCAAAACAAAATCGGCAATTTTTCATACCTGAAAGTTCATCAACCTGGCAGTTAAATTGCCCGCTTTTAATTCAAGATTTAAAATTTTATAGATGTAGAGAAAAGTGAATTTAAAATTTCGTTGATTAGATTTAGTCTTTGGGCTCTAGTGAAAATATTTCGATAGCAATTACATTTTAATGTCCAACTTAGTTGTTGTTTTAACCCTTTCCCTCATAGAGGACACCATGAAAAGACCTATGCGAACAGCATAAAACCAGATCAGCCTGCGAGTAACTTGCAGGCTGATCAGGTTTTATGCTGTTCGCTGCTCCTCAGTGGTCTGGAAATGAAGATTTTGTAATTAAATTTGGTAAGGTTTAACTGTGGTTTTCTGCAGATCAGGCTTTATGTGGTACCTACTGAGTGCGTCAAAATGAGTCTATATGAGGGAAAGGGTTAAGTGGCTAATTTTATACTAATCGATTTTATGCTATTTCCTAAACATCACCTGTCTAGAATAGTTTTATTGATAGGAGTCTGGCCACAGGTGTCAAATACCTGTGAGTCAGGCTGGTCAGGTGGTTATACGGATAATTCAGTATGGGGGCCAACGATGGGGATTTCCTCTAGACAGCTCAAACATTATATAATCAATGGATTTTATAGGCTGGAAAAAAAATGTATAACCAGGGCAGCTGGGGGGGGGGGGGGGGGCAAGGCCCCTTCGGCCCCCCGGTGAATCCGGGCCTGAATAGTACAAACATGAGAAAAGGTAACATAAGAAATAACAATAGTGAGGATTTCCGGATACATTTAGTCTTCTCAATATAATACAAAAGTGTATGCATAACACACAATGTCTCTTCCTCAAAATGCCTCAACTCAAAAAAGGTATCCCTCTTCTTACTAGAAGTAGTCTTTAATAAAGTTGGAAAATAAAACCTCACATAATCTTCCTCCTCCTGAAAAAACTTAACATCATGAGAAATTTAAGTCTGTGTTCTTGGAGCCTTCGCTAAAGCTATCAAAGCTACAACTTTAAAAGTAAAAAGTTTCAAAGTCGGTGAATCCAAAGGGTATAGCGTCTTAAGATAACACAATAGCCACATCCCAAGTGAACCTGTATCTAGGATTTGGTGGACTAGAATTAAACACACCCTTCATAAACCTAACTATAAGAGACACTCCTGAAGAACGCTATGAATTCCCGAAAAAGGGTAAAGTCTGTAGTAACATAGACTTATGCTTATTCAGCAATGAATAGGATTTACCGTCACTGTACAAATCAAATAAATAAGAAATTCCCTGTTTCTTAGAGGAGTGAAATGGACTGCATCTCTTCCCACTAAACCCAAAATACCACCTGTTCCACGCCAATCCATACTGTTTTCTGGTACGAGATCTCAATGAGGCGACAATAAGGTCGACAGCACCTTTTGGAAGTGTTGAATCATTGAGGGACAACCAGATATACAGACAGCAACCATCTTCAGACTCTTGTTCAGCAGGTGAAGCTGTCCGTTGTGGGCCAAAGTCAGCAGGTCTCGATGTCTGCGCAATCTATCAGGATATGAGACCAGGCTTGATACAACCAATGGAAACCATGTTTGTGCTTTCCAAAAAGGGAGAACCAAGATAGCAATCTTAACCTCGTCTGACCTAATCTTGTTGATATCTCTCCCAATTAAACTAAAGGGTTAAACAATATACGGTTCCAAACCCTTCCATGACATGGAAAAAGCATCATAATGTACAGACTCTGGTTCTGGATGCCATGACACTTAACAATCCAGCTGTCTGTTTAACCTGGATGCAAAAAGATCAATTCCAGGCTGAAAAAACTGACAACATATTCTATGAAAAATCTCTTGTTTGAGCATCCATTCAGTGGTGTTTCAGAAATTTCTTGAATAATAGTCTGCAGTTACATTATTAACTCCTGGGATATAGGATGCAGAAATATAAATATTTCTTTCCAAACACCAACCCCAAATACTTGAAACCAAAGCATCCATATCAACAGAGGTCATACCACCAATATCATTGACATAACAGCTGAAGTGTTATTAGATTGAAAAGATATGAACCTCTCTATGACTTTTATATAAAGTACGCAAAGCATAGAAAATGGCAAGCAGTTCTAAATAATTAATAGAATGAATAGCTTGGAGCTCATTCCATCTGCCATTCACAAAATTCTCAGACACCACATCAAAACACCCATAACCTAACAAGGAAGCATCAGTCCTGCATGTATAGTCAACAATATTGGGTCTAATTCTCTTCCCATTTTTCACGGCTACATTCTTAATCCACCAGACAATATCTTTTCTACATTTATCATCAATAAAGACCAATTATCAAAAGAAAAAGGCTTTGTCATATTCAAACCTACAATCTTGTTCCTCTCCATGTTTCTATAATGTAAAGGAGTCTCTAACAGAGCAAAGAAAGCGTTTATAACCATACGAATAAAAGAGGCTAAAACCCTTACACAAATACTAGGTTTGCTAAGGATAAACTCTGCTTTTTGTATAATTGTTTGTACCTTTTCCTCTGTAAGAAAAACTTTAAACAGTACTGAATCAATGAGGAACCCCAAAAACACAATCCTTTGTGTAGGTACCATGACAGACTTCTTTTCATTGATGTCAAAACCCAGGGATTTTAGAGTACTACACAGAACATCTGTATTCTTCAAACACAATGCCTTATCAGTATTCATATTTAAAGAGTCATCAATATAATAAGCACATCTCAGCCCTTGAAACCTAAGCCACACATAAACTGGCTTTAATATTTTAGTAAAAACTCTAGGAGCAGAGCTAAGACCAAAGGGCGAACAAACAAACTTGTAGAGCTTTCCATCCTACAATTTTTTTAAATACTTCTGAAAACACTTCTGAATAGGTACGGAAAAATATGCCTCCTGCATATCTACAGAAGTAAAACAATCATTTTCCTGAATAAGCTGCAAGACAATACTGATATGTTCTTGCTTAAAATGTTCATAATGCACGAATTTATTCAAATGCTTCAGATTAATAATGGACCTTAATTTCCCATTTGGCTTGGGAACTACAAAAATATTTGAAACATGTCAGGCTCCCAAAATGAATCTACAATGACACCCTTGCTAAGTAATTCTCTAACTTCAGCTTCCACAGTATCATGCAGATGTTGATCAAAGCTAATCTCCTTTTGATATGAAAACTGATAAGGAAAAACATCAAGCTCAACACGATAACCCTGTATTGTTTCTAAAACCCATGGGTCCATAGTCAGAGACTTCCAAGCATCCAAATAATGCCTTATTTTACCAGTCTCATTGATCTCATGACTTACATCATTTATCGCCCGTCATTTGGGGCACTAAAAACTGTTGCCGATTGTGTTGGATAGGGTCCAACATCTGCCAACATCTCTTTAGCCTTGGGGTTTGCCATAATGTACTGCTTTAGCATATCAGCCAGCTTGATAACAGGCACCATGCCCGCAGCAACTAAATTCTGCATATCTACAAAATCTTTATCATAGCTACGGGCCCGCTTATCTAAGACTTTCCAAATTTCATTGTTGACAGATGGGGGACGTAACTTGTCACAGTTCTCAGAGACTTGATACTTTGAAAGTAAAGAATCTGTGTCACACTGCGTAACACAGGCAGTATTAATGAGGGAAACCAAGGACTGAACGATAGGCTTATCTTTCAACTGCTTTTAACCTGGGAAGACACCATTCATCTTCCTAGTCATTAACTGTTGGACCAAAAAGGGCTTCCTCAAAATTAGACCCTAAAGCCCTATCACCCTGTGTCAAGGTACCAAACTGACTCGTTGGAGCTTCATCTTTAAAAAGCTCAACATCAGCTGAATATTGGGGGCCTTATTATAATCAAAAGAGTTCCTGGCTCTCCATCCATCCCAATTTCTCCCTCAACAACCAAATATCATTTGGAGACAAACTGTCAATGTAAATTTTTTACTTTTTACTTTTGGCTTTGCCTTCGCATTTATTGCTTTTGCTACAAGATGCAACTTTAACATTCTCATTAGTAGGTGTTAACACCTTTTTCTTCGAGCTGCTAACGGTCACTTCTGCTCCCACAGAAGGCATATGGTCACTCTTCGTACATTTCAAGTCGTCCGACACGAATCCCGAAAACTCAGACCGTCGTCAGATGGTGAAAGCCTGAGGATGTCGTCCCCAGCACTGCTCATAATTTAAGAACAAATAAAACAACTGAACAAATAAATACAAAACCAAGTCTTTGGTTGGAGCAGTTTTAAAGCAGACTTACCTACACGATATGAACTCGATGTGAACTGTACGGGCACTGAAACAA
>CM037783.1:38556781-38606781 GCA_021229015.1 Solen grandis | reverse complement strand
AATTTGCTCAGTTAAAATTTATTTAATCAAAGATACTAAAAAAAATCACTTTGAAACATTATATTAAACAAGATTGCCGAGATGGCCCTGTGTTGCTCACCTGAGTAGACAAACATTCTGACCAAATCTAATGAAGATTGGCCTAAAACTGTGGTCTCTAAACTGTGGTCTCTAGAGTTTTCTAAGATTTGACCTGGTGACCTAATTTTTGACGCCCCATGACCAATTTTTGAACTCATCTAAGATATCATGTAGACAAACATCCTGACTAACTTTCATGAAGATTAGGCCAAAACTGTGGCCTTTAGAGTGTTCACAAGGTTTTTCTTAGATTTGACCTGGTGACCTAGTTTTTTACTTCACATGACCCAATTTCAAACTCATCCAAGATATCATGTAGACAAACAACCTGACCAAGTTTCATGAAGATTGGGCCAAAACTGTGGCCTTTAGAGTGTTCACAAACAATTGTTGATGACGCACGACGGACGACGGACAAAAGGTGGTCATAAAAGCTCACCCTGAGCACAAGTGCTCAGGTGAGCTAAAAAACAAGAAAAACAAGTCACGCCCCCCAAAGAGTTGCTTTGATACAAAACTGTTTGTCGTTTTAGCAGATTTTAGCACAGAGTTGATGTACACTAGACATGGGTGTTCCTTGGAAAACCGTTTCTATGTGTGTCTCCTACCAAATAGCTCTATCAACAAAGGGGAGCAACTTAAAAACATATTGAAGTTAAGAGTTAAGGGTCAAGATGACACCAGGATAACACAGGACTAAAATGCAGAACAAAAGACTGATCTGAATTAACTGAAGTTTAATAAACTAACTGGAAGTAAAATTCCAGTAGCCATACATAACACTGATCTATAAATAGAATAGTATCCCTTCCAAAAAACAAGAGGGCCATGATGGCCCGAATCGCTCACCTGATTATAAATGAGAAACATATGTTTGATTTTTCATATTGACATACTTTTTGACCCCACATGACCCACTTTCGAACCTGTCCAAGATATTATGGAAACAAACATTCTTACCAAGTTTCATAAAGATTGGGCCTAAAATGTGGCCTCTAGAGTGTTAACAAGGTTTTTTTTTATAAGATTTGACCTCATGACCTACTTTTTGACCCCACATGACCCAATTTCGAACCTGTCCAAGATATTATGGAAACAAACGTTCTGTTCAAGTTTCATTAAGATTGGGCCTAAAATGTGGCCTCTTGAGTGTTAAAAAGGTTTTTCTAAGATTTGACCTCATGACCTTCTTTTTGACCCCACATGACCCAAATTCAAACCTGTCCAAGATTTTATGGAAACAAATATTCTGACCAAGTTTCATGAAGATTGGGCAAAATATTTGGCCTCTAGAGTGTTAAAAAGGTTTTTCTAAGATTTGACCTCATGACCTACTTTTTGACCCCATATGACCCAAATTCGAACCTGTCCAAGATTTTATGGAGAGAAACATTCTGGCCAAGTTTCATGAAGATTGGGCCAAAAATGTGGCCTCTAGAGTGTTAACAAGGTTTTTCTAAGATTTGACCTTGTGACCTACTTTTTGACCCCACATGACCCAAATTCAAACCTGTCCAAGATTTTATGAAAACAAACATTCTGACCAAGTTTCAAAAAGGTTAGGCCGAAAATGTGGCCTCTAGAGTGTTAAAAAGGTTTTTCTAAGATTTGACCTTGTGATCTATTTTTTGACCCCACATGACCCAAATTTCAACTTGTCCAAGTATGGAGACAAACATTCTGACCAAGTTTTATGAGGATTGGCCTAAAAATATGGCCTCTAGAGTGTTAACAAGCCAAATTTTTGACGACGCACGACAGATGACTGACGAAGGGCGATCACAAAAGCTCACATTTTGTGCTCAGGTGAGCTGATAAAAGGGACAAATAACAAAAGGGCCAATCAAACTCAATTGAGAGTTTATGGTCATAAACATTGTCTCAAAGTTTGAAAATGATTGTTTAAAAAAATGAAGATGGTAGAGAGTAAACAAAGTGAAATCTTGCATTTTTTGTATTAAAAGGGGCATAACTTCTGACCTAATTGACTGATCTCAGCCATAATCGAACTCAATCGGAACATTATGGTCATAAACATTGTTATAGAGTTTGAAGACGATTGCTCAAAAGACAAAGATGCTAGAGTGTAAACAAAGTGAAATCTTGCATTTCTTTATATTAAAAGGGGCATTACTTCTATATGTATGCGTTGAGTGTTGAACTCAAACTGCTGGATTAAATGTGTTTGATTCATTATTCATATGATGTAGAGAATGTATGAGATATGCACACTTTTTTGAACATTTTTTGAAATACATTTTTTGTGAATGATTGGTGTAAGTAATACGTATGTATTTAGTTTCGCTTTTAGCTATTGAATTTCTTCGTAATTTAATAGAAGTAATAAAAGCAAAACAGAGAGAATAAGATTATCGAGTAGAAAAGTGTCACCGCAATTCTGTGATGATTCCACTGAGATTCTACAATGGAGGCTTTTGGTTATTTTGTTGTGTTCGCGATGTTTAAGAAAATAAATATTATGGTCATGGGTGGAAGTCTTTGGTGGCTAGCGGATGATGCGTTTTCCACGTGAGCGTTACAGTATGTATAGGATATCAACCGATTACTGCATAGAAAAGACCTGGGCACGAGCTCCATTAACACCGAGAGCGTGAAGTGCTTGAGGTATTCATGAAGCTTGTGTCCAGGTGTTCCCTATTCAGAAAAACCGATGTGCGAGGTCAATATTTGACTTAAACTTTGGTATGTCGCAGCCGGGGATTGCACATACGAGCTCACACTCCCGTGGCGGACGCTCTAACCACTCTGCCACCGGAGACAGTCTCTATGTAGTTTACTTTTAATCATCTTACAGACCCTCGGCATTACTTAGAAGGAAATCAAAATAAGCTAACTTACATTGGCTAAAAATCACATAAAAACATTAAGGTATTTGTTATTTTTACCGTGGTGACTTATGTTTACATTTTGTGCACAATAAATTGTCGTAATTTTACTTTTATATTGTAGAAGAAAACATTAAAACATTAAGAAAACATTAAGCTGTACACCTTCTTTTTGTGGAATATCAATTAGCAGTACACACAACATATGAGCCGTCGTACAGTAAAAGAAAATGATATTAATAAGATTTTGTCGTTGATTAGAATCAAAGATAGGAAGAACTAACATCTACATAAATATTAGATTATGACGGATAAAACCAGACCATACATGCTATTATTATTATGGTCATAGATATTGTCTTAAAATTTGAAGATGATTGCTTAAGAAGAAATGAAGGTGATAGGTTGTAAACACTAAATTGTTGACGATGCACGCCGGACACTCACAGGATCCCAATAGCTCACCCTGAGCTTTGCTCAGGTGAGCTAAAAAGGCAAAATTTCATATCAATATGCTAATCAGGCACAGATTATATGCAAAAATGTCAGAATACAATACAAATTTACTATCTTTTGCATTTGTAACCATGAAATCAAATAAAAATGTGCCTTTGATTTTGGCTAGATGCATTGCCTAAACAGGGGTATACCCTGTATAATAATACAAGTTTGAGTAAATTCATGCTTTTTATTTAATCATATTAATATTAAATAGATTGAGAAACAAGTTCAAAATTTACTTATTTATCTCTTGATATTACACCATTACTCACTCAAAATGTGCGTGCAAATGAAATGAAAGTTACCACCTGCTCCCAGGAATCAATTGAGATACAAGTTTTTTTCCAATTTCAACTTGTCTCTATCCATTCTGATATCTACCTGGAAACTACAACATAACTTAAACTTAAGTATAGTAAAGACTTTACTTAAACTTATTGTGTGACCAAAATGGACAGCCACAGAATTTTTATCTGCTCTAAGGAATCGAACTTGAGACCTTATGCTTGTGTAGCGTGTAACGTCTGAGCGGCGGATTTGAGGAGATGGAAATAGTATTAATAAATTTTCCTTGAGGCCTGCCTAGCCAATTGATTAGAAATAAAATATTTGAAGAATATATACACAACTGATTAAACAATGATTGTTACAAATCTGATTTACTAAATAAGATTAACAAGAATCAAGTTAAATTAATGTTAACGTATATTGAATAAAGATATAAACAAGGCTGTATCGTAATTTGCACCCCAATATTGACCGTTGGAACGACCAGTCCTGTAACACCGAGTTGCAGCCACTGTCTGCCTAGTGCGAGATAGCTGGGCTTTCAAGACTAGGCAGACACCAAGCCCTATCCAAGAATCTAGGCTTCGAATGATAAGCTGGGCCTACTCCAGGACTGTTTCAGCTGCGGCCCGTGTACTGATTTACCCCCCTTCCAATAAAGCAGTGCTTACATGAAAGTTTGGCAGTAAATACGGACACAAAGCCCCAAGTGATTCCAGTCCTATATTTACAAAATGCTTATATGTTTTAACAAACGAACACCTTGAATATTAACCAGCAACTCCCCGAAAATCGGCGTTAGCCCCGTATTTATAGTAGTAGCACACCACGTGACCAAATTATCATGGACTCTCCCGGGCAAAACCATTTCCATAATATCATAAGAACGTAGGGGTGTTTTCTGTTTCTATAAGACGACGTGCTTATATATGCGTAAAAATCTATTCAAATCACGAAAATAATAAACTTAATTTCAAAGAAAGTTATAAAAACTTACCAGATAAAACTTGCGTTGAATAATATTAGCAGAAACCAACAATTGTTTAACCGGAAGCTGGAACTTAGGGTAAACACTACCAATTTTGAATTTATGACAATAGGGCAAACTATACTAAATATTTTCGTCACACTTGCAAGGTGGTTGCTAAACCTCATAACCAAGGACTAAACTGTGAGTATATTTATGTTACAGTATTGAGATGATAAAAATGCAGGCTATTTACAGCAGTAAGTATTGCCATTTTCTATACGGAACAGAAAAGTTCTTTTTCCTCGTTTGACTCTAAAATGACGTCTTAATAAACCTTCAGAACATGCAATATTTACTAAAAATAGTTACTCCCGGAAATGTCTAATTCATTGTTCGGACACCACAAATAGTGGCGGTATAAGTCGATGTTTGCAGAAACTTATTACAGTTCTAAAACCTTAAGAGGAGAAGAAATGTTATGTAGTTTGTTGCAAACAACTATTTTATAACATGAGCACAGCACTGTATTATAATTAAAGTCATAAGTCATCTGGATCATAGTGAATACAAAAGCTTTGCAGAAGAACAGCAAAATCATCTAAATTCAACACATAAACTATACCTGCCATCCAAACTTTGAAGGTCATAGCACTCATAAGCTTATATAAAATCAAGTGATCTCTAGGATGGGGCCAATTTTGACCCCAGGGCCATGATTTGATCAAAATGGTAGATGTTCACTAGGCCATGTTACTCACAAAAAATCTAAACTCCAGGCCTTGTGGTTTCTGATAAGAAGATTTTCTAGTTTTTCCTAAAAAGAGTATGTAAAATCAAGTAACCCTGGGGCGGGGCCAATTTCGACTCCAGGGTCATGATTTGAACAAACTTGGTAATGGTCCATAAGACAATGCCACACACCAAATATCTAAGCTGTAGGCCTTGCAGTTTAGGAGGAGAAGATTTTTAAATATTTCACTTTAAAAATCTATTTTTTGCTCCTGTGACCCAGATATACAACAGACCGAAACCATTTGAGCAACTTTGGTAGAGATTAATGCAAGGAACATCCTAGGCAATTTGGCCCAATGGTTTAAGAGGAGATGTTGTTTAAAGAAAACTGACTAGACGGAGAAGTCCAATATATACCCTATATAGTTGTTTGTATCTTTTGACTTGGTATAAAGTTAACGAAAACAAACAAAAAACGAACAAAAAAATCAGAAAATTTTACGCCATATATTACTTTAAACAGACTCTTGAATTCACATAATATATTTATGACAACAATACAAAACAAGAGGGCCAAGATGGCCCTGTGTCGCTCACCTGAGTAAGATTGTTGTGTTAGGCATGATGACAAAAAATGTAGCATATAAAGTGTTTTTCTAACATTTGCCTAAGTGACCTAGATTTTGATCCTACCTGAATTTGCACTCAACTGAGAATTCATGCAGTTATCATTCTTATCAAGTTTAATGAAGACTGGGGCAAAAATATAAGCCCCTAGAATGTTCACAAGATTTTTCGAAAATTTGCCCTGGTGACCTACTTTTTGACCCCATGTGGCCCAGTTTTGAATATACAGTAGAACCTCGTTAATCCGAAGTCATAGGGACCGGGCTGAAAACTTCGAAATAATGATAATTTGGATTAAAAATCCAATGATAAATTTCGGTTTGTGTACATTTATGTTTTGGGTTATCATTACCGGTGAGTATCGTGAAAATTGCTACGTCGTAAAAACAACTACTGGTACGTATGAAATGAAAAACGGATCCTGTACGTAAGAGGGTCTTCACGGAATACAAACACATACAATTATTGATATTGAAATTTCTTTAATACATGTATGCAAATACGTATGGGAATAATAAGAAAACAAAACAGTTCAACAGTAATTTCGTCTTTCTGTTTCAACCAAGTTGATAGTGTATTTGGTGGTACCCCAAAGTCTTCGGCAATTTGCTTTTGTGATGGCCCTTCGTCCGGCGTCCGTCATGCTTTGTCAACAATTTGGCTTGTTAACACTCTAGAGGCCATATTTTTAGGCCAATCTTCATGAAACTTGGTCAGAACCCTTCCCAAAGAAGTTAGCTTAACCCGGTTTAAAACCGGTTTTAACTCGAGTTAAAGTGGTTTTTTTAGCTTACCGAGCAGGTTTTTTCTTGGCAAAAAGCAGGTTTTAATGATCGAAAAACCCAGTTTATACTTACTTCTGTGTTTTTTCCTGGTGGAAAGTGGGTTTTAAAACCCACTTTTCCAAGAGTTGGTTTTTTCTGAGTTTTTTCTTGCTAAAAAGTGGGCGTTAAAACCCACTTTTCCAAGAGTTGTTTTTTTCTGAGCAAAAAAAACCCAGAAAAAACCTACCTAAGACCTACTTACTTATTTCTGTGTTTTTTTCTTGGTGAAAAGTGGGTTTTAAAACCCGCTTTTCCAAGAGTTGGTTTTTTCTGAGTTTTTCTTTGCTGAAAAGTGGGTTTTGAGTTGGTAAAAACAGATTTTTTTTTGGTTTAAAGCAGGTTTTTTTTTTTTTCTAGGCTTAAAGCATTTTTTTTTCTTCAAACAAGAATGTTAAAGAAGTTTTTTTTTTCCTAGGCTAACCTCTATGGAAGTGAGTTAAAAAACCTGCATTAAACCCATAGTAATTTTTATGGTCATCATTTAATAGTTTAATGGTTCCAATATGTTTTAAAGTCAATTTGACATCATATATACATTGTCATCATCTTGCACAATGTCCCACATATCTCCACTTCTACCTGGACCACTGGTGTCGAGAACTTCCATGAGATAATATCTGAAATGAGATAATTGTGCCATATACTTTCTTGTTATCTAGTTAGTGCACTTTGCTTCTCACTGGTGCAAAACTGGCATTGCAGTCACCAAGCAGCGCTGTGGTCATAAATAATTTCCTTTGATTCTCCTACTAATGACAAAAATGTATAAAGTTGTTTAAATAGATTGATGATATCATCAGAAATTCAGGTGATACTGGACTAAATTATATTTTTCAGTCCTGATTATACTCCTTGTGGTTAGAAAATTGGTTCTGGTGATAAGTTTTATAAGGGTTACATTTAAACAAGAGGGCCATGATGGCCCTTAATCACTCACCTGAATTCAACTGCTAGAGAGAAAATGCTTAAGTATGGAAAAAAATACACATATCATATAGCATTTAAATTTTATTAATTTTTAGCTCTGGTTGCCATCTTGGTAGGCAGACAGGAAAAATTATGGATAATTTTGCTCAGTACCACCTAAGGACATTCAAATCTGTTTAGTGGTTAAGATGTTGTTTAAAGATTTTTCTATATTTAGCTCTGGTGGCCATCTTGGTTGACAGACCAGAATGATTTTTGCTCAGTATCACCTAAGGATCATTCCTGTAAAATTTCATCAAAATCTTCTTAGCAGTTAAGGAGGGGATATAGTTTTAAGATTTTTCTATTTTTAGCCCTGGCAACCATCTTGGTAGGGGGACGGGACAGCTGGTTCTTCAGAACTTGAAATAGTTGCCGTCATCTTTTATCTGCCAATCACAATGATATATGACAGATCATATCAGGTTAAGAATTTATAACCAAGCAATTATTATGCTCCTTCCTTTTAATTTTCTAGCTATGATGTGTAAAACAACCAAGCCAAAATAGTGAAAAGGTTGTGATAGTGTTTGAAAAGACCACAAAATTAAGCAAGATGATGTACAAAAGCTATATAATGTTACAAGGTAAAAAACTGGATCTGGGCCTAGAAAGAATGAAACTGCCTGGATAGTGCAGAGGTAACATGCCTCGCTTCTCACCAATGCGTCCAGGTTCGATTCCAGGTCACACATTTGAGAATGTAATGTAGTCGCCCATCCAGACACATGGTTTTCTCCAGTTTCCTCCCACAATAATGACTACATACGTCGCCACCAGAACCATAGAGAGTGATTAATACAAGTTGTGATAACTTGTTTCGTAATCAATGTAAATTTAATAGTTTATTTTTTAAAGAATGAAACTATTTTGCTGGTGTAATGAACACAAGCCAGAAAGTTTATTACTGCAAATTGATAGCCTAAGGTTACTATGATAGAAAATAATAACAACTAGAACTGTCGCCTAAGGGCTTACTAATACCCCCCCGCAAGTGTTTTTGTCAAACATGGCTTTGGAGCATGAAATCAGAATTCTTGTATGCAACACTCCATCTTAATATACAGAGGACATATGTGCCAACTACCTAGAAATCTAGTTATCCTATGTTTTACATACATATGGAAGAAAATTGTAAAACAAATACCATCAAAGGGACATATCTTTAAAACAGGGGGGAGGGGGGGGGGGGTAACCCAATGTTATATAGAAAAAGCGCTACTACAATGTCTAAGGTTGAATGACAGCAAGTTTCATTGAAATCCCTCCAGTAGTTTAGGAGGAGTAGTCTGCAGAAAATTGTAAAGCAAAAATCATCAAAGGGGCATAACTATAAAAAAGGGAGGTAATCCAATGGGAGGAGTAGTCTGCAGAAAATTGTAAAGCAAAAATCATCAAAGGGGCATAACTATAATAAAGGGAGGTAATCCAATGTTATATAACTAACACATGCTTCTACAATGTCTAAGGATGAATGGCAGCAAGTTTCATCAAAATCCTTCCAGTAGTTTAGGCGAAGTAGTCCGCAGAAGTTTGTAATGCAAAAATCATCAAAGGGGCATAACTTGGTAAATAGGGGAGGTAAAGTTTAGAAGGAGTAGTCCGCAGAAGTTTGTAATGCAAAAATCATCAAAGGGGCATAACTTGGTAAATAGGGGAGGTAACTCAATGCTATATAGATAACGCGCTGCTACAATGTCTAAGGATCATTGACAGCAAGTATCATTAAAATCCTTCCAGTAGTTTAGGCGGAGTAGTCCGCAGAAGTTTGTAATGCAAAAATCATCAAAGGGGCATAAATTGGTAAATAGGGGAGGTAACCAAATGATATATAGATAACGTGCTTATACAATGTCTAAGGATCATTGCCAGCAAGTTTCATCAAAATCCTTCCAGTAGTTTAGAAGGAGTAGTCCGCAGAAGTTTGTAATGCAAAAATCATCAAAGGGGCATAACTTGGTAAATAGGGGAGGTAACTCAATGCTATATAGATAACGCGCTGCTACAATGTCTAAGGATCATTGACAGCAAGTATCATTAAAATCCTTCCAGTAGTTTAGGCGGAGTAGTCCGCAGAAGTTTGTAATGCAAAAATCATCAAAGGGGCATAACTTGGTAAATAGGGGAGGTAACTCAATGCTATATAGATAACGCGCTAATACAATGTCTAAGGATCATTGCCAGCAAGTTTCATCAAAATCCTTCCAGAAGTTTAGGAGGAGTAGTCCGCAGAATTTTGTGTCTACAGACGGACGGACGGACAGACAGACGGACAGACGGACGGACAGACGGACGGACGGACGGACGGACAACCTGATTCCAGTATACCCCCCCCTAACTTCGTTGCGGGGGGGTATAATAAAGAATTACTTGATGTGTTCACCTTCGAGTCAATCAGCACTGTCCCAGTGACTGGGTCTCTTGTTGGGGGTGCTCCTATCCTCTGTAATCAAGCATGAAGTCACTAAACAATACAGGAACATGCAAGAAAACTCCAATCAAAATGGTAACACAAAGTAGATCTTTGTCTTAATCAATTGAAGCACTATCCAATGTATTAATGGCATAATAAATAATTGTCTTAACGAGAATGCGATTTTCAACACATTGATGGAGGTACCCGTTTAATCGGGTTTAATCAAATCTTTCGTACTCATTTCATATTTTTAATTCAAAGAAAAAAATCCACTCACCGCCGATCTGATATTTCTTTTCATGATTTACGCCGGATCTGTAACCTACGATCACTTTCGTCTGTGTTAATAAAGATATCTAACCGATTACAGAAAACTTCTAATATTGAGAACATTTTCTGACCTTTCTATTTACAAACATCAAAATTCAGGTTGTCAGACGTTTCACCCCCAAGTCGTTTCCTCCCAAGATGTTTCACCCCCAAATTGGGGGTGAAACGTCCTGTATTTGAGCATATAACAGGTCGTTTCCTCCCCTCTTTTATTTACTTTAAGCCTTTGATTTAATTACTTTATATTATCATAAATTAATTAAAGAATACTCAATATTTTTATAGAATGTTATTCAAATTACGGTAAGTTGTCCTTCCTGAATATACTATTTACAATTAATTAATTAATTACAGAATTAATCAGTAATTACGTTTAATTTGATAAGTGCAAAAGTGTGATAGGATAAAAAAAATGTTGTTAATATTTTGATTTCATTAATGTTTTAATTTAATTGTTTTTAATTACATTTGAAGGCACCCACTTTGATGTTATTTATAAGATGGGTTTAATGATCTGAATAATAAAGGTGTGAGGAGTAAAAAAGGTGATAGTGTTTAAGGTGATAAACAATGCAATTAAGACATTGAAAGGTTAATGTGATCGAGTGCACATGTATTAGATGAGGAAACACACACACACACACACACATGAGAAAAAACACCAAATTCAGTAACTTTTAAATGCATTGTTTATTTATACGTATTTTAAAACATATTTTCCCACATTATTTTTTTTATTATTTTTATTTGAAGTCCTTTGGGTAGAAATTATTGTATATTAATTGATCCTTATGTTATTAATGATAATTATCTTCTTAGTTTGATTTATTTAGTTATTTAATGACATTGTTAACATAAAAAAGTTGTGAAATAGTACTGACAGTATCACTATATAACAAATGATAATTTACGTATTTTCCAAGTATAATATAATATTCCCATAATTTAGAAATCGAAATATATGATAATGTCAATGACCTTTGAATAAAAAATAAATGATTTTTATAAAAATCAGATGTACATTCGTGTAAAATTTAAAAAAAAAGGATTGCATTCTATTACATAATTATGGACATGCACCTGGTGTGAAAGTGTGTCATTAAGCGTGTCGGCTGAATGACTCCACTATACACAGTAGCAGTTAAGTGACACGTGCCGTTAAGTGTTGCCAATAAACACATCAGGTTAGCAATTATTTAATGAATAGGACCATATACTTACCAGCTTTAAATACACAATTAACACCTTTATAGCCAATACGGGATACTTTTTGCAATATGGTGATATAGTAAAACTTTTGTAGAAGTAAACCTTACTAAAGATACTAGTGATATGATATTATTATTAATTATTATTATTACTAGTAAAAAATGGGATTAATTGTGTCTGCCCTTTTTTTATTGATAGGTCGTGGGAATATATTTTAGATTTTGTTAAGGCTATTCTAAATTTATTAAAATTTATTTTCTGTAAGTATTTTTCCAAACAAAAATCATGCTTAAACAAATTATACATTTCTAATCTATTTGAGTTATTTACGTTAGAAAACCAGTTTTGTTTACAAACATCTAAAATTCTATATGTATTTTCCGTAAGTGTTCTTCCAAACAAAAATCATGTTAAAAAATGATACATTTCTAATCCATTTGAATTACGTAAGAAAACCGGTTTTGGTTACAAAAAATTTAAATTATATTTTTAATATTTCCTAAATTTATGACACATTTATTTTGGTATAACCTCACGTGTTGTAGACCAAGTTAATTCATTTTTTTTTTTTTTTTTTTTCATTTTTACCATTATACATTGCTCATCAGAATTTGGTAGATATTCACTATTAATTCATAGTGAGATTTAAATGTTAAACGATGAGGCAAAAGTCTTAGAAAGTGGGGTTCATGTAAATCATCATTTTGTACATAACTTTTATATACGAATTAGTAAGCTGTCAGGAAAAAGACTCTTAAATCTCTAGACAAGTGCAAAATACGATAAAAAAATATAAATATTATTAACATATAAATATTTTTAAGGAAATCTAAATTTTACTATTTAACCGCTGTTTACTACTCTAGCGTGTGCATCATGTAAGAAATGGTGATTAAAGAGTATCATCGATGTATTGCACATGTTATATAAGTTATACCAAGACACGGTTAATTTATATTTCAATAAACATAAAGCCATGGTTAATACCTAATGTAGACAGGGTTAGATAATATAGTTAATGTATTTTAATGTTTCTGTGTGTGACGTATTATTTGTTTACAGTGCACGTGAATCTTGTGTTCGTCATTAAGTCTCGTGTTTTGTACTCGCCAGCCTCGTTTTGTATTCGTCTAACATGTGACCTGTTTCTTATGAATATTTATAAAACCTTCTGAAAGTATTTTACCTTATTAGGAAATATCTGAATTTTGAGAGTGAGACAGAGTGCGTGCTGCACAAGCTTTTAATTTAAATTTCGCTGTCTTCCGCCACCCTAAATTTCACAGCACTCCCTCTCTGGTCGTCGAACCGTACGGTTCTGGTTCTTCTACTTCAATCAACTTCTTTCAACTTTGTCAATGTTGAATGGCATCATTTTCTTGTTGAGTAGAAAGATATTTCGACTGTTTCAACTTTACATATTACGTGAAACTACAATTTGGAACTTATTTCTTGATTTGGTAAAGACGAAGCAGAATCCACGAATTGTTTCTTATTGAAACCCCGGCTACACTAACTATGTAAGAAAATAAGAGTTTTCCTCGACTATTCAGTTGTTAATCTTGTAAATATGTATTTGTGTTGTTTATTTTTTGTATTAAAATTCTTGTTATTTTTTTATATCATATTTTCATTTCACACACACACTTCAACATATTTGATTCATTCAAGACTTACAAAATCTTAATTATATAGGTTTAATCTTAAAACTAAGCATATAACATTGAATAGTACAATGCATTATCTTCTTTTAGGAAAAACTAGATGTGGGTGTTCCTCGGAACACTTGTGTCGCCTGCATTTAAGCATGTTTGATGAAAGAATTGACTAGAAAATCGATCTTTTGACAAATTATTGATAAAGCATAATCTATTTTGTGAGGTACAAAATAACACCAAATCACACACACACACACACACACACACACACACATATATATATATATATTTTTTTTTTTGGGGGGGGGGAATAAAATATTCAAACAGTGCAATATGTAATAATTTTCCCGAGCACTTTCGACTATACAGTCTTCATCAGAGGAGTGTCAGAATGACTATGAATTCAAAACATTAACTGTAAGAAAAATTATGACGTCATTAAGCACTTATGACGTTTATTATATATATGTTGCAAGTTTGTAGTCATCATTATCATTATTGAGTTATCATTCTTGTGTACTGCACTCAGACCAATGAGATCTATCTACTATAAATGTTTAAGGCAACACTTCAAATACTTTACAAGTTATGCACCACACAAGAATTAAATCCAAAAAAATAAACAAAGGGAAATAACTCCAAAAATACAACAGTTATCATTCTTGCACAATGCACTCCATGAGATCTTTCCACCTGTGAGGTTTCAAAGTAATACCTCAAATACTTTTCGTGTTATGCTCCAGACAAAAATGAAGTCTGAGTATCAACAAAGGGCAATAACTCAAGGAAAAAGAGAAACAGAGTTTGCACTGCACTCAGAGAAGTTTCAAGTCAACACCTCAAATACGTTTCGTTCCCCGAAAAAATTAATAAAATCAACAAAGGGCAATAACTCAGAAAATATGAAAGTCATGGTTATCATTCTTGTGCACTGCACTCTGCCTCAATGTGATCCATCTTTTAAGTTTCAAGGTGATACCTCAAATACTTTTTGAGTTATGGCCGGACAAAAATAAACTAAATCAACAAAGGGAATAACTCAGAAAATAGAAAGTCAGGTTATCAATCTTGTGCACTGCACTCCACCTCAATGTGATCTATCCATGTTTTAAGTTTCAAGGTGATACCTCAAATACTTTTTGAGTTATGGTCCGGACAAAAATAAAATCTCAGAATCAACAAAGGATAATAACTCAGAAAATACGAAAGTCAGAGTTATCATTCTTGTGCACTGTACTCCACCTCAATGTGATCTATCCATGTTTTAAGTTTCAAGGTGATACCTCAAATACTTTTCGAGTTATGCTCCGGACAAGAAAGTGTGACGCCGACGACGACGGACAAAGTGATCCCTATGTGTCTGCCATGCTATGCAGGCGACACAAAAATTACAATAATATACATATTAACAAGTTTAATATAAAGTGGGAGTGAAACGTCTCGATCTTTGAAAATTGGGGGTGAAACGACTTGGGAGGAAACAGCTTGGGGGGTGAAACGTCTAGGGGAGGAAATGGTTTGGGGGTGAAACGTCTGGAATTCAAAATTCAAGCTGTACCGCGAAGAATTTCAACCAATGAAACAACAGCTTAAGCCAATCGGTAACGAAAGAATCCAGAAAACAGCACCTCGTAAGTAGCAAACCTTCGAAATTATTATTTATTTTTTTTACGCATTCTGCCTTTCTATACTGTATGGAACGATTACAATGGTTGCAAATGTCCGCCGAATTAATTAAAAGATTAATCCTTTTGAAAGAGACATTGTGAAAATATGTTTGGTTGTGCCATCATTTTTTTTTTCGCAAAATTTACCGGTTTTCGTGGCACAGTTACAGGAATATAAATTTAAAAAAAAAATCTCACTGTTGAAATAGGTTTTATCATCATATGGATTTCCTAATTAATTATTTGTGATAGAAAATTGGTAAATCATCTTTAACAACATGTTTTGATGCATGCTTCTGTAACATTTCATCTCCATTAATGTCTGTAACATAATGTAATATATTGGTCATATGTGACAAAGAAATGTCAATGATGGATTGTTTTTTTTTTTTTTTCATGTATACATTCAATATATGTCATTACCTTTTTGTTTGAATGAAATAACCTTTGTTGATTATTCATGAATGTATCTTAGCATAAATATATGATCTTCAGAACATCCATGGAAATATCATATATGCAGTCAACTTTTGTCCAGAAAGCAGTGACTTCAGACATGTTTTATGAGCAGACTTCCAGAGTCTGTGGCCTGTTTGGGGACTGAGGCAAGGAGTTGGAAAGCCATGATTCAATGACTACCAACAGGCTCTTGTTGAGAATCTTAATCAGCTGCAGGTGTATGATTTAATATGAACTGACAAAATATAAAGGCTCCCGGGAAAGTTTACAGTCAGAGAAAGGGCTTATTATGGAGGCTACCCAGTGAATGAAAGAGGTTGCTACTCAAACACTTAAGTTTGTAGATTTTGTATAAGCATTGCTTATGTATGCTTATATATTTTGAAATATAAAGACAAAAGAAAAGTTTTATAGCCTTATGTCTCACAATAATGAACTATTTAGAAATAGTGCAATGAATTTATTCCATGTTTTGTTTTTTTTAAAAATAAAAACATTAAAAGCAAAATTTATTTGTTGATCAATAATGTATGTTTATTATACAGTCTAGTTAAAATGGTTGCTAATTTTATGTTATGTAGTTGCTAGGTCCGATGGCCATACAGCAATAAACTGTTTCTACTTCTTAGAAAAAAAACAACAAATTTTATAAATAAATTGATGATTACTGTATTTTCTGAGATTATTTTTTCATAACAACCTTAATAGGAAAAACATTTACATAAGAACATGATTTGACTTGGAAAACTAACACATTCTCTATCTTCATAAAATCACAGAATTACCTAAAGACCCACTTCTTAAGAAGTAGGTTAAAGGTGAGTCTTTTCATAAAATCCTTCTCTTTAAGAAAAACAACTTAAAATGTAAAAGACCCACTTTCCTCAATGAAAAGACACGCTTCAAATGACTGAAAACCCACTTCAAATGTAAAAGACTCACTTTTTGCTCACTTGTTAGAAAAAAGACCCACTATTATATAAAAGACTCACTTTTGGCCCACTTGTTTAAAAACCCACTTTTTTCACTTAAAACCCAAAAACCCTTTTTGTATAATAACTTACTTTAGACCCGCTTTCAAATGAAAAACACAGGAAAAAATCGCTTTTTTTAAAAAAAAAAATCAGAAAAAGCCCACTTTTAAGTGGGTTTTGGTAAAAAGCCACTTCTCATGTCAGAATGTCTGTTTCCATAAAATCTTGTACAAGTTCAAAAGTGGGTCATATGGGGTCAAAAAGTAGGTCAATATGAAAAATCCAACATATGTTGCTCATTTATAATCAGGTGAGTGATTCAGGGCCATCATGGCCCTCTTGTTTGATTTCATTCCCCTCTCGACTTGGATGGCCGCAAACTTCTCTTGATAGGTTTTGGAGTTTAACCCCCTTCGGTCCTTATGCCGATCCAGATATCCTCCCGGTTTGGTTACCGGGCCCTTCTCTAGATTGCTCGACAGCGGATAGGGTTGAGACAAACCCAGTTATTCCCCCCGGACTCACCGGGTATTTCACTGGATTGCTCTGACATTGACAATTGTGAAGAATTATCTTTGGAGACAACAATTCTTTCGGACGTAAGTGTGCAGAAACCTTAGAGATACAATTGATGATTAATCTCTGCTGATTAAATTAAAATTTACATAAAAAACAAGTACTCAAGATCTGACACCTGGGTTTATCTGCTGACGCGTGTCTGTTACTCAACCTGTAAGACACCGATTACAAGTAATCAATAATTTCCGGTCAGACACGTGCTGATGATAATCCCTACCTGGAAAAACGTGCGAAAAACTTACTTGAGCCATCATTCCAGTGACGCCGCAAAATAAATTGACCCGTGTACGATTGACGTTAAGGGCGATATGTCTTCAAAAATGTACGAAAATTGACTTCGAAATAAAAATTGAAAAATAGATATAAATAGTGGGACCGGGATTTAACTTCGAAATAGCGAAATTCGGATTAAACATTTTATTTTTAGTTAAAATAAGAAGGGGAAAAATCGGGACCGAAAAAAAACTTCGAAATGGTGAGGAATTCGGTTTAACGATGTTTGGTTTGACGAGTTTCTACTGTATCAGATCTGATGTAAACAAACAGTCTGACCATGTAATATTACGGTTAGGCTGAAACTGTGGCTTCTAGAGTGTTCACAAGGTTTTTCTAAGATTTGGCCTGGTGACCTAGTTTATGACCCCATATGACCCATTTTCAAACTCATCTGAAATAAAATGTAGACAAACATTCTGACCAAATTTAATAAAGACTGGGCTGAAATTGTGGCCTCTAGAGTGTTCACAAGGTTTTCCTATGATTTGACCTCGTGACCTAGTGTTTGACCCCACATGACCATATTTCAAGCTCATCCAAGATATCATGTAGACAAATACCCTGATTAAATCTTAATGAAGATTGGGCTAAAACTGTGGCCTCTAGAGTGTTCACAAGATTTTTCAAAGATTTGACCTGGTGACCTAGTTTTTGACCCAACATGACCCAATTTCGAACTCATCCAAGATATCATATAGACAAACACCCTGACTTATTTTAATGAAAATTGGGCCAAAACTGTGGCCTCTAGAGTGTTCACAAGCAATTGTTGATGATGGACGTCGCACAACGCACAAAAAGCGATCATAAAAGCTCACCCTGAGCACAAGTGCTCAGGTGAGCTAAACAAGAGGCCCATGATGGCCCTAAATCGCTCACCTGAGATAAATAGGTTGACCCAAGGAACATCTGTACCAATTGATTTTAAAATCTGGCCAGTAGTTTTGAAGAAGATGATTTTTAAAGTTTTCATACTTTTTTTCTTTTTGTTGCCATGGCAACAAGAGTTCTATATGGATCAAGTTTATTTTAGGAACTTTTGTGAAGGTTGACCCAAGGATCATTCCTGCCAAATCTAATCAAATTCTGTCCAGTGGTTTCAGAGGAAATGTTGATTAAAGTTTTCCCTATATACATATAAGGCAAATAAGCCCCGCCCCTGGCGGCCATGTTTTTTACGGATCGGAACTTTTTTTAGCAACTTTGGTAGAGGATAACCCAAAGAACATCTGTACCAATTTATTTTAAAATCTGGCCAGTAGTTTTGAAGAAGATGATTTTTAAAGTTTTCATTTTTTTTTCTTTTTGTTGCCATGGCAACCAGAGTTCTACATGGATCAAGTTTATTTTAGCAACTTTTGTGAAGGTTGACCCAAGGATCATCCCTGCCAAGTTTAATCAAATTCTGTCCAGTGGTTTCAGAGAAGATGTTGTTTAAAGTTTTCCCTATACATATATAAGGCAAATAAGCCCCGCCCCTGGCGGCCATGTTTTTTTTACGGATCGGAATAATTTTAGCAACTTTGGTAGATGATGACCCAAGGAACATCTGTACCAATTTATTTTAAAATCTGGCCAGTAGTTTTGAAGAAGACGATTTTTAAAGTTTTCATTTTTTTTTCTTTTTGTTCCCATGGCAACCAGAGTTCTACATGGATCAAGTTTATTTTAGCAACTTTTGGGAAGGTTGACCCAAGGATCATCCCTGCCAAGTTTAATCAAATTCTGTCCAGTGGTTTCAGAGGAGATGTTGTTTAAAGTTTTCCCAATACACATATAAGGCAAATAAGCCCCGCCCCTGGCGGCCATGTTTTTTACGGATCGGAATAATTTTAGCAACTTTGGTAGAGGTTGACCCAAGGAACATCTGTACCAATTTATTTTAAAATCTGGCCAGTAGTTTTGAAGAAGATGATTTTTAAAGTTTTCATTTTTTTTTCTTTTTGTTGCCATGGCAACCAGAGTTCTACATAGATCAAGTTTATTTTAGCAACTTTTGTGAAGGTTGACCCAAGGATCATCCATGCCAAGTTTAATCAAATTCTGTCCAGTGGTTTCAGAGGAGATGTTGTTTAAAGTTTTCCCTATACACATATAAGGCAAATAAGCCCCGCCCCTGTAATTTTAGCAACTTTGGTAGAGGTTGACCCAAGAAACATCTGTACCAATTTATTTTAAAATCTGGCCAGTAGTTTTGAAGAAGATGATTTTTAAAGTTTTCATTTTTTTCTTCTTTTTGTTGCCATGGCAACCAGAGTTCTACATGGATCAAGTTTATTTTAGCAACTTTTGTGAAGGCTTACCCAAGGATCATCCCTTCCAAGTTTAATCAAATTCTGTCCAGTGGTTACAGAGGAGATGTTGTTTAAAGGTTTCTCTATATACATTTAAGGCAAATAAGCCCCGCCCCTGGCGGCCATGTTTTTTTACGGATCGGAATAATTTTAGCAACTTTGGTAGAGGCCCACCCAAGGAACATCTGTACCAAATTATTTTGAAATCTGGCCAGTAATTTTGAAGGAGATGATTTTTAAAGTTTTCAAATTATTTTTCTTTTTGTAGCCATGGCAACCAGAGTTCTTCATGGATCAAGTTTATTTTAGCAACTTTTGTAGAGCCTCACCCAAGAAACATTCCTGCCAAGTTTCATTAAATTCTGTCCAGCGGTTTCAGAGGAGATATCGTTTAAAGCAAATTGCTGACGACGCACGACGATGGACGTCAGACAAAGGGCGATCACAAAAGCTCACCTTGAGCACTTTGTGCTCACGTGAGCTAAAAATGAAAAAGAATAAGGGGAGTTCATTGATATTCTGTATTTATTAGTTTCAATATAAAATATTGATTATCTCCCTTACAATGTAACAAGAGGGCCAAGATGGCCCTAGATCGCTCACCTGAGAAAAGTATCATTCATTGCCTGTACAAAACAGATTGCTTTAGAATTAAGATGATGAGGTGAAACAATGTTCAGGAATTTTCTGACCCCATCCACAAAAGATATCATCATGACAAACATTCTGCCAAAGTTTGAGGATGATTGGACCAAAAATGTTGCCCTCAGAGTATAAACAAGATTTTTCTAAGATTTGACCTACTGACCTACATTTCTATCCAGCCCCACCCATTTTCAAACTGGTTCGAGATATCATCATGACAAACAATCTGACCAAGTTTGAGGAAGATTGCATCAAAACTGTAGCCTTTAGTGTGTAAACAAGATTTTTCTAAGATTTGACCTATTGACCTACTTTTCTCCGCCCCCCATTTTCAAAGGTTCAGATATCATCAGACAAACATCTGACAAGTTTGAGGAAGATTGATAAAATGTAGCCTTAGTGTGTAAAGATTTTTCTAAGATTTGACCTACTGACCTACTTTTTGATCCAACCTGACCCATTTTCGAAAGGGTTCAAGATATCATCAAGACAAACATTCTGACCAAGTTTGAGGAAGATTGGATCAAAATTGTGGCCTCTAGTGTGTAAACATCAAAATTGTTGACGGACGACAAGATTTTTCTAAGATTTGACCTACTGACCTACTTTTTGATCCAACCTGACCCATTTTCGAAAGGGTTCAAGATATCATCAAGACAAACATTCTGACCAAGTTTGAGGAAGATTGGATCAAAATTGTGGCCTCTAGTGTGTAAACATCAAATTGTTGACGGACGACGGCCGACGGACAATCAAGTATCCCAAAAGCTCACCCTGAGCTATGCTCAGGTGAGCTAAAAAGCAAGCAGGTTTGGCTGGGTTTGGGGCCTCATATTTTAAGGGATCAACTTGATTTTAGCAATATTGTAAAGAAACAAGAGGCCCATGATGGCCCTAAATCACTCACCTGAGATAAAAAGGTTGACTTAAGGAACATTTGTACCAATTTATTTTAAAATCTGGCCAGTAGTTTTGAAGAAGATGATTTTTAAAGTTTTCATATTTTTTTTCTTTTTGTTGCCATGGCAACCAGAGTTCTATATTGATCAAGTTTATTTTAGGAACTTTTGTGAAGGTTGACCCAAGGATCATTCCTGCCATGTTTAATCAAATTCTGTCCAGTGTTTTCAGAGGAAATGTTGATTAAAGTTTTCACTATATACATATAAGGCAAATAAGCCCCGCCCCTGGCAGCCATGTTTTTTACGGATCGGAAAAAATTTAGCAACTTTGGTAGAGGTTGACCCAAGGAACATCTGTACCAATTTATTTTAAAATCTGGCCAGTAGTTTTGAAGAAGATGATTTTTAAAGTTTTCAATTTTTTCTTTCTTTTTGTAGCCATGGCAACCAGAGTTCTTCATGGATCAAGTTTATTTTAGCAACTTTTGTAGAGCCTCACCCAAGGAACATTCCTGCCAAGTTTCATTAAATTCTGTCCAGCGGTTTCAGAGGAGATGTCGTTTAAAGCAAATTGTTGACGACGGACGACGCACGACGACGGACGCCGGACGAAGGGCGATCACAAATAGGTGACCATTTGTGCCAAATGAAATTAAATTCTGGCCATTGGTTTCAGAGAAGATGATTTTTTTAATTTTCTATAAGTATATATAGCTACATGTACATATGGAAATTGGCAATCCCCATTGGGGCCTCATTTTTTCAAGGAATCAACTTTATTTTAGAAAATATGGTAGCAAAAAATTAGATGACTACATGTATTTGTGCCAAGCAAAATTAAATTCTGACCATTGGTTTCAGAGAAGATGATTTTTTAAATTTTCTATATAGAGTATAAAAGGAAATTTGCCAACCCTTTCTAAAATTTTTTCAATTATGGTAGATGACTAAAGGAAATTAAATTCTGACCATCAGTTTTAGAGAAGATGATTTTTTTAAATTTTTAAAATAAACTGGTGTTGGTTGTCATGGCAACCAAACTTCTGCATGTATCAAGTTTATTTTAGCAATTTTTGTGAAGGTTCACCAAAGGATCTTCATGCCAAGATTCATCAATTTCTACCTAGCGGTTTCAGAGGAAATGTCTTTCGAAGCAAATTGTTGACGATGGGCGGAGGGTGATCCCAATAGCTCACCTTGAGCACGTTGGGTTCTGGTGAGCTAATAAACAAGAGGCCCAAGGGCCATAGACGCTCACCAGAGTACATCTGCATTTTAAAATGAAACAATTGTTTTCTGTAACAAGGAATGTTTAACTGTGACTATTTTATGTGGTTCCTTTTGAGAGTGTCAATATGAGTCTATATGAAGGAAAAGGTTAAATCAGTAACAGTTTTTAATCTGGAAAAAGCAGCCAAAACAACTATGAGTAGCCTAGAAGTAATTTTCTACCTAAATGTCCCACATACTCTCAACACCATAGTAATTCCATCCCTATACACTCTATGGAGCTCACAAGCGCTAACATTTTCAGAAAATACAGTGTTATCATGCAACTTAAAACACAATCGACGGTCATGTAATCTCATTCATTTCAAGCACTTCGTGCTCTGGTGAGCTAAAAACAAATTGAGAAGGAGAAGTATGTAAAATGCGGAGAAAAGCCAAAAATGCGGATCATTTAACGGTCTTTTATTTTATTTTTTTTTATTATTATTTTCTTTTGGGGGGGTGGGGGATTTTCACCTACAGTTGAGGAAAAACATATACTTTTACGGATGGGAATGGGGCCAAATTTCGGCCCAAAATTGGCCTTTGCACAGAAGAAGAATTTTGATGTTTTCAATATAGAGTATATAAGGGAATTAGCCAATCCCCTAGAGACCTCATTTTTTTTAGGAATTAACTTTATTTTAGCCATATTGGTATACATTCATGAGGTGACCATTTGGGCCAAAGGAAATTAAATTCTCACAGCTGGCTTCATAAAAAAATTATTTTGATGTTTTCTATATAGAGTATATAAGGAAATGAGCCAACCCCCTAGGGGCCTTATTTTTCAACGGATCAACTTTATTTTAGCAATTATGGTAGACATTCATGAGGTGACTATTTGTGCCAAAGGAAAATAAATTCTGACCATTTGTTTCAGAGGAGATGATTTTCAAAGTTTTCAATTATTTTTTCTATTTGTTGCCATGGAAACCAGAGTTCTTCATGGATCAACTTTATTTGAGCAATTTTTGTAGAGGCCCACCCAAGGATCATACATGCCAAGTTTTATCAAATTCTGTCCAGCGGTTTCAGAGGAGATGATTTTCAAAGTTTTCAATTATTTTTTCTATTTGTTGCCATGGCAACCAGAGTTCTTCATGGATCAACTTTATTTGAGCAATTTTTGTAGAGGCCCACCCAAGGATCATACATGCCAAGTTTTATCAAATTCTGTCCAGCGGTTTCAGAGGAGATGATTTTCAAAGTTTTCAATTATTTTTTCTATTTGTTGCCATGGCAACCAGAGTTCTTCATGGATCAACTTTATTTGAGCAATTTTTGTAGAGGCCCACCCAAGGATCATACATGCCAAGTTTTATCAAATTCTGTCCAGCGGTTTTAGAGGAGATGATTTTCAAAGTTTTCAATTATTTTTTCTATTTGTTGCCATGGCAACCAGAGTTCTTCATGGATCAACTTTATTTGAGCAATTTTTGTAGAGGCCCACCCAAGGATCATACATGCCAAGTTTTATCAAATTCTGTCCAGCGGTTTCAGAGGAGATGATTTTCAAAGTTTTCAATTATTTTTAGCTCACCTGAGCACAACGTGCTCATGGTGAGCTATTGTGATCGCCTTTTGTCCGTCGTCCGTCGTCCGTGCGTGCGTGCGTGCGTGCGTGCGTCCGTCGTCAACAATTTGCTTTAAACAACATCTCCTCATGAACCGCTGAAGGGATTTTGACCAAACTTCACAGGAATCATCCTTATGATGCCCTCTATCAAAGTTGTACAAATTATTCAGATTGGTTAAAAAAGTAGGTCACAGGAGCTAAAAATAGATTTTAAAAATGCAAACTTTGAAAATCTTCTTCTGCAAAACTGCAAGGCCTAGAGCTTAGATATTTGGTATGTAGCATCATCTTATGGGCCATTACCAAGATTGTACAAATCATAGCCCTACGGTGATAAATGACCCCGCACCAGGGGTCACTTGTTTTACATAGAGTTATATAGGAAAATCTTTAAAAATCTTCTTCTATGAATCCATTAGGCCTAGAGCTTAGATATTTGGTATGTAGCATCATCTAATGGTTCATTACCAAGATTGTTCAAATCATAGCCCTACGGTGATAAATGACCCCGCACCAGGGGTCACTTGTTTTACATAGAGTTATATAGGAAAATCTTTAAAAATCTTCTTCTATGAATCCATAAGGCCTAGAGTTAGATATTTGGTATGAAGCATCATCTTA
Source organism: Solen grandis (assembly GCA_021229015.1). Classification (NCBI taxonomy): domain Eukaryota; kingdom Metazoa; phylum Mollusca; class Bivalvia; order Adapedonta; family Solenidae; genus Solen; species Solen grandis. Next base: position 38,582,068 of record CM037783.1, on the reverse strand, counting down.
TGGTTCGTTACCAAGATTGTACAAATCATGACCCTATGGTGATAAATGACCCCGCACCATGGGTCACTTGTTTTACATAGAGTTATATAGGAAAAACTTTAAAAATCTTCTTCTATGAATCCATTAGGCCTAGAGCTTAGATATTTGGTATGTAGCATCATCTTATGGTTCATTACCAAGATTGTTCAAATCATGACCCTATGGTGATAAATGACCCCGCACCATGGGTCACTTGTTTTACATAGAGTTATATAGGAAAATGTTTAAAAATCTTCTTCTATGAATCCATAAGGCCTAGAGCTTAGATATTTGGTATGAAGCATCATCTTATGGTTCATTACCAAGATTGTACAAATCATGACCCTATGGTGATAAATGACCCCGCACCATGGGTCACTTGTTTTACATAGAGTTATATAGAAAAAACTTTAAAAATCTTCTTCTATGAATCCATAAGGCCTAGAGCTTAGATATTTGGTATGTAGCATCATCTTATGGGCCATTACCAAGATTGTACAAATCATAGCCCTACGATGATAAATGACCCCGCACCAGGGGTCACTTGTTTTACATTTTTAGCATCATCTTATGGCATTACCAAGATTGTACAAATCATAGCCCTAGGATAAATGCCCCGCACCAGGGGTCACTTGTTTTACATAGAGTTATATAGGAAAATCTTTAAAAATCTTCTTCTATGAATCCATAAGGCCTAGAGATTAGATATTTGGTATGAAGCATCATCTTATGGTTTATTACCAAGATTGTACATTGGAAGGTTCTAAGATTTTTAAAAGGCCCTTTGGAGATAAATGACCCCGCACTAAGTCTTTTCCTCTGAAACCATAAGGCCCAGTGCTTATATATTTGGTGTGTAGTATTGTCAGGGCTAAAATGTTTAAGATTGATTTATATCAGAATTCTTGTCTGTTTAAAAACCTTGTAATCAGTTGTAGCAATGGTACTCAGGTGAGCGATCCAGGGCCATCATGGCCCTCTTGTTTGACAACTGATACGATAGTGCCACTGTAGAGCTTAGATATTTGGGTTGTAGCATTGCCTAGTGAACCTCTACTAAGTTTGTTCAAATCATGACCCTGGGGTCAAAATACATAGGCTAAAATAGGAAAATCTAGAAAAATAATCTTCTCAGAAACCACAAGGCCTGGAGTTTAGATATTTGGTGTGTAACATTGCCTTACGGACATTTACCAAGTTTGTTCTAATCATAGCCCTTGGGTTGAAATTGGCCACGCCCCAAGGTTCACTTGATTTTACATAGACTTAAATAGGAAAACTAGAAAAATCTTCTTGCCTGGAATTTAGATTGGTATGTAATATGGACTATTGGACATCTGTCAGTTTTGTTCACATTATGGCTCGGGGTCAAAATTGGCACTGCCCCAGAGGTCACATAATTTTACATAGGCTAAAATAGGAAAATCTAGAAAAATCTTCTTCTCAGAAACCACTAGGCCTGGAGTTCATATATTTTGATGTGTAACATGGTCTTATAGACATCAACCAAATTTGCTCAAATCATGGCCCTGGGGTCAAATTTGGCCCTGTCCCAGGGGCACTTGATTTTACATAGACTTAAAAGGAGAGTCTTTAAAAGATCTTGTCAGAAACCACAAGATCATTGGTTTAGATATTTGGTATGTAACATGGCTTTGTGGACCTGAACAAAGTTTTCAAATCATGGCTCTTGGGTATAAATTGATCCCACCCTAGGAGTCACTGGGTTTTATAGCTATGACCATCAGAATTTAGACCACAGGTACAGTTTTTGTTTGGAATTAGAAATATTTTGCTGTACTTTTTCATGGATTTTGTATTCAGTATGACTGTTTTATAAAAGGCAATGAAGGCAATATTTTTCAGGTGAGCGATTCAGGGCCATCTTGGCCCTCTTGTTTCTATTTGTTGCCATGGCAACCAGAGTTCTTCATGGATCAACTTTATTTGAGCAATTTTTGTAGAGGCCCACACAAGGATCATACAAGCCAAGTTTTATCAAATCTGTCCAGCGGTTTCAGAGGAGATGATTTTCAAAGTTTTCAATTATTTTTTCTATTTGTTGCCATGGCAACCAGAGTTCTTCATGGATCAACTTTATTTGAGCAATTTTTGTAGAGGCCCACCCAAGGATCATACATGCCAAGTTTTAACAAATTCTGTCCAGCGGTTTCAGAGGAGATGTCTTTTAAAGCAAATTGTTGACGACGACGGACGAAGGGTGATCCCAATAGCTCACCCTGAGCACTTTGTGCTCTGGTGAGCTAAACAAGAGGGCCATGATGGCCCTGGATCGCTCACCTGAGTACTATTGCTACAACTGATTACAAGGTTTTTAAACAGACAAGAATTCTGATATAACTCAATCTTAAACATTTTAGCCCTGACAATACTACACACCAAATATATAAGCACTGGGCCTTATGGTTTCAGAGGAGAAGACTTAGTGCGGGGTCATTTATCTCCAAAAGGCCACCATTTTGAAAATCTTGATAATGAACCATTAGATGATGCTACATACCAAATATCTAAGCTCTAGGCCTAATGGATTCATAGAAGAAGATTTTTAAAGATTTTCCTATATAACTCTATGTTAAACAAGTGACCCCTGGTGCGGGGTCATTTATCACCTAGGGCTATGATTTGTACAATCTTGGTAATGCCATAGATGATGCTACATACCAAATATCTAAGCTCTAGGCCTAATGTTCAGAAGAGATTTTAAAGTTTATTATCTTTTAAACAAGTGACCATGCGTATTTATGTAGGCTTGATTGTACAATCTTTAATGCCTAGAGATGCTACATACCAAATATCTAAGCTCAGCCCTTGATTAAGAGAAGATTTTAAGATATTCTGTAAGTTTCGGTCAAAATCCTTCAAGAGCATCATATCAGCAGTATGAGAGATGTGTTGTTATTAAAGCAAATTGTTCTAGATCGGAAACCTACGCTATTGTACACGCACGGACGACGGACGACGGACAAAAGGCGATCACAATAGCTCACCATGAGCACGTTGTGCTCAGGTGAGCTAAAAACAGAACCTTACCCTAGATGCATACACACAGACAGGAGAGGTTTTCCTAACACCTACGAAAGGTCACCTAACAGCTACTAAAGGTCACCAAATAAGAACCATAATCACTATGTATAATGTTATATAGATGTGTACTTAAAAATAATATTAATAAAAGAAAGCTTTCATTAAGATTCATTTTAGTAAAGTGCACTATCACTCACTGCTTTATTGTAATATATCAGAATTCTAATCGACGTAATTGGACAATACCATAATGAAACAAGAGGGCCATGATGGCCCTGAATCGCTCACCTGAGTACCATTGCTTCAACTGATGTCAAGGTTTTTAAACAGACAAGGAGTCTGATATAACTTAATCTAAAACATTTTACCCCTGACAATACTACACACCAAATATCTAAGCAATGGGCCATATGGTTTCAGAGAAGACTTGGGCGTAGGGTCATTTATCACCGTAGGGCCAAGACTTTGAAAATCTTTGTAATGAACCATTAGATGCTACTACATACCAAAAATCTTAGCTCTAGGCCTTATTGATTCATAGAAGAAGATTTTTTAAGATTTTCCTATTTAACTCTATGTAAAACAAGTGACCCCTGGTGTGGGGTCATTTATCACCATTGGGCTATGTTTTGTACAATCTTGGTAGTGGCCCATAAGATGATGCTACATACCAAATATCTAAGCTCTAGGCCTTATGGATTCATAGAAGAAGATTTTTTAAGATTTTCCTATTAACTCTTGTAAAACAAGTGACCCCTGGTGCGGGGTCATTTATCACCATAGGGCTTTGATTTGTACAATCTTGGTAGTGGCCCATAAGATGATGCTTCATACCAAATATCTAAGCTCTAGGCCTTATGCATTCATGGAAGAAGTTTTTTTAAGATTTTCCTATATAACTCTATGTAAAACAAGTGACCCCTGGTGCGGGGTCATTTATCACCATAGGGCTATGATTTGTACGATCTTGGTAGTGGCCCATAAGATGATGCTACATACCAAATATCTAAGCTCTAGGCCTTATGGATTCATAGGAGAAGATTTTTTAAGATTTTCCTATATAACTCTATGTAAAACAAGTGAACCATTTATACAACTTTAGTAGAGCTTCATCCAAGGAACATTCCTGCAAAATATTTTTCAAATTGGCCAAGCCGTTTAGGAGGAGATGTTGTTTGAAGCAATTGTTGACGCCGGACGCACGGACGCACGCACGGACGCCGGACGCCGGACAAAAGGCGATCAGAAAAGCTCACCTTGAGCACGTTGTGCTCATGTGAGCTAAAAATAGGTATGAACTGGAGGAAATTAAAATTTTTGTTTTTCTATAACTCACATATTCATCTATTTACATCTTGTACACTTTAAGATCCACACCGCCAGCAAAAACAATGTTTGATGCAAGGCATTAAACGGACTGTAACAGCAATCTCTCCTCCAAGTGAAGTGCTAAGTGCAAGGAAAAGCAATCTGTGGGTATGGACTGTTGTACATACTTACATACTTTTTTTTTAATAAATATGGTAATGGTATAATTCAAATTTTTCCTAGTGTTGAATCCTAGCTTATCTCTCTGCACACTTATATTGTTACATTGCATATTAAAATGGTCCGAACGACAGAATAAAATATTGTTATTTTACTTTAAAAGTACCAGCATGCAATGTGCCACAGATGGATATGACAAGACGGTCCATGAAACAAAACAATCTGCAACCACGTCTAGGCAACAATCAGCACAAAAAAAACACCACCAACAGACAATCTTCTAAAAAAGACAAGAAAGCCAACACAAAAATAAAGAATACATTCAGTTATGAAATTATATAGGGTACTGCAGTTGTGTCTGGTGCAGTATAATGACTGTGGTATGAATGAAATAGTGTGTTCTGACAGTGATTTAAGGAACTGAACCATGCTGAAACTGTGTGCTGATTTAAGGAACTGAACCATGCTGAAACTGTGTGCGGAATGAAAACTTGTGGATACTTAATACATTGGTACTGCTTGCATTATCAGGATTACACTTGCCAGTAACTGACAGTTATGACATACAGCAATATAATCGTAATTCCACACAAAAACTGTATCTGTGGTCCAAAGTTTGATAGTTATAGCTAAAAAATCAAGTGACCCCTAGAGTGGGACCAATTTTGACCCAAGAGCCATGATTTGAAACCTGGTTCTGGTCCACAAGGCCATGTTACATACCAAATATCTAAACCTATGATCTTGTGGTTTCTGACAAGAAGATCTTTTAATCTAAGCGCTCAATGCGCTGAGAGACGGCAGCCGGATTAACAGGAAAAAAGCTGTGATTCTTAATTATTGATACAACAGAGGCAAAAGCCACATGACGCAAAACCTGCAACTATAATCGGTAGGAAGACAATTGAATTCGCACTCTGTTAGTTTTTAAAATACTGTTTCACTAATTTGATATTCGCGTTTCAACAGACTTTACACAGTTATGATTTAACCAATCACAACTCTTTTTTTAAATACACAATAGTTTTTTCAATCTCTGTAAATTTTTACATATTAATTATTTATTTTAACCCTTCTATTTATATCCTTTTACGCCCTCTATAGGTATCACATAAAGCCTGATGTGCAGAAATCCACAGTTAAACCTTACCAAATTTAATTACAAAATCCTCATTTCCAGACCACTGAGGAGCAGCGAACAGCATAAAACCTGATCAGCCTGCGAGTTACTCGCAGGCTGATCTGGTTTTATGCTGTTCGCATAGGTCTTTTCATGGTGTCCTCTATGAGGGAAAGGGTTAAACTTTCCTCTTGCAAATGACACTTCTTTATTTTCCTACTCTCTCTCTCTCTCTCTCTCTCTCCTTACATATTATCAAAATGTCGATGTTATAATCCAGAAAAAAGAGGAGAGAGGGGGTGGGGGGAGACTAGATTTTACTTCTTCTCTTTTCGATTTTTAACGCCAAGTAACAAATATATCACTCAAAACATTTAATGTAAAAAGAGATACTTACAAATGTAAACCATGACATGTGATCTATGTTTGACTGTTTTTCCTATTAAGACATCATATAACTGTATGCTCTTGTATCGTTTGTCTGTACGATTTGAGCAATAAAGATTTGTTCTGTTCTGTTCTGTTACAAAACAATCCGGAATTAGGGTCATGAACCTGACTGTATGAACTTCAGAAGTAGGTCATTCCCTAGGATCCTATTAATATACACTATCTACTGTTTTAAAGAACTTGACAAGGTACTTGGTTTTTAAGATACTTGAATGTTTGTTTCTATTTTAAAGTTAAGAAATGCTCTGGGAGAAACCTAACTTGCTTTCATGCAAAATTATGCGTGAACTACTTTAGGTTAATTAGACATTCAAAGCGCTACTTTTATTCTTTTTACAGGAGTAGATCTTCAAGTATGTAAAATGGGTTGCTGTTCTGATTTATAAGTGTCACGGATATATTGTTCACGCTTAAAATGGATGTTTACAGAGCAAAATAACACGTTTACAAACAACAGCACATGAACAGCGGTTACGGTTATGAATAAAATGTCTGCGTAACATATTCCATTCTTATTCGTAAGTGCAGAATCGCATTGCGTGGATCGGCACTAAGCGTGGAGAGGTACAGTTAAACTTGTCATGGAAAATATGCAAATTAGCAAGGTCAGCGATGCCTGGTAAGCGTTTATAGCCACTAAAGACAGCAGCAAGCTGCCGCCTAAAAACTTCCCTATATAAGTCTATGTAAAATCAAGTGATCCCTGGGGCAGGGCCAATTCTGACCAAAGAGCCATAATTTGAACAAACTTGGTAGATGTCTATAAGGCCATGTTACACACCAAATATCTAAACTCCGAGCCTTGTGGTTTCTGACAAGTTTTTTTCTAGTTTTTCCTATATAAACCTGTGTAAAATCAAGTGACCCCTGGAGTGGGGCCAATTTTGACACCAGGGCCATGATTTAAACAAACCTAGTAGATACTCAAAAGCCCATGTTACACAAAAAATATCTTAACTCCAGGTCTTGTGGTTTCTGAGGAGAAGATTTTCTAGTTTTTTTTCTATACAAGTCTATGTTAAATCAAATGGTCGCCGGGGCGAGCCAATTTTGACCCAAGGGACATGATTTGAACAAACATTAAAGAGATCCACTAGACAATGCTACACACCAAATATCTAAAATCCAGGACTTGTGGTTTCTGAGAAGAAGATTTTTCTAGTTTCTTTCCTATATAAGCCTATGTAAAATGCTATACACCAAACATTTAAGCTCTAGGCCTTGCAGTTTTGCAGAAGAGGATTTTTGCATTTTTAAAATCTATTTTTAGCTCCTGTGACCTACTTTTTCAACCAATCAAAATATTTTGAACAACTTTGAGGACATCATAAGGTTGATTCCTCATGTGACGTTTGGTCAAAATCCATTCCGCAGTTTAGTAGATGTTGTTTAAAGGAAATTGTTGATGCCAGAGGCATGCACTGACGGACGCACGCACAGATGAATGACAGACGATGGATGCCGGACAAAAGGCGATCACAATAGCTCACCATGAGCACGTTGTGCTCAGGTGAGCTAAAAATGTTTCAACACCTGTATATGCTACGTTCTAGGATATGTGAATGTTTGTTAAGTAGTGTACAGTAAAACCTCACTCTGCGACCAATTCATTTTCACGACCAACTCAATATTACGGTCACATTATGTCAGACCCGAATTTTTCGCTATATAATTCAATGGTGGCAACTCAAAATTGCATAAAAAGACCACTAGGATCAGACCAAATCATAAAATTTGTCCTTTTTTGACCTCAATAATGCAAACGATGGTCCTGTGAAGAAGTTGATTTAAGTTGTCATTTTACGATATCTGGTGTCCGGTACAAGTGAAGGCAGCATGTGCCGTAATTCAGATGTTTTGATAACACGGTAGATAAGATCCGATGGAGAGTGAAAACAATGGGTGAGGTGGGTAATATTACATAACAGAGAGCAATCTTGGGATCTACTGATGTATTTCCTGTCAAGCTAATGATTATTTGCAATATGTCCAGATGAGCTGCCCCTGATTAGCAGTAACAATCACCGTGACCCGTTTCTATTGTCTAATGTTTTGGTAGTCGTTAATTGGCACGAAGACTTCCTACGAAAACATAGACTAAAATAAAATTTGATATCCCGTCATATTAGTCAATTACTTTCATAACTCTGTCCAAAAGCTTTGACATAAAATTGAAATCAAATTTAAGATCTTAAATTAAAAGAAATCGCCTTGATTCAAAACAGCACGGGGAAAAGTCGGAGGCAACTAGATGATTAAAAAAAAAAGCTTATTACTTCAATAAGCAATCAGCTTAATAATTATAGAAAAAATTGAGAATTTAAAATGGGTAGACTTTTAATCGGCATGATATGACTATAGATTTTAATTTCAAATGTGAAAAAAGTTTTATAACAAGAGGGCCAAGATGGCCCTAAAGACGCTCACCTGAGGACATTTGTGCTGACCAAGTTTGAGGAAGATTGAATCAAAATTGTGGCCTCCAGTGTGTAAACAAGGTTTTTCTAAGATTTGACCTACTGACCTACTTTTCAATCGCTTTTAGGTCTGTTAGATTAATGATCTTCGATAATTCGTTGAAATTTCTGAAGAGAATCGTATACCTACCAAACTGAAACCGGAAATAGAGGGCTGAATAGTTTCCTAATTTTTCATTGGTTAATAATATTATAACCTAAAACGACCGAATGTGTTTTTTATTACCAACAATACGATTATCTGTTTTTTTAATATCAATTGACACAATATATTCTCTTAGTCTTTTTATCATTTTATTTAATCGTAGATACTGATTTTAATATAAAACATATATCAAGTATGTAATTTAAAGTAAAAAGTGATTCAATCAAGGGCCAAATTTTAACCATTATCTAGTCATAATCTCTCAAACTAGTAATATTGCAAAATACTTTTTTTATGATTGGTCTATAATTATGAATTATGTGGGTACGGACCACTAGACAATATTTCACATCAAATCTATAGATTAAGCTCTAGGTCTTTTCCTATATAACTCTATATAAAACAAGTGACCCCTGGTGCGGGGGCATTTATCACCATAGGGCTATAATTTGAACAATCTTGGTAATGAACCATTAGATGATGCTACATACCAAATATCTAAGCTCTGGGCCTTATGGATTTACAGAAGAAGATTTTTTAAGATTTTCCTATATAACTCTATGTAAAACAAGTGATCCCTGGTGCGGGGGCATTTATCACCATAGGGCTATGATTTGCACAATCTTGGTAATGGCCCATAAGATGATGCTACATACCAAATATCTAAGCTCTAGGCCTTGCAGTTTTGCAGAAGAAGATTTTCAAAGTTTGAGTTTTTAAAATCTATTTTTAGCTCCTGTGACCTACTTTTTCAACCAATCTGAATAATTTGTACAACTTTGATAGAGGGCATCATAAGGATGATTCCTGTGAAGTTTGGTCAAAATCCCTTCAGCGGTTCAGGAGGAGATGTTCTTTAAAGCAAATTGTTGACGACGGACGGACGCACGCACGGACGACGGACGACGGACAAAAGGTGATCACAATAGCTCACCTTGAGCACTTCGTGCTCAGGTGAGCTAAAAATAATCAGGATTACATTTTTAAAAACATTGATTCAGAGATGTTATTTTTCATCCATCATTTTGAAAAAAAAAGTATTGCATTTGATCAACATTGAAATGAAATATTTATGAAAAGACCATAACTCAATAAAGAGACCAACTCAATATTAAGACCACTTTCAGACGAACCCAATAGTGGTCTCATTATCAAGGTTTTACTGTAGTTGTTTTGGTTTATAAGCAAACCACCTGTAGCATAAAAATGCGTAAAATTAAAAAAACAATAATGATCAAAAACTCCAAAAAAAGATCAATATTATTGATAAGATTTTATATGCTGATGGAAAAAAGTTTAGCAAGTTGATTACAAATTTAATATTTTCATACACAGCAAGGTAGTAAACACATTTTTGCAATGTTAAACCGAGTTAGACACTGGTCATCATAAAGCCATGTGTTTGTGTACATAAACTTGTTTGTAAAGCAGATTATGACGTAATTAACAAAAATCACGTGCGGTGCATGCACAGCTAGTTCAATATCATTTAGCTTGTTGAAAAACATGCTAGTGTACTGCTTTTTTTACTGAAAAACAAAAAGCCTTCAATAAAGTTTTGAAAAACGATCATGGGACGTCACCCTGGAATTACGTTATAAGAAACACCTTAGAGCAGTCAGAATGCTGTTGGCTGGGTTGTTAGTAAGAGAAGTCGCTAGGCATTTTAATAGACATGAATTGACAATTTTGGCTGCTAATGTGGGCACTCAAGGTATTGAGACTTGTGTGACTTTTCTGTCTGACCCCTTTGCCCTATCCGGTAAGACACACAATTTATCTAGCAATATCATGGAATGAGAAGAATGCGTATCAACTGCAATTAAACATCTTATTTGTGGCATATATTTGATTTCATGCTTTCTTCCATGCTAGTACTCCAAAAGTTATATATTTTCAATCTTGCTAAACTTTTTTCCATCAGTATAGTTGATATGGATGTTTTGTATATGAGTTATTGACAGGACTAATAAAAATTAACATATTTACTCAATTTAAGTGAGTTTATTCAATTCAGAAATGCTAGGCAATTCTAATTTTTGCTAAAAGTATGCAAATTTACATTTTTATTGATTTTATTGATTTAAATTCAATGTATCATATATCTCTTAGAACACTGAAACTTTCCATAAACAAATGAACGTTTGTATATCTCAAATATAGAATACAATTTTCAGTAACTTTCATGAAATTACAATTTAAATGTATCAATTAAGCAAATTTTTTTCTAAAAAATAAATAGTTTCAGGGTTTCTATGCTAAAATGGTATTCTGACACTATATTACTGAGCATCTTGGAGTTAATTATGGACAGTACATAACAAATTAAAACAGAATTTGGATATGGGTATGCGCCAGATGGGTTTTATTATATGTCCTAAGAGAATAAAATCCGAAGTTTCTATACCTCTCATAATTTTATTGTAATTTTGAAGTCGAATTCACAATGCCATTCAACTAGATGAATGTAAACTCGCAATATTTTGTGTAATGTTCACTAAAAGTATGGTAATTATGGAGACATGTTTCTGTAACAAATACATGTCTTATTTTTAATATAGTGGGAGTGTCCACAAACTTTTTGGACACACCTCGTATATCAGGCATAACCTAATTTGCTCCAAGATTATAGCTACATTTGTATTAATATTTTCATAAAGTTTGAAAATGATTGCTCAAGAAATGAAAATGCTAGGGCACAATTGTGGATGACGGACAGACAATGAACAACAGACATTCAACGATCCTTATAGGTGAGCTAAAAATCAAACCCATAAAAACAAATTACTTCATACCTCAAACATTTCAATAGATAAAATTCTATCAAAATGTTTTGGTGTGTTGAAGACATTTGCATCTGCTGTTATACACTCTAGACGTCCTTGGTAGCCTCTTTCCATTGCCCGGGATTGTATTAGCTGACGTTGGGTGTTTGAATTTGAGACACATGTCACATTGCACTTCGGATACATCTCACAGATATATAGTGACAATGAACCCCACCCACATCCAAGATCCTGAAATGAAAGGACAGAAAATACAGCAGTACATTTCATATTCAAGCACAAAAGAAATTATCAATAATCAGGTATAAGAGGGCTATCCCAAAATAGCTTGACAATATCCATTATATGACTGAAACCATAGTGCAATCAAATCATGTTTCATGAAGCATGTCCAATAAATATGTGAAGTTTCAGCAGAAATTACTGACATTGGCCAAAATTATGGCATTTTCTTCAATCCTAACGTGAACTGGCACATGGATTTATGCTGATTAGATGCTGCCGTAATAATTTCTCAAAGAACTCACCATTTATTATGATACACTCCTAACCCTAACCCAGCTGTCAAATACATCCTAAACCATTCAGTATGCTTTACCAAGCTGTCAAACACACCCTTAACCATTCAGTATGCTTCACCTGCTGAAATCACCTTAACATTCAGTATGCTTCACCCTAGCGTCAAACACACCCTTAACCATCATATGCTTCACCCTAGCTGTCAAACACACCCTTACCATTCAGTATGCTTCACCCGCTGTCAAACACATCTTAACCATTCAGTATGCTTCACCTACTGTCAAACACACCCTTGATCATTCAGTATGCTTCACCCTGCTGTCAAACACACCCTTAACCATTCAGTATGCTTCACCTCGCTGTCAAACACATCTAACCATTCAGTATGCTTCACCTGCTGTCAAATCACACCTTAACCATTCAGTATGCTTCACCCTGCTGTCAAACACACCCTTAACCATTCAGTATGCTTCACCCTGTCAAACACACCCTTAACCATTCAGTATGCTTCACCCAGCTGTCAAACACACCCTTAACCATTCAGTATGCTTCACCCTGCTGTCAAACACACCCTTAACCATTCAGTATGCTTCACCCGCTGTCAAACACACCCTTAACCATTCAGTATGCTTCACCCATGCTGTCAAACACACCCTTGACCATTCAGTATGCTTCACCCAGCTGTCAAACACACCTTAACCATTCAGTATGCTTCACCTGCTGTCAAAACACCTTAACCATTCAGTATGCTTCACCCTGCTGTCAAAACACACCCTTACCATTCAGTATGCTTCACCCAGCTGTCAAACACACCCTTGAACCATTCAGTATGCTTCACCCTAGCTGTCAAACACATTAACCATTCAGTATGCTTCACCCATGCTGTCAATACACACCTTAACCATTCAGTATGCTTCACCATGCTGTCAAACACACCTTAACCATTCAGTATGCTTCACCCGCTGTCAAAACACTCCTTAACCATTCAGTATGCTTCACCCATGCTGTCAAAACACCTTAATCCATTCAGTATGCTTCACCTGCTGTCAAACACACCTTAACCATTCAGTATGCTTCACCCAGCTGTCAAATCACACCCTTAACCATTCAGTATGCTTCACCAGCTGTCAAACACACCCTTAACCATTCAGTATGCTTCACCCTGCTGTCAAACACACCTTAACCATTCAGTATGCTTCACCCTGCTGTCAAACACACCCTTAACCATTCAGTATGCTTCACCTGCTGTCAAACACACCCTTAACCATTCAGTATGCTTCACCCTGCTGTCAAACACACCTTAACCATTCAGTATGCTTCACCCTGCTGTCAAACACACCCTTAACCATTCAGTATGCTTCACCCGCTGTCAAACACACCCTTAACCATTCAGTATGCTTCACCCTGTCAAACACACCCTTAACCATTCAGTATGCTTCACCCTGCTGTCAAATACACCCTTAACCATTCAGTATGCTTCACCCTGCTGTCAAACACACCCTTAACCATTCAGTATGCTTCACCCTGCTGTCAAACACACCCTTACCATTCAGTATGCTTCACCCGCTGTCAAACACACCCTTAACCATTCAGTATGCTTCACCCAGCTGTCAAAAACCTTAACCATTCAGTATGCTTCACCCTGCTGTCAAACACACCTTAACCATTCAGTATGCTTCACCCTGCTGTCAAACACACCCTTATCCATTCAGTATGCTTCACCCAGCTGTCAAACACACCCTTAACCATTCAGTATGCTTCACCCAGTGTCAAACACACTTAACCATTCAGTATGCTTCACCCTGCTGTCAAACACACCTTAACCATTCAGTATGCTTCACCTAGCTGTCAAACACACCCTTAACCATTCAGTATGCTTCACCTGCTGTCAAACACATCCTAACATTCAGTATGCTTCACCCAGCTGTCAAACACACCCTTAACCATTCAGTATGCTTCACCCTGCTGTCAAAACACCCTATACCATTCAGTATGCTTCACCAGCTGTCAAACACACCTTAACCATTCAGTATGCTTCACCAGCTTCAAAACAACCCTTAACCATTCAGTATGCTTCACCCTGCTGTCAAACACACCCTTGACCATTCAGTATGCTTCACCCAGCTGTAAAACACACCCTTAACCATTCAGTATGCTTCACCCTGCTGTCAAACACACCCTTAACCATTCAGTATGCTTCACCCTGCTGTCAAACACACCCTTAACCATTCAGTATGCTTCACCCAGCTGTAAAACACACCCTTAACCATTCAGTATGCTTCACCCTGCTGTCAAACACACCCTTAACCATTCAGTATGCTTCACCCAGCTGTCAAACACACCCTTAACCATTCAGTATGCTTCACCCAGCTGTCAAACACACCCTTGACCATTCAGTATGCTTCACCAAGCTGTCAAACACACCCTTAACCATTCAGTATGCTTCACCCAGCTGTCAAATACACCCTTAACCATTCAGTATGCTTCACCCTGCTGTCAAACACACCCTTAACCATTCAGTATGCTTCACCTAGCTGTCAAACACACCCTTAACCATTCAGTATGCTTCACCCAGCTGTCAAACACATCCTTAACCATTCAGTATGCTTCACCCTGCTGTCAAACACACCCTTAACCATTCAGTATGCTTCACCCTGCTGTCAAACACACCCTTAACCATTCAGTATGCTTTACCCTGCTGTCAAACACACCCTTAACCATTCAGTATGCTTCACCCTGCTGTCAAATACATCCTAAACCATTCAGTATGCTTCACCTAGCTGTCAAACACACCCTTAACCATTCAGTATGCTTCACCCTGCTGTCAATCACACCCTTAACCATTCAGTATGCTTTACCCAGCTGTCAAACACACCCTTACCCAATCAGTATGCTTCACCCTGCTGTCAAACACACCCTTACCCATTCAGTATGCTTCACCCTGCTGTCAAATACATTCTTAACCATTCAGTATGCTTCACCCTGCTGTCAAACACACCCTTAACCATTCAGTATGCTTCACCCTGCTCTCAAACACACCCTTAACCATTCAGTATGCTTCACCCTGCTGTCAAATACATCCTTAACCATTCAGTATGCTTCACCCTGCTGTCAAACACACCCTTAACCATTCAGTATGCTTCACCCAGCTGTCAAACACACCCTTGACCATTCAGTATGCTTCACCCAGCTGTCAAACACACCCTTGACCATTCAGTATGCTTCACCCAGCTGTCAAACACACCCTTGACCATTCAGTATGCTTCACCCTGCTGTCAAACACACCCTTAACCATTCAGTATGCTTCACCCTGCTGTCAAATACACCCTTAACCATTCAGTATGCTTCACCCTGCTGTCAAACACACCCTTAACCATTCAGTATGCTTCACCCAGCTGTAAAACACACCCTTAACCATTCAGTATGCTTCACCCTGCTGTCAAACACACCCTTAACCATTCAGTAAGCTTCACCCAGCTGTCAAACACACCCTTAACCATTCAGTATGCTTCACCAAGCTGTCAAACACACCCTTAATCATTCAGTATGCTTCACCCAGCTGTCAAACACACCCTTGACCATTCAGTATGCTTCACCCAGCTGTCAAACACACCCTTAACCATTCAGTATGCTTCACCCAGCTGTCAAACACACCCTTAACCATTCAGTATGCTTCACCCAGCTGTCAAATACACCCTTAACCATTCAGTATGCTTCACCCTGCTGTCAAACACACCCTTAACCATTCAGTATGCTTCACCTAGCTGTCAAACACACCCTTAACCATTCAGTATGCTTCACCCTGCTGTCAAACACATCCTTAACCATTCAGTATGCTTCACCCAGCTGTCAAACACATCCTTAACCATTCAGTATGCTTCACACTGCCGTCAAACACACCCTTAACCATTCAGTATGCTTCACCCTGCTGTCAAACACACCCTTAACCATTCAGTATGCTTCACCCTGCTGTCAAACACACCCTTAACCATTCAGTATGCTTCACCCTGCTGTCAAACACACCCTTAACCATTCAGTATGCTTCACCCTGCTGTCAAACACACCCTTAACCATTCAGTATGCTTCACCCTGCTGTAAAACACACCCTTAACCATTCAGTATGCTTCACCCTGCTGTCAATCACACCCTTAACCTAACCATTCAGTATGCTTCACCAAGCTGTCAAACACACCCTTAACCATTCAGTATGCTTCACCCAGCTGTCAAACACACCCTTAACCATTCAGTATGCTTCACCCAGCTGTCAAACACACCCTTAACCATTCAGTATGCTTCACCCTGCTGTCAAACACACCCTTAACCATTCAGTATGCTTCACCCAGCTGTCAAACACACCCTTAACCATTCAGTATGCTTCACCCAGCTGTCAAACACACCCTTAACCATTCAGTATGCTTCACCCTGCTGTCAAACACATTCTAAACCATTCAGTATGCTTCACCCTGCTGTCAATCACACACTTAACCATTCAGTATGCTTCACCCTGCTGTCAAACACACCCTTGACCATTCAGTATGCTTCACCCAGCTGTCAAACACATCCTTAACCATTCAGTATGCTTCACCCAGATGTCAAACACATTCTAAACCATTCAGTATTCAGCTTCTGGCTGAATGTCAAGAGTCTCTGTCTGTTGTTCATCACAGTCATTAAATCACTATCCTCAAAGACTTACTTTCAATGATGGGAAATAGGCAAAATCCTAGAGGTGCAAAGTTTCATTTGTGCCCCAGGGTGTTGTCTTGGTCAACATTTCTGTGCCCTTCCACCCTTATCATGTATTTGTGCATCAGTACAGGAGTCATTCACCGTGCAGTGCACTGCACTGTCGTCCAACATCGCCATTTTTAAGAAATCATGAAACCTTACACTTATTTTGAATTGTTCACTTATTCAAAGAAAAGTATTATTTCAATTCACATCTTATTACAAATAAAAACACAACAAAAAAAACAGATGTTAATGTGTAAGTGATCACTTTTCTCTGCCTTGTTGCATTTTCAAAATATGACCCATGGTTTGACATTTAAGGCTGACCGAATGACATTCACTAATTTGGTGGTCCGGTCTAGCTAAGTCCTAGGCTAGCTGGACCGATTGGTAGTGTTCTAAATTTGTCAAAGTTTACCGAAAATCTGCCTATTTACAAATCAAAAGGACAAAAATATTTATAATGGTCATACAATTGACGCTTGTTGATTACAGTTTCTTGGGAAACCCATGTGTGCTATATTTATCCTGTATATTTTGTAACAACCTTGATATGCATTCTCATTGGCTGGTGTTTTCAGAATTAGGCTTTTCCCCACGCACTTGCCAAATGTAATAATGCTTATTTCCCCATCTAACTTCTCATTTTGTATTGTTAATGACACCTTCATATTATTGATAATATTAAAATTAAAAGAAAATACAAGGGATGCAAATTAATGCACGAATATCTGTAACGTTATATTTATACTGCACTATGTCCAGCGGACGTGAAAATATCAAGCAATGTATTTGATTTTGGTTTTTCAATAATAAAGACAATAATAAACAAAAGGGAAAGGATGCTTCAAAGAAGCTATATGAAAAGATCAAGCAGAATAGATTGTTTTGTCCTAAATGAATTTAGTTGGCTAGATTTTGGTTATGTTTTGTAAGACATTCAGTGAGAATGAAGGGAGTGGACGATTTTTGTCTGTACGGACAATTTCAGAATCAATAATATAAAAGGGCATTCTGAGTCTGAATCCCATAAGTCTAACCAATGAAACCATGACTCACCACTCACCACTTTTGTTGCATCCCATACTGACAATTAACTTTAACATGCAATAGAATCAATGTATGTTCGAACATGCAAGGTATGTGCAGTTCAGTTGTGTTATAACTTTATCTGTGGAAGTACTTTAATCAAAAGCAATCAAAAGACAAGACAAATAACCTAAGAGAATAAAAATATTTCACTTTTATTTCAACATATAATAATCAATATTATCACACTCATTGTGTTAATTTTCAAATTTGTTCAAATTGTTTGTTTTGATACTTTTTTTGTTGATTGTGTCTTATAATGGCCGCATTCAAGACAAGTAGCCTTCTTGGTCTTTATACACTTTATTTAGCATGACAGGCCATGGCCCACTCAGACTGAGCGCTGCCATGTAACGTACTTAGCCCATGATTGGGTCTCGAGGCTCTAACAAGATCTCCTCCTAGGTAACTAACCAGATCTGTCTCTAGGTATCTAACCAGATCTATCTTTAGGTATCTAACCAGATCTCTCTCCAAGACCCTTGACCGGTCAGCTTATATATTGGCTGGTTACCAGCCAGCCAGACAGTAAACATATGTATTACATAATGTCAAATAATAATGTCAAATATTTGTGTTAACGACAGTCACAACTGAGACAGACGTTGCATAACTAATGCAACGGTCCTCTCTAATTGTATCTATAATAGGTTAGTAACAATGAAAATGTAACAATAGCGTCTAGCTAGAGTCCAATTACATTACAATTGTACTTCAGTAATTTAATCATTGAATCAATAATAAATGCTTAAATCTAATATTTTTTATTTTAGTTTTTTTGGTATTTTCATTACAAAATTGTATCATTAGACCAAAGTGTAAAACACATAATATACATACTTTATGTGTATTATGTGTTTTACACTTGGTCTAGTTCAATTTAGGTCAGGTCTAGTAGGCTTTCCAAGTGATGGACCACTGGTCCAGCTCTCAAAAAAGTTAATGTCGAACCCTGTGACCATTTATAATAATGAGGAGATTGTTTTAAAACATAAGCTTTTTGGGTTGCATTTGCTTAACACACTCTTCAATATTAGAATAATATCTATTCAGAAATTATTTGCTGTATCTTTCTAAAACTTTTAAGAATCACTTCAAAATCAATGTTTATCAAACAGTTCAGATCTTACAGTTGGTGAAACAAAATTTGTCATGCTTATTTGGGACAAGCCCTGTATATAAACAGAAACAAGTCTAGAAGATGGACAAGATAAACTTAATTAAGTTTCATGTTGAGATTTAAAATCAAATCATCAGATTAACAATATTATCATGAGATCAGTGTTGATACAGCGTGATCACAATAGCTCACCATGAGCACGTTTTACTCTGGCAAGCTAAACATGAAGGCCAAGATAGCCCTGAAGACGCTGAGAAATATTGTCTTGATTACTTGAACAAGTTACTACATTATAGCATAGTTGTACTGAATACAGTCATAAGCCATACAAAAATACAGTATGATCATTTCAATATCAAAAAACAAACAGTACATGTGGTCAAAATATGAAGGTTGTAGCATAAAAACATCTTAAGTCAAACTTGGCTAAGGGATTATGGTTGTAAATATTGTCACTGTCATTAAGTTTGAAGATGATTGCTTAAGAAATGAAGATGCTAGAGTGCAAACAACTTGAAATCTGGCATTTTTACATTAAAAGGATAATTACTCTGGACCTAACTGACCTATATCAGCCATAATCAAACTTGGACAAGAGATTATAGCAATTAACATTATCATGAAGTTTGAAGATGATTGGTGAAGAAATGAAAATGCTAGAGTGCAAAAAAACTAATTGTGGACAATGGATGGACACCAGATATTCATCGATCCTATAAGCTCATCCTGAGCACGTGATCAGGTGAGCTAAAAAAAAAAAGAACTTAAAATGTGTCCATAGGACATGGATCCCATGCCATTTTGTTTTATTAGTTTAATATTTTTGTCAGTGAATATGATGAGAAGATGATTTTAAGGTCAAATGAACGCTATGGCACTGACCTAAACCAAGTGTTGTGACCTTGACCTTCATGCTAGCGACCTGGTTCTTGTTGGATCTCTTGTGCCAAGTTATTTGAAAACACAACCATACACATCTAAATTACAGCCAAGACAGGACTGCTTGCCAAGACTTACAGTCACACAAGTTTCTATACAACTAAATAAGAAAACAAGCCAACCATCTGCAGGCCTCATTTTTTATGGGATCACTACCACTTAAAAGCAATAACAGTGTACGTATTAGGTTATCATAATTATGCGCAAAACAAAAAAAATATACAGAATAAATTATACATGAGCAAAGCACTGTAATTCTATTACTTCATACTAATTCCAGATTCAAAAGAGATGTGCAGTGACCGTGTAAATATTTGTCAGTGTGCTGTTGTAATTCATACAGGTAAGACCGCTATCAGTTTTCAGAGTTGCAAATTGACCATGACGAAGGTTAACTTTTGTCAGTAGAGACTCCTTATAAAGTATTTCTAGGAATACAGTCTCATTTTTAGCTTTTTAGATAGCTTGGGTTTATATGTTTTGGCAAATAAATACATTGTGTTTATGTCAACTGTTGTAAACCAGAGTGTCTGGCACGTGCAGAAAATGGCGTTCAGTGTGGTTTTGACCATTTCTGCTGGAAAGAAGATGAAAGCTTGCGAAGGCATCTACAGTAATGGCAGGGCTCAACTTCGGAAAAAACGGACAGTTAAAGAAACTTTGGGTGGTGACAGTAGTCTGAAAGAAATTGCCGAGATCGCTCGAAATGAGCACAATGATAAACAAACAAAAAATCAATATGATGATGAACATTTTGATGTAAGTGAAAATAACACAAAGTACGATCTTGAATCTGTACTATCTGAAAGTCAAGAGTCCAACATACCATACACTACTAGAGAGACCAAGTCTATTTTTAAGAAACTTTCAGATTTGGCAAGTTTAGTGAATATCTCCTTTAGAAATGGGCTTTCAGATGAAAATTTAGAGGAAATTAGTTAACAGATTCTCCGCCCCCAGAATTGTGAATCTTTGCATGGTTAAAAGGTATATGGCACCTTCTTAAGAGTTTCACATCTTGAACTTGGGACCACATCTCAACTGCTTTGTTAGGCTATGCCAACAAGATGACCAATACTAAGTGCAAAGATCTGCATAAATCCGACCTAGATTACAAATACCATTATTTGGCCTAAGCATCTTTGCCATACACAGATCTCCTTTATAGTAATGATACAGACGTGATAACAACGTTAGGGAGATTAACAATATGAATCACATAAGGAGATCAGTAGGTCCTATCAGAGATCAGAGTCATGGGCGTCATGGATTTAACCCCTATGCAGTGAGGGGACGTGGCTTCTGTGGCAGAGGGAGAAGTGTAACTCCAGTTCTCTGTGAGGCATTGACAAATCAAAGCGCTGAAGGCACTGAAGTTATGTGTGTCTCAAATGAATGAGGCTTTGACAGGCTGCAGCTTGATGAAATCCTTTGAGTAACTTTAATTTATGTTTGTACCTAAGGATGAACTATCATTTTTACTTGGGGCTCAATTTCTTAGGTAAATTCGAAGAGTATTTACTGTGTGCAACTTCACGATTCAAATTAAAATAAGGATCAGAAAAAATAAATATATATATTTCAAGACGCAACTGTAGTACACAGTGATGCTAATAAAAATAATGGATAATAATAAAGGGAAAATAATTCAACCATAGGACCAAGTTAAGTCAAAGTTCTTGTAAACTGCACTTCTTTTGTATACCCTGTACCAATATTTGTAATGTTAACTAATTCCCTTTATAATTTAGAGTTATGCTCTGAACAAGTATTTTAAAATATAACTAGAACTATCACTAAAGAAGGTAAATTTTTTATTATAGTGACATGTCTCCTAACAATCACAATAATCAATACGATATACACCCAGCCCAATGGGCCTATAGGTCACTTAAACATGAGAAAATTAGGAATATGTGACAAGATAAATTATATCAGTTAATGCAAGTAAAGCAATGTTATCATCATATAAATAACAAGAGGGCCAAGATGGCCCTAGATCGCTCACCTGAGAAAAGTATCATTCATTGCCTGTACAAAACAGATTGCTTTAGAATTAAGATGATGAGGTAAAACAATGTTCAGGAATTTTCTGACCCCATCCGCAAAAGATATCATCATGACAAACATTCTGCCAAAGTTTGAGGATGAGATTGGACCAAAAATGTTGCCCTCAGAGTATAAACAAGATTTTTCTAAGATTTGACCTACTGACCTACATTTCTATCCAGCCCCACCCATTTTCAAACTGGTTCGAGATATCATCATGACAAACAATCTGACCAAGTTTGATGAAGATTGCATCAAAACTGTTTTTCAAAGGGTTCAGATATCATCAAGACTAACATTCTGACCAAGTTTGAGGAAGATTGGATCAAAATTGTGGCCTCTAGTGTGTAAACAAGATTTTTCTAAGATTTGACCTACTGACCAACTTTTTGATCCAACCTGACCCATTTTCGAAAGGGTTCAAGATATCATCAAGACAAACATTCTGACCAAGTTTGAGGAAGATTGGATCAAAATTGTGGCCTCTAGTGTGTAAACATCAAATTGTCGACGGACGACGGCCGACGGACAATCAAGTATCCCAAAAGCTCACCCTGAGCTATGCTCAGGTGAGCTAAAAATATACATGTACATACAACATATACACTAAACAATTGTTGACATATTTTAAATCATATATTTGTAGACGATTTGATTCGATAAATCCAAGAAAAACACATATTAAGTTTATCATTTATCAACGTTTTGGCTTACACCTTCTTCAGGATAACATAAATAACAACAAGCAGAAGTTACGTCATAAACATAACATCATAACCTGGTAAACTCTAAGTTATATAAATGTACCTAGCTTTTGGATTATAGAATACATAATTTTCTATAGTATGAAATAAAAGAACATTTATATAATTAGACAATTTGATGGAATATCCCCTGCCTATTGCTTTGTCACAGAAAGCATTGGCTTTATCATCAAAGGGTCCCTGCATATAATATAATGGGAGATAAGAAGTAAGATTTTGTGTTAGGCATGATTACCAAAAATGAGGCATCTTAAGTGTTGCAATGTTTTTCTTACATTTGATTAAGTAACCTAGAGTTTGACCCTACCTTAATTTGCACTCATCTGGGATTTCATGCAGACAATATTCTTATCAAGTTTTATGAGAACTGGGACAAAATGTAGCCTCTACAGTGTTCACAAGGTTTTTTCTATGATTTGACCTGGTGACTTACTTTTTGACCCCATGTGACTCAGTTTTGTACTCATCCAAGATCACAAGTAGACTAACATTCTGACCAACTGCCATGAAGATTGAGCCAAACAAGAGCTGTCAGAGGACAGCACGCTCGACTATTCAAAATGCTTGTTGGTAAATCAAATAAAATCTATTTCAATTCTTGCCCTTCCTATACCCTATACATAATAATAGTCTGATACCCCTTAATATTTTTATGAAGTCTAAAATCAATCCCATGCCTAGATACTAAGACATAAGCATAATAACACTGTGCATGCAAAACTTTTACCAAAAATCCAAGTTAGCAAAGGGCCATAATTTGCATAAATTCAGTCCAAAAAATATCCTCCTTGGTTTTCTGATGCTCCTGAAGACACTCCTTAATTTTCTAGTCAATTCCACAAGCAATTTCTGAGAAATTAGCTGGATAGTAGCTTGAATGCAAAAATTCAACAAATTCTAAGTTAAAAGGGGGCCATAATTTTTAAAATAATCCATTAAGTGTTATCTTCCTTTATAGTAGATACACCTAAACATATTAAATATTCCATCAAAAATGATCTACCTTGATAGAATGATACCCCTAAACATATTAAAGATGTTTCAAATCAATCGCATGCCTAGATACTGAGATATTAGCATGAAAGTACCTTGCATGCAAAACTTTAACCAAAATTTCTAAGTTAAAAAAGGGGTAATAATTTGTAACATGTTCTATCAAGAGTTATCTACCATGAAAGTAAAATAAAGATGTTTCAAATTAATTGCATGCCTGGATACTGAGATAAAAGCATGAGAGTATCTTGCATGCAAAACTTTAACCAAAATTTCTAAGTTAAAAAGGGGCCATAATTTGTAATATATTCCATCAAGAGTTATCTACCTTAGTTGTCTGATGCCCCTTAACATATTCATAAACTTTAAAGTCAATGTCATGAATGGTTATTGAGATATAAACATGATAGTAGCTTGCACGCAAAACTTTAACCAAATTTTCTATTGCATGCAAAACATTAACCAAAATTTCTAAGTTAAAAAGGGGCCATAATTTATATTAAATTCAGTCAAGAGTTATCTACCTTGGTTGCCTGGTGCCCCTGAACATATTTATAAACTTTCAAGTCAATACCATAAATGGTTATTGAGATATAAGGTTGATAGTAACATGCATGCAAAACTTTAACCAAAAGCTGCAACGCCAACGCCAGGGCGACTGCAATAGCTCTTATATTCTATAGATCTCTATAGTGGTCAAAAGGTTTTACTAAGATTTGACCTTGTGACCTACTTTTTGACCGCACATGACCAAGTTTTGAACTCATCCAATATTTCATGAAGGTAAGCATTCTGACTAAGTTACATGAAGGTTAGGCCAAAAATATGGCCTCTACAGCGTTCACTAGGTTTTTCTAAAATTTGCCCTGGTGACCTTTTTTTTGATCCCATTTGTCCCATTTTCAAACTCATCTGAGATTTCATGTAGACAAACATCCTGACCAAGTTCTATGAAGGTTGGGCCAAAAATGTGGCCACTAGTGTGTTCAAGGTTTCTAATTTCCCCCTTTTAAATTGTAGAAAACATCCTGACCAAGTTCTATGAAGGTTGGGCCAAAAATGTGGCCTCTAGGGTTACAAGGTTTTTCTAAGGTTTGACCTGGTGACCTAATTTTTGACCCCACATGTCCAAATTTCTAACTCGTCCAAGATGTCATGTAGGCAAACATCTTGAGTGTTCACAAGCAATTGTTGATGATGGACATAAGGCAGTCAAAAAAGCTCAACCTGAGCACAAGTGCATAGATGAGTTAACAAGAGCTGTCCATAAGACAGCATGCTTGACTATTCGAATGCTTGTCAATAAAAACTAGAACTGTCGCCTAAGGGCTTACTAATACCCCCCCGCAAGTGTTTTTGTCAAACATGGCTTTGGAGCATGAAATCAGAATTCTTGTATGCAACACTCCATCTTAATACGTATATAGAGGACATATGTGCCAACTACATGGAAATCTAGTGATCCTTTGTAACACATACCTATGGATATACCTATGTCTATGGATAAATATCATTAAGATTCACTGAAATCTATCAATGGAAGAAAATGCCAAC
>CM037783.1:38526580-38556681 GCA_021229015.1 Solen grandis | reverse complement strand
GAAACACGGACAGAATTTGAAAAATTTGGCAGGGGATCCTTGGGTAAACCCTTTCCAAAATTGCAAAAATAAACTTGATCCATGTGAACTCTGGTTGCCATGGCAAAAAAAAGAAAAAAAAAAATGAAAACTTTAAAAATTTTTTCTTCAAAACTAGTGGGCCAGTTTTTAAAAAAAATTTGGTACAGTGTTCCTTGGGTCAACCTCTAAAAAATTTGCTAAAATTATTCCGATCCGAAAAAAACAGGCCGCCGGGGGGGGCTTTTTTTGCCTTATATGTATATGAAAACCTTTAAAAAAAACCTCCCTAAAACCCAACTGGCAGAATTTGTTAAACTTGCGGGGATGCCCTTGGGGTAAACCTTCACAAAAGTTCAAAAATAAATTGTCCATTAAACTTGGTTCCCATGGCAAAAAAAGAAGAAAAAAAAAAAAAAATTTAAAAATCATCTTCTTAAAAACTAGTGGCCAGTTTTTAAAATAAATTGGTACAAATTTTCCCTTGGTCAACCTATTTAAATCTATGTGAGCGATTTGGGGGCCTCAGGGCCTCTTTTTTTGTTTTTTTTGTCTGTGAAAAAAGTAAGGTTGGGAGTTCTCCCTGTTTTTTTTTGCGTTTTATTTTTTCTTTAAGCGTTTCGGGGAGTTTTTCATTTCAGTGATAGTTTTTTTTTTACTTATGTGAGCCCATGGATTTTACTTTTTAGGAAAAAAAAAATGAATGGTATTCTTTAATCATAAAAAATTTAATGAGATACAACTGCTTTCAGATTTGATTTTGATGATAGCGTTCTATATATGTTTTGGCTTAGTTTCTGGGGGTCTATCCCCAAAGTTTTCCACTCTGGAAGAAGAGGATTTTTCTCCGAGATTTTCACTGCACCAAAAATTCGGGCCTTACCCACAGATAGTGGCCCCCCAGTAAACCTGAGTTCACAAAGGTTTTAAAATTGCAGGAAAATTTTCCACAAAGGGTATGTGGCCCTACTTCCTTACATCCAGAGTTCCATATTAAATATTATAAAACCCAAAACATCAGAATGTAATTTTCTACAAAATAAAAAATCTGGCTCTATACTGTAATTTCAAAAAAAATTGATCATTTAAAAAAATAAAAAATCCTAGGGAAAAGGCAAACTTTTCTTTTTAAATCCCTACTGTGAGACCGATAAAATTTTAAATCTAAGTTATAAAAAATCATCCCTCAAAGCCCAAAAAAATTTTAAAAATTGTGATTTAAAAAAAAAAAATTTAGGTTTCCCGCAAGTGGGGCGGGTCTGGATGATGTGTTTGTCACCGGAAAAACCTTGTAAAAATCAGCTTTCCCTCGTTTTTAAAATTTTTGGAATTTCCCCTTTTTTTTTCATTCCTTTCCCATAGATACCTTTTTTTTGCTTACCTTAGATGTAGTGCTCTGTGGCTTTTAGGATCAAGGGGCCGTCTCCATCATCCACAATTGTTTAAAAAGACATCCCCCTAAAACCAAACAGGCAAATTTGAAAAAACATGCCTATATTTCCTTGCTGAAGCTCTACAAAGTTGTTCAAATGATTCCGACCCATTGCATATCTGGGCACAGGAGCTAAAAAAATTTTTAAAAGTGAAATTAAAATTCTCTTCTCCGACACTAAAAGGTTGGAGCTTAGATATTTGGTGTGTGGAATTGTTAGTACCCCACTGCCAATTTTGTTCAAAACATGGTCGGGGGGAAAAATTTTCCCCCCCGGGGGGCACTTGTTTTTTTATGCTCATATGGAAAAAAAATGAAAAAACTTCTTTTCAGAAATACAAGGCCTGGGTTCAATTTGGTTGTTGATGTCTATGCATCACTACCAAGTTTGTTCAAGTTATGGCCCCTTGGGGCAAAATTTTCCCCGCCCCAGGGGGCTTGTTTTACATAGATTATACAAGAAAAAAATAGAAAAATCTTCTTTTCAGATACAAAACCGGAGCTTAGAATTTGGTGTGTATCATGGCCTAGTAAAAATCTACCTGTTCATTCAAAACAGGCCCCTTGGGTCAAAATTGACCCCCCCCCAGGGGTCACTTTTTTTTACATTGATAATATATATATATAATATATATATATATTATTTATATATTAAATATATAATAATAATAAATATATATTTTAAAAAAACTAGAAAAATCTTTTTGTGGCCACAAGGCCTAGGTTTTTTTAAAATTTTGTGTGTAATGAAAAACCCGGTAGCCTCAAAGTTTTTTTTAAATCATGGCCCAGGGGTCACAATTTCCCGCCCTGGGGTCACTTCTGCATGGTTTTGTATTCAATACTTTATAGAGTTCTAGGTGAGCGATTTAAACCATCTTTGCCCTCTTGTTTCATCCCCCCCGATGATCTGGTTGTGGGCCTAGGTTTGCGCAGTCTTTTCGTCTTTTGTTGTCCAAATTTTTTGGGGTCCCCCCCCATAACAGATCATTATGGTGGATTTCAATAAAAATTTGCGAAGTATTCATCATAACCGAAAAGGATGTGTCATGTCTTCAACCCCTATGCACCCTTGAAAAGTCAAAGTACAAGAGTTGTTTTGAAATTCTCTTCTTAATTTTAAGGGTCATCTTTGGTTTTCCCCCTTTAACCCAAAAATCTTTAAAAGCATTTTCAAAAACTTTCAGAGTGTTTGTTTTATTCCCAAAGGGGTTCACGTGCATAAACCCCTATGCACACTTAAAAAGGGCAAAGGGCACCCTGTTACTTGAAAGTTCTTTTGGCTACACTACGTGCCCCTCTTAACTTTCATTTTAGGATGGATTTTCATTTAACTTTTCAAAAAAATTTGTTTTCACAAAAGATGGTACATGCATCCCCATATGTGTGCTTTAAAAAGGGCAAGGGCCAGGAGTTGTTAGAATTGGTAGAATCCGACAGTATCGCTTTCATTTTGACAAAGCCTTGCTTTTGTTAAACATGTAGGAACAATCATAGAGAATAAGATAGAACCCTTTTCCATGGGAGTCTGTGAGGCTTTTTAAACTGTTTCAAACATTCAGATCGTGAAAAAAGTGAACACAGTTAAACCTGTTTTTTTGAATAGCAATCAGCTTACTTTGAAAAGTCTTGACATTGAAACATCCCCGTGCAATTTTTCCCCTGTTTAAAACTTTGTATTTCTGGAGTTTTAACATGACTTGGAATAAAGGCATTTAAAGTTCATCCCTGTGAAAACTTTGACATGCCCGGCATAGTGAAACATGCCAGGGAATGGAGGTAAGGTTTCCTATGTAAATTGAAAGTCCGGCAGGGTGTAAACTGACCACAGAATAAAGAGGTTCAGGTTATCCCTAGTGTAAACTTTGACTTCCCAGCTAGTGTAACATAAAATGGATGAAGAGAGTTCGGGTTACCCTAGTGTAAATTTTGACATGTCCCAGGGGTGTAACAGAACATGCGTGAGAGCAATTAAAGATATCCCTATTGAAAAACTTTGACATGCCCGGCTTGGTGAAAACTGACGTGGAATGAAGAGCAGTTAGTTTTTCCCTAGTGTAAACTTTGACTTTTTGGGCATAGTGTAAATGAACATGGAAGAAGAGCAGTTCAGGTCACCCCTGTGTAAATTTTGACTGCCCCAGCTAGTGTAAATGCATGGAATGAAAGAGCAGTTCGGGTTCATCCTGTGTAGGACTTTGACATGTTGGATGGGTAACATCCCTACATAATGAAGAGCATTTTAGGTTCATCCCAGTTTAAATTTTTGAATGCTGGCAGGGGTGTAACATGCCCACGAATAAAGAGCAGTTAAAGTTCCCCCTGTGTAAAATTTTTGGACGCCCGGATGGTGTAACTGCCCAGGAATGAAGAAAAGTTCGGTTTCCCTGTGTTATTTGACATGTCCGGCATGGTGTAACATGCCCCAGGGAATAAAGAGCAGTTCAGGTTCATCCCTAGTGAAAATTTGACTGTGGCAGGGTGTACATGAACATGGAATGAAGAGCAGTTCGGTTTTCATCCCTAGTGTAGATTTTGAATGTCTGGCGTGGGAAACTACTAAAAATGAAGAGAAGTTAGGTTCATCCTGTGTAAACTTTGACATGTCCGGCATGGTGAAACTGACCACGGAATGAAGGCAATTCAGGTTATCCCTTGTTAACCCCCCGCCGCAAAGCGGGAGGGGGGTTTAGGAATGCCCTCGTCGTCCGTCCGTCGTCCGTCGTCCGTCCGTCAGTCCGTCAGTGTGTCCGAAAACTTTCTGTCTGCTCCATATCTCATAAAGCTTGGACACATTTTTTCAAATTGAAAAGTGTTAACCTCATTGGCTAGTGCAAAAAGGCATGTGGCTTTCCGTGGTCAAGGTCAAGGTCTTTTTGAAGGTCAAATTTTTTTTGTGTCGTCCTATTCATGAACGCTTGGACACATTTTCTTCAAACTCGGCTAAAGTGTTAACCCTATTGAGCTGATGTGCGAAGGCATGATCGGTCCGTGGCTCAAGGTCAAGGTCTACTAAAGGGTCAAAATGTTTTTTTTTTTTCGTGTCCACCCCATTTCATGAAGCTTGGACATTTTTCTTCAAACTCGGCTAAATGTTCCCTCATTGAGCTGAGGGCAGAAGGATGAGGTGGTCAGCGGTCAAGGTCAAGGTATATTTGAAGGAAAAATGTTTTTCGGTCGATCTTTCCCCTAATGTTTGGGAAAATTTTTCTTCAAACTCGGTTTAAATTTTAACCCTTTGAGCTGATGGCAGAAGGAAAAGGCAGTCACCGGGTAAAGGGTCAAGGTCTTACTTGAAGGTCAAAATGTTATTTTTGTGCCCGCCCCATATCCATGAAGTTTGGAACTTTTTCTTCAAACTCGGCAAAAATGTTAATCATTGGCGTGTGCAGGGCTGGGGCGGTACGCTGGTCAAGGTAAAGGTTACTTAAAATTTTCAAATGTTATTTTGTGTCCGTCCATTTCTCATAAACGTTGGAACATTTTCTTCAAACTTGGCAAAAATGTTAACCTCATTGAGCTGATGTGCAGAAGGCTGAGTCGGTCAGCTGGCTCAAGGTCAAGGTCAAATTGCGGGTAAAATGTTATTTTCGTGTCCGCCCCATTCTCTTCAGGATTGTTCCCCTTCTTAACAGACCATTTCTTGCCTGGATTGCACTTCCACGGATTTTTGTACTTGGTAAAAAAAAAGTATGCGTTCACAATCATACAAATTATTTCATGATATAAAAAGTTTTTAATGGTTAACATGTATTTTGGGGTTTACCTAACATCCTTACTTCATTGTGTTCACTTTTTGTTGTTTCCCATGTAAAATTTTGTCGAAAAATTTTTTAATATATGTGCCCCGAATTCTGAGTTTCATACAAAACTCGGAAATTTTAAATTGTCTTAAACTGATCTTCTAGTCTGTAAAACCTGCCAGGTTAAGGTGAACATAACTATGACCAAAAAAATTTCAATATTTGGCAGGGGGGGGGGTATAGTGTCCTTTGGACCCCTTTTTTAGACTTTGAAGTTGGCATAGTTTAACAGGGACCAGGAATGAAGGCAGTTCGGGTTCTCCCTATTGTAAATTTTTAATTTCCCGGCAGGGTGAAACATGACCACAAAATAAAGAGCGTTATGTTCACCCCTAGTATAGCTTTGACATTCTGGATAGTGTAAATGACCAGGGAAATTGAAGAGCAGTTCGGGTTCATCCGGGGGTTTTAAATTTTGACATGCCCGGCTTTGGTGTAAATGACCAAAATGAAGAGCAGTTCGGGTTTATCCTTGTGTAACTTTGTGTCGGGCATAGTGTAACATGACAAAATTATGAAGAGCAGTTCAGGTTCACCCCTAGGTAAACTTTGACATGTCCGGCTGGTGTACATAAACCACAGAATAAAGGAGTTCAATTTACCCCTAGTGTAAACTTTGACATGTCGGCTGGTGTAACTGACCACAGAATGAAGAGAGTTCATTTTTCCCCCTTTGTATAGACTTTGAATTTTGGCATAGTGAAACAGCCCAGGAATGAAGAGCAGTTCGGGTTTCATCCCTGGGTTTTAACTTTGACATGTCCGGCTGGTTAACTGACCCTGGAATGAAGGCATTTTTGGGTTCTCCTAGTTTAACTTTATTTTTTGGCGTGTAACATGACCACAAAATGAAGAGCGTTAAAGTTTTCCTTTTTAAAATTTTGATATTTCTGGCAGTGTAACTTGCCCATGGAATGAAGGCATTCATGTTCATCCCAGTTTTTAAACTTTAAATGTCTGGCATAGGTAACAGCCCCTGGAATAAAAGAGCAGTTCGGTTCATCCCTAGTGAAAACTTTGACATGTCTGGCATGGTGTAACATGACCCGGAATGAAGGAGTTCTGTTACCCCTAGTGTAAACTTTGACATGTCGGGGCATTTTTGTAACATGACCATGGAAAAAAGAGCGTTCAGGTTACCCCTAGTTTTTTAATTTGAATGTCGGCATGGTGTAACAGGGATAATTTGAAGTGCTTTCAGGGTATCCCTATTGAAAAATTTTTGCATGCCCAGTTTGGTGTAAATGCCCCGGGGAATGAGGCATTTAAAGTTCATTCTGTGTTATTTTCTGTGATTTGACAGCTTACGAAAAATCTTGGAAATAGATAAAAATTTTAAAATAAAAAAAATTTAAAGATTTAGTAAGCTTTTATTTAACAAGATGGATAGAAAAATCAAAACAGAAAACAATTTACAAAAAAAGTTTATATGATGAAGGGGAAAATTTAAATTAAATAAAAAATATGCCTTAGCCCAAAAAAGCTTCTTGGTTTGGGGAATAAATATGAAAAAACACAAAAACTGAATTTTTGTGTTTTGTGCCTTAAACCTTCTCAAAACCCAAAAAAAAATTCAAAACAAAGTGCACTTACATTTTTTTGGGGTTTATAATTTCAAATACACCTCTTTCTTAAAAATTTTTCTCAGAAAAAGTTTTAAAAAGAAATTTTTACAAAAAAGGAAATATGTGCACAAAATAAGAAGGTTTTACTTGCGCCACCATCGCATAATGTTACTGTTTATAGTCAGTTGTTTTAACAACTAAGTCATACGGGTTCGTAAATTATACTTTTGCAATACTGTCTAAAACAAGTTTTTAAAAAGGGTTTGACATTTACGCATGATTGTTTACATTTTCTCATAAAAAATTTAAATAAAAAAGTTAGATAGATTTGCTACGAAAAAATGAACGGTTTTGTGGTCAACATTTCAAACCTGATCACCCAATTTAAAAAATTACCAGAAAAACAACAAAATGCAAAATGCTTTATATTGACCAAGATTTAAAGGCATCTCAAAAGGAATGTGAGCCCCATGAGCCAGGCCCCCCTTTGCTGGATAGACCTGCTAATTTGTGGTCATCACTGCGGGGGTTTTTACCCAATATAGTCCCTATTGTTACGGAAAAACCTCTGAGGGGTTTGTGCAAAACAAATTTTACTGCTACACTGGAAGTGAGATAGTAGGCTAGTTTTACACAAAGCAAAAACTAAAATTACTTGACTTGCTTTTTGGTTTACCGTGCTTGACAGTATTTCAGTTATAGTGCATCCAGCTAATTACAGGTGGGGAAGACCCTGAATGAAGAGACATCCAGGTAGAACCCGCCTACCGAACCCAGTGGAAGGCTTCCTACATGAAAATCCGAATTCCCCTGCGGGATTAAAACCCACCGGTGGGGGCAGGTGAGTTTTAAAGTCAGCGACTTTACCCTCTGGGCCCACGGGGGCCCCCAAACATTAATGAATGATAGTGATAATAGGGGGTTTTTTATTTATGCCCCCTTACTAATTATTCTTTTTACATTTATTATTGGAGTCAATTTTGTAACTGCTGTTTATGGGTCATCGGAATTTATTGCGAATTAAAGTTTTGATATTGAAAATATAGGATACGCATTTTTGAGTAATTAAAAGGGCCCTAAAGGACATAATTCTGAAAATTGCAATTTTTTTTTTGTTTTTTATTTGCTTTTGTGAGACATTTTTTTTCATTTTATTAAAAAAAGAATTTCTCTTATTGAATAAAAAGTAATAAAATTTTGTGTTGTTTCCGACATAAAAACTGTTTTGGGGAAAGGGAAAAATAGGGAATTAAGAAATGAGTGATAAAAATTATTTCAAAAATTAATTCCCTTTTTATGAAAATTTTACAACTAAAATAAAATAAGAAAGAAAGAACGAATAAATGAAAAATGAAAAAAAGAAAGAACAAAAATAAAGTAGACAAAAAAAACCAACAGAAAAAGAAAGAAAAAAAAAGGAAGGATTTATTTTTGTCGAATAAAAAAAAAAAATAATAGAGAACTTTTAGGTATTTCGGGTATTGGTATGTTCACAACTTTTTTGAAAAATGTGAATGATATATAAAACCCCCATGTAGCAAATATGCATCTTGAACATACCTGTGACAGATTGAAGCCTCCCTAATCAAAAAACAGTCCCCACACAAGGGGGGGGTGTTTCTTTGTGATGATATAATTTTTTACTCAATCCAAAATTAAATTTGAAAACAACCGCCTAACCAATATTTTTTGTTACTAATGCTTGTCCAATGTTATTTTTGTAAATCTTGGAAATAAACTTTGAATTAAATTGAATTGAAAAAGGGGGGGGGGGGGGGGGGGGGGTACTTTATAGGGTTTTGAGATCCCTTTAAAGCATCCATTATTGGCAATGACCCAAATATATTAAGTGTGGCACATTGAATGATTGATTAAGTTGATATCACGTGCGCTCAAAAAATGTTTCCCAAAGTGTCCACTTTTTATACAAACTTTAAAAAAATCGGTGAGACAGTTGGGAAACCCTGCTTATTATTATGAGAACAATATTTTTTCAGTAGTATAAAAAAATAAATTTACATTTATTTGTTATCAAAATTTTGGTAAGTAACGCCTTTTGGGTTTTTAAACATATATCAGCTTTCCCTTATGCCTAAAAGTTCAGAAAATGCACTAAAAGGAACTTTTGGTAAGCAAAATTTGTTTAAAAGGTGGTGTTTGTACTTTACTTAGTTGTTTTTCTATCCCAAATTTAAAAGTGGTGTGTGGGAGGAATAAAAATCATGTGAAAAAAAGAACAATTATCCCCTCTCTTCTCCCTCTCTCTTCTTTCCCATGATTTTTTTAGCGCTTTTAACCCGGTCATTCAGGGGCCAGTGTTTACAATTGCTTCATGTTAAAAAAACATGTACTTGACCCTTTTAAGCCGCTTGCAGAGCCCGCATCTAATTTAGAACATAGGTTTAACCCGAGTGCTCATTTGCAAATTTTCCTGTTTTTTTCGGGTCTGATTTTAAAATTTTCTATAAATTTTCAATTCTGACAGATTTTTAAAATTTTTTTTTGTTGATGAGGTAAGACATTTTTTTTCCAATGATGACAAAAAAATTTTACACATTTAAATTTAAAGCTTTAAATTTAATTCAAAATTTGACCAAACTTCAAATCACCAAACAACCAAATCAATCCGATCTGAAAAAATAAAATTTTTCAAAAAGTACTTTTTAGGGTTTTGATTTTAAATATTTTTCAATAAAATATTTTTGATTTTTGGGTATTTAAAGGGCAAAGAAAAAAAAAAAAATCACAAAATTTACCCTTTACCTTTGCTTTTTTTGAAATTTGAAACTGTGAAGTCCCCGGAAACAACAAACAATACAAAAACTGTGAAAAAATTTTAAAAGATTTTCTTAAAAATAATGGCAGGAATTTTAAAAAATAAAAAAATGCCCGTTTCGAAATTTGTTTCCTCCATATTTTTTGTGAAATTTTGCGCTTATTGAAAACCCTTTTATGCTTTTTCTGAAATCGCCCCCCTATATTTTTTTTGGGGCCCAAAGATTTCGGAAAAAAAAAAAAAATAGGATTTAAAAAAAAATAAAAATTTTTTTAAAAATAATTCCAATTTTTCAAAATTTAAAATTAAACCCCTTTCTATAAAATTTTAAAATTTTTCCCCTCAATTTTTTTTAAATTAAAAAAAAGCAAAAAAACTGATAAATAAATTCAAAAAAAAGAGTTATTTCAAA
Source organism: Solen grandis (assembly GCA_021229015.1). Lineage (NCBI taxonomy): Eukaryota > Metazoa > Mollusca > Bivalvia > Adapedonta > Solenidae > Solen > Solen grandis. Next base: position 38,546,675 of record CM037783.1, on the reverse strand, counting down.
TAGTTTTTGAACCCATAAGCAGAAAAATTTCAAAAGAAAAACAAACTTTTGCCAAAATTTTAGATAAGGATATGCATTTAAAATTTTTAAATTTTTTGGGTTCAAAACAGGAAACGGACAAAAAAAGTCAAAAATAAAAATAAGGGGAAAAAAATTTAAAAAGAATAATTTCATTTTCAAATCAGGTTTGGATGAGAAAATTTTCAAAATTTTTAGCCAAAATTTAATAACCCCGGGAAAAAAAAAATGCAAAATCTTAAAACTTAGTGATTTTCTTCATTGGTGAATTCACTGTACCAAAAATTTAAATTTAAACATTCCCCCAAGGAATTTTTATTCCCTGGCCAGGCCCCCTTGCTGTGATCAGACGTTTTAAACTCGGTCATCCCGCAGGGAGTCTTTTAACCATACGTAGCTATGTGTGTAAAACCTTGGGGGTTTAGATAACTAAAATTTCCCGTACAAAGGAAGTGAGGTAGGCTTTTTTCAAACATTCATGACTGTTACATCCCCCCTTAAGGCAAAACTAGCAGAGCAGAGTTCTAATTATGAACTGGGATCCGTGAAGCACTTTTGTAAAAATTTTTTCTGTTTTTATTTGGGTATGTTTTAAAACTCATAAATTATAATTCCGAAGATTTGCAAAATTCTTTTTTTGTTGCGAGGTAAGAATTCTTTTTTCCCAAAGATGACAAAATATATCACACTTTTTAAATTTTTGGTTGAAACAGTTCAAAGTATGACCAAAAATTCAAACTGCCCCCAAACAACCAAACAAACCGATCTGAAAAACTAAAATTTCTTAAAAATATCTTTTGGGCTTTTTAAATTTTACCCCTATTTTTTCGAAAAAATATTTTTGTTTTTTAATATTTAAGGTCAAAGAAAAAAAAATAATCGCAATAGACCTTGACCTTTGCATTTTTTGAATTTTGAAAAAAGCGAAGTCCTTTGAAACAACAAACAATACAATCTGTGAAAAAAATTATGAAGATTGATTCAAAAATAATGGCGAATCCCCCAAAACTAAAAAAATGCCCATCTCAAAAAAAAAATTCCCCCATATTTTTGTGCACTTTGACCCCTTATTTAAAGCCATTTTATGCTTTTCTGAAATCACCACCCCTATATTTTTTTGCGCAAAGATTTTTGGAATCAATTTCAAAAAAAAGAATGGCGTATCTAATTTTAACAAAAATGGGCAGTTTTTCGGGACAACCCCAATTTGCCGATTTTTTCAAAGATTCAAAATTCAACCTCTTCTAGTCAAAAGTTTCAAAGAAGGGGTTTGTCCTTCAATTTTAACGGGCAGTTGCAGAGAAAAGAATCAAAAATGATAATATAAAATGTCAAGACAAGTTATCGGCAATTATATGTTTTTATGCTAAAAGCCCCTAGCGGCAAAATTAGTCTAAAAAAAAAAACAAACTTAGTGGGGCCCAAAACTTCGATAATTGGTATGATGGAAAATTTTTTTTATTTTTAGCACTTTAATCATTGCAACGCGGCACAAAAAAGTGCAAAGAATATTAAAAATGGAAAAAAAAAAAGGGAAAAAGAAACACAAGAAGAACGTAGGTTTTCGCGGCTGCGTTGAAATCCCCGAAAACCTAAAAAAGGGGGAAAAAAAACACAAGAGAAAAGTGGTTTTGCGCTGCGTTGAGTCCCCGAAAACTAAAAATAGGTTTGTTATATATTACAAGTTTGTCCCCGGGTTTCTAATGGAGTACAAATCTATTATTATGATGCATGTTTGTTTTGCAGGGCCCCAAAATTCCCTATTTAATGCCAAAACCAGTGGCGGTTCCAGTCTAACATTGGCCGAGAACCAGACCAGGGGTTGGGTTTGGGTGCGTGGTGATCCCCCGTAAAGTGGGTATTGAGGTTGGCAGTGTGGCAGGTATGTCTCATACAGTTTCCTCATTTTCAGGAAAAAAAACCCATATTATGTATAAAAAACCCGATCTTTGCCAGAATAGTGTTGGCTGTCCGGGTATATGTTTTTATTTTACCAGGCACTAAGCTTAAGGGGAGCTTCATGTCCTGTGTCCTTCGTTTTCATCAACAGTTGCTTGACATTCCCTCTGAAACCACAGGGTTGAAAATTTAGAAAATGTAGCATGAATAAAGCTGGGTAAAAATTGTAAAAACAAACTTTATCCATGCATTCCATATTGGAAAAAAAAAAATTTAAAAATCTTCTCCTCTAAAACCAATGGTAGAATTTTTATTTAATTTGGGACAATGGTCACCCCCTAGGGCCCTTTTTCCTAAATTTCTAAAATAAAAAATGATCCCTTGAGAAATGAGGCCTAAGGGGGCAGCTGTATAATTTTTTTATTACTGTATAGAAACTTTGGAATCCTTTGTAATTTAAAATTTATTTAAGCTGAAGGTAACCGATAAATCAAGTGCCCGAATTGTTTTGATTAGGTTTATGGTAAGGTACTTGGTGAGGTTCTAGGGCCACCATGGCCCCTGTTGTTTTTATACTCCCGTTTTGGAGATAGGGTGCAGATACAAGAAGTTCTTTTGCCAAAATTTTCTTTTACTTTTAATAAAAAACTTTATTACTTATAGTAGAAAAGGTATTTGTATTGTTTTTTAAAACCCTCTTAAATATAAATCTCTTTTATATATCTTATATAGATAAAAATGTAGAAAGATTGTTTTTTTTTCCAGTCGGGCAAAATGAACGTTGGGACACATTGTTTTGTTGGTGATGTTGAACTAAATGGGCCAAACCGATGAGGTTGTCAATTTTGTGCGGGGCAGGGAACCTCTTTTGACGTTGATCACACCATGAACCAGGCGCTTGGAGCCCCGGGTACTCCCTTGCCCCCGCACCCCCGGAAGCCCTGAGGATGCAGAGCCCCCGGCCACAGTCGTAGTGCCCCGTAGCAGGTAACAAAAGTAGGCTTGCGTCCTGGGTATTTGCCCCGGGAAAAGGGCAAAAGACCCTGATGATAGGTGGAGGATTATAATGGGTGGGAAAAGAGGGGGGAAGTTTTGTGACATGATATTTTCATGTAATTTTAGAATTTTCTGTGAAAATTGCTGTACTAGAACAATCATTAAATTTTCATATGATTGGGGGGGTTTTTAGTGTTTTTGATCTTGAAAATGCCTGTAATTAAAAAAATGATAGTGTAGTATTGGGGAATATGTCAGGTGATATTTTTTTACCCCGTGGACAATATATAATCATGTAGTCTATGGAATTTATCATTGTAATAGATTTATCATGTGATACTATAATTGTAATGCAGTCCATTGCAAAAGATTTTTATAATTACATGATTATAGAACTAGTGACAAAATACAGAAAATTTTTTGATCAAAAATATTGTTCTGTTTTTATCTTTATGAGAAATCAATATTTTTTTACCATTTATTATATTGTTGGGAGATTGAAAAATCAGGATTTTTAATGATCATATTACTTTTTGAAGTATGAAAGTTTTTGGTTTAAAAAGGGCTATGCAATCTGTTTCTATGGCAGTCAAAGCTTTTAGTGTCATTTGTTAAGTTTATTGGACAAAAAAGTGAGGAAACGTTCTTGGTCCCCAATTTAAATAGAATTTGTAATTGTGGGATGTCATGTGGATGTTTTTTAAGCTCTTTGGGGATCACACCAGGATATTGTAGTCAGTTGTGAAAATTAGAAAAAATAAAATGTAAAAAAGGTTTTGATTAAAAAAATGTTAGAGAAAAAATAATTTGCACAAAATATTATTTTGTATCTCTTTTCTATGTATTTAAAATTTTTTAGTTTTTTTAAGCTTTTATCATGCATTTGCATTAAATGGCTATAGGGGTATGTGTTACACTGTCTATGTGTGTGTCTGTTGTCTGGCATGGAATCAGCCCGCGCGTAACTTTGGGTTTTTGGTATCTTTTGAAATAATGCAAAGTGTCCCAGTTCAAGTTGAGTGTTTTCTTGGGACCAAGAACCCGGGCGCTAGTTGAAAGGTCAAGGTCCCCGCACTTTGATCTTAGATCATGAATTTTATTTTCCCCTTTTTGCTCACCCGAGCAAACGTGTCAAGGTGAGTTTTTTGATCGCCCTTTGTCCCTCGTCGGCGTCGTCAAAAAATTTGCTTTTAAAAGACATTCCCCTGAAACGTGGGGCAGAATTTAATGAAAAATTGGCAGGGAATGTTCCTTGGGTGAGGCTCCAAAGTTGCTAAAAAAATTTGCCCATGAAGAACTCTGGTTGCCATGGAAACAAAAAGAAAAAAATTTTGAAAAACTTTAAAAATATCTCCTTCAAAACTACTGGCCAGATTTCAAAATAATTTGGTACAGTTTGTTCCTTGGGTCAACCTCTACCAAAGTTGCTAAAATTTTTCCGACCCGTAAAAAAACATGGCCGCAGGGGCGGGGCTTATTTGCCTTATATGTATATAGAGAAACCCTTTTTAAACAACATCCCCCCTGAAACCACTGGACAGAATTTGATTAAACTTGGCAGGGATGATCCTTGGGTCAACTTCACAAAAGTTGCTAAAATAAACTTGATCCATGCAGAACTCTTGTTGCCATGGCAACAAAAAAAAAAAAAAAATGAAAACTTTAAAATCATCTTTTTCAAAACTACTGGCCAGATTTTAAAATAAATTGGTACAGATGTTCCTTGGGTCAACCTCTACCAAAGTTGCTAAACTATTCCGATCCGTTAAAAAAAACATGGCCCGCCGGGGGGGGCTTATTTGCCTTAAATGTTTTATAGAGAAACCTTTAAAACAACATCTCCTCTGAAACCACTGGACAGAATTTGATTAAACTTGGCAGGTATGATCTTGGTCAACTACACAAAAGTTGCTAAAATAAACTTGATCCATGAAGAACTCTGGTTGCCATGGCAACAAAAAGAAAAAAAAATGAAAACTTAAAAATATCTTCTTAAAAAACTATGGCCAGATTTTAAAAAATTGGTACAGATTTTCCCTTGGGTAAAACCTCTACAAAGTTGCTAAAATTATCCGATCCTTTAAAAAAATGGCCACCAGGGGCGGGGCTTATTTGCCTTTATTTATATAGGGAAACTTTAAAAAACATCTCCTCTGAACCACTGAACAGAATTTGATTAAACTTGGCAGGGATGATCCTTGGGTCAACCTTCAAAAAAGTTGCTAAAATAAACTTGATCCATGCAGAACTCTGGTTGCCATGGCAACAAAAAAGAAAAAAAAATGAAAACTTAATATCATCTTCTTCAAAACTACTGGCCAGATTTTTAAAAAAAAATTGGTACAGATGTTCCTTGGGTCAACCTTTTACCAAAGTTGCTAAAATTTTTCCCGACCCGTAAAAAAACATGGCCACCAGGGGTGGGGCTTCTTTGCCTTATATGTTATTGAGAATCCTTTAAAACAACATTTCCTCTGAAACCACTGGACAGAATTTTGTTTAAAACTTGGCAGGGATGACCCTTGGGTCAACCTTCAAAAAAGTTGCTAAAATAAACTTGATCCATGTAGAACTCGGGTTTGGCCTTGGCAACAAAAAGAAAAAAATATGAAAACTTTAAAATCATCTTCTTCAAAACTATGGCCAGATTTTAAAATAAATTGGTACAGATGTTCCTTAGGTCAACCTCTACCAAAGTTGCTAAAATTATTCCGATCCGTAAAAAACATGGCGCCAGGGGCGGGGCTTATTTGCCTTATATGTATATAGAGAAACTTTAAACAACATCTCCTCTGAAACCACTGGACAGAATTTGATTAAACTTGGCAGGGATGATCCTTAGGTCAACCTTCACAAAAGTTGCTAAAATAAACTTGATCCATGTAGAACTCTGGTTGCCATGGCAACAACAAAAAAAAAAAAATGAAAACTTTAAAAATCATCTTCTTCAAAACTACTGGCCAGATTTTATAAAATAAATTGGTACAGATGTTCCTTGGGTCAACCTCTACCAAAGTTGCTAAAAATTTTCCGATCCGTAAAAAAACATGGCCGCCAGGGGCGGGGCTTATTTGCCTTATATGTATCTTTTTCAAAACTACTGGCCAGATTTTAAAATAAATTGGTACAGATGTTCCTTGGGTCAACCTATTTATCTCAGGTGAGCGATTTAGGGCCTCATGGGTCTCTTGTTTTCATTTTCACTGTCAGAACTGGATCTATCACCAAGTGATTAATACCCCCACTACCCTGCTATTTGTCAGTCAATACATATTAATGTTTTTTTACAGCTGACCTACCCATCAAAGGACCGTTGAAAAAAAATGGTCCTGGCATGCTGGAAGAAAGTAGCCTTTAACGTTTGACACATAAGTTTGATCATTTTAGATGTAGTTTATAATTTTCTATGAAATGAACATCATGAGGGTCTTTAATTTATTTAAGATGATGGAAGAAAACAAGCAACTATCAATATATAATGAGTAATCATCTATAAACAAGCATATTTGCATTGATGTTTTGTTGCTGATCTCTAAGTATAACCTTGACCTTTGAGCTAGAAAATTGGTTCTTTCACAGGACACTCAGTCTTAATATGGTAAACATTTGTACCAAACTATTTTGAAATCCTATGTGAAGTTACAGCCCAGACCAGTATATTGGCCTGTTGACTTGTGTCCTTGACTTTTTAGCAAGCAATCTGGTTCTTTCGCATGACACTCCATCTTAATATGGTGAACATTTGTGCCAAAACCATTTGGAAATCCAGCGAGGCATTGTTAAGTTAGAGCCCGGACAAAAAATTTGGGACAGAAGGACAAAGTGATTCCTATGTAGCCCCAATCCCCCCTACCCTAGGGTAGTGGGGGTATAGATATTAATATGGACACATTTCTAGTTTTAAGGAATTATATAATCGAAAAAATTACAAAGTTTTAAGGGGTTTAAATAGGGAAAAAAAGAAACAAATATTTATTTCATTTTCTATAGATATTAAAAAGGGAAATTCTAGATATTGAGATAGAGAAAAAGGGCTATTTATTTTCAAGCAAAAAAGATAAAGTGAAGGGAAAATTTTGAAAAATTTAATTTTATATGTCTAGCACTTCTTGAAGAAAACACTTAAAAATAAACAAATCAGTTTGAGAAAAGACTTTTAAAATATTTTAGTTTGAGGCAAACTTACATGTTTTTTCATGAAAATGATACAAAAATCTCATAAATTATTATGTCCCCATTTAAGAAATGGGTTTTAAAAAGGCCCAAAAATTTTTTTTATTGTAATGTATCCCTTTGGGTTTTTTGTTAGGGATGTGATTTTTTGAAGTGGGTTTTTCTTGATAATATTGTGTTAATTTCAATTTTGTTTTCCCCCTTTACAATATAAAATCAAAGTGCCTTATTCAAGTTGGGGCACAGAGGGTTTCTAACCCGATGAAAATCCCTTTTTGTAATTTTTTAAAATTCATTCCCCCTTGAACATTGCAAGAAAAATGGTTATTACCCGTATTGTGTTTTAAAACCAACATCATTTAAATTTCCCAGGGCAGTTCACCATTACTGACAGATCCACTGTTATTGTGTGACACACAGCACTGGTTTAATTTTTTTATAATGCTTATAGTTGAACGAATTTAGGGGAGAAAAGGGTTTGCAAAAAAAGGCCCCATTATTTAACAAATTTTAAAAGCTGGTTTTTCCCGTTTTTATGTTAATTTTTAACCCCCTTTCCCTCATAAGGGCTTTATTTTTACGCAATCAATTTGGTACCACATAAAGCCTGATCTGCAGAAAAACCACAAATTAACCTTAAACCCAAAATTTTAATTTATTTAAAAATCCTCATTTCCAACCACTGGGGGAGCAGCGAACAGCATAAAACCCGATCAGCCCGCGAGTTACTGCAGGCTGATTGGTTTTAAATTGTTTGCCATTTGGGTTTTTTTCATGGGGTTTTCTCTATGAAAAGGGGAAAGGGTTAAATGGGATGTGTAGTGTCATTTCATCCCTGACATACTTTTTGGGTTTTAAAAAAAGGCTTTCCCCATTAAAAAAAATATATTTTTATTAGATCCCGTATCCACTAGTTTGTTTTTTTGGAGGGCTCAGAAATTCTTTACAGTTAAATGTCCTAATTTGGTGGATTAAACCTTTCAAAAAAATTTATTCTCCCTATCAATACAAAGGGCATCAGCCGTCATTTTGTATTTTACTTTTTTAAAATTCTTTCTCTAATTATTTGGGTTTTAATTGTTAATAGGGTTTGTTTTTCTTTCCCTGTTGGAAGTATTGAATACCTTTTTTAAACATTTATAAATTTTTTCTTTTTTCCCTCATGAAAAAAAATAATCAGGTGAAAAAATTGGGACTGAAGGTTAGGTCCAGATAAAGGATAGGCTTTATATAACGCATGTTTGGATAACCAAGATCCGACTGTATGTATATATAGATGTTCTATAAAGCCAAGTTTGCATTTTCAGCTCACCAGAGCACAACATGCTGAGGGTGAGCTATGGTGATCACTTTGCTTCTGTCGTCAACAATTTGCTTTAAGGTATTCCCATCCTAATAGCCATATTTCATATCTTGCCACTAGATGGTTATATTTCTATGAATTTTGTCACTTTGAAGACATTCAAAAATAAAAATTTCACCAAGAGATTTTTCAATTTTTATCTAATTTGGGGGAGATTATTCGCACACAAATTAACATTGAAACCTATGGAAAATATGTATTTTCAATGAATATGAAAAACTGAATTGATTTATGAGAAAAACTCATGTTAGAAGGTGCATTTTATGATTTTGTATCAATTTCCATGAAAAAAATCTAAACTTTACCACAAAAAAATGGAGAAAACACTTTTTTAGTTTTCAGGGGAGATAACTCATGGCAACAAAATAATTGAGGGGAGGTAATAAAAGAACTTCTGTCACTTATCATTACATGTTAATTTGCCCCTAAGATTACCATTGTTTGTCACTTTAAAACTTATATACATGTGTATTGTTAAGTTATATGCATGGCTTTGATGAATTGATCGCTATTAGGATGGGAATACCTTTAAAAGACATTCATCTGAAACCACTGGGCAAAAAGTTATGAAACTTGGCATGAATGATCTTTGAGTGACCCATCACAAAATTTGCTAAAGTAAACTTAATCTCTTGCTATGGCAACCAGCAGAATTTTATTTAAAAAAACAACAAAAAAACATCTTCTCCTCTGAAACAATTGTCAGAATTTAATTTCATCAGCACAAATTGTAATCTCCTAGCCTTTTACTGTATTTTTAAAGTGAAGTTGATTCTTGAAATATGAGGCCCATATATGGGGTGGGGGTGTCAGCTTGTCTATTAAATTCTCTTCATAGGTAATTTATCTGAATTTCATATAGATGTATGTAATCTTAAGTCCTATATTTGTTTTTGGTCTAATATAATGTTGAAATCATTGTTAAAATTAAATTTTGTTTTGTACTCATATCCTTACTGTAATTGCTTAAAAGCATTTATTATCCCTTGAAAAGGAGACCACTAGATTGTCTGCTAGTTTTCTTATGTAATAGAAATAGAAGCTAAATAGAATTCTTAGTTCACCTGAGCATGTCTCATGGTGAGCTTTAAGGATGGCTCTTTGTTGTGTGTCTGTCCATCCATCATCAAGTTTCCTTTTCAACAACAGCTTCTCCGAAACTGCTTAATTAGATTTTGACCAAACTTCATAGGACTGATTGTTATGAGGCCCTCTGCCCTCTTTCATAATGGATCAAATTGATTTGATCATTTTCAAAAGTAAAAAGATTTTAGAAATGCAAACTTTGAAAATCTCCTTCTCCAAAACTGCATGGCTTAGAGCTAAGATATTTGGCATGTAACATGTAGACATCTACCAAGTTTACTCAAATCATGACCCTGGGGTATATATTGGCTTGCCCCTGGGTCATTTGGTGATATAGACTTACATAGGAAAAGCTGTTTTATCAGAAACATTAAGGCCTGGAGCTTAGATTATTTTTTCACTGCCAAGTGGCCCTCTTATAATTTTGTTCTAACCCTGGGGTCAAAATTGGCCATGCTTGATGTTCACTTAATTTCCTTTATGTGCTTTATTTAAGTAATGCATCTGTTATTTTTTAGGTTTTTAACCAAACATAGCTGATATCATCAAGGAAGATCAGGTTTTATCATTTAAACTGATTTTTTTTTAATGTCAGTCAGAAAACAAGCTCTTACCATTTATACAAAACCTTTGTGATGGTTCCTGGGTTGGGACCAACACTGTACATGATGCCTTTAACATCAATCTTACTCAGGTGAGCGACATCTTTATTTGGTAATCATTCAACTTATAAAATCAGTCACTTTATTCCTTGAATAATACAATGTACCTCACTATGCTATACCAATGAGATGGGATTATTAGCTTTTATTTGTCTTTTTTCACATGAAAGTACAATCTTCTCTGTAGAGGCCAGTATTTTTTTTTATTGTACTCTGCTTCACCTTGTGAAGTTTGGGCTGTACTGGAACCATGTAATGTCATGTCACAACCCATCCTGTCCTAAATAATGTCATGTCACAACCCACCCTGTCCTAAATAATGTCATGTCACAACCAACCCTGTCCTAAATAATGTCATGTCACAACCAACCCTGTCCTAAATAATGTCATGTCACAACCAACCCTGTCCTAAATAATGTCAGGTCACAACCAACCCTGTCCTAAATAACATCATGTCACAACCCACACTGTCCTAAATAATGTCAGGTCACAACCACCCCTGTCATAAGTAATGTCATGTCCCAACCAAACTCTGTCTAATATGTCAGGTCACAACCCACCCTGTCCTAAATAATGTCATGTCACAACCCACCCTGTCCTTAAAAAAAAGTCAGGTCACAACCAACCCTGTCCTAAATAATGTCAGGTCACAACCAACCCTGTCCTAAGTAACGTCATGTCACAACCAACCCTGTCCTAAATAATGTCATGTCACAACCAACCCTGTCCTAAATAATGTCATGTCACAACCAACACTGTCCTTAAAAAAAAATCAGGTCACAACCCTCCCTGTCCTTAATAACATCATGTCACAACCCACCCTGTCCTGAATAACGTCCGGTCACAACCAACACTGTCCTTAAAAAAAATCAGGTCACAACCCACCCTGTCCTTAATAACATCATGTCACAACCCACCCTGTCCTGAATAACGTCCGGTCACAACCCATCCAGTCCTTAATAATGTCAGGTCACAACCCACCCTGTTCAAAATTATGTCATGTCATAACCCACCCTGTCCTAAATTAATGTCATGTCACAACCCACCCTGTCCTGAATAATGTCCGGTCACAACCCATCAGTACTTAATAATGTCATGTCACAACCAACACTGTCCTTAAAAAAAATCGTCACAACCAACCCTGTCAAATACACATGTCACAAACCTGTCCTGTCATAATAATCTGGTCACAAATCAGTCCTATAATGTAGGTCCAACCTACCATGTCCTAAAAAATCATGTCACAACCGTCCTGTCCTGAATAAGTCTGGTCACAACCCATCCAGTCCTTATGTCAGGTCAATACCCACCGTCCTAAATAACATATGTCACAACCCACCCTGTCCTGATAACGTCAGTCACAACCCACCTTCCTAATACACAGTCACAACCTGTTCCTGTCCTGAATAATGTCTGGTCACAACCCATCCAGTCCTTAATAATGTCAGGTCACAACCTACCCTGTCCTAAATAACATATTCACAACGTCTGTCTGATACGTTGTCAAACCCATCAGTCCTTAATAATGTCAGGTCCAACCACTGTCAAATAACATATGTCACAACCCCCTGTCTGAATACATCTGTCAAACCCATCCAGTCCTTAATAATGTCAGGTCACAACCAACCCTGTCCTAAATAATGTCAGGTCACAACCAACCCTGTCCTTAATAATGTCAGGTCACAACCCACCCTGTCCTAAATAACATCATGTCATAACCCATCTGTCCTGAATAATGTCATGTCACAACCCACCCTGTCATGTCACCACCAACCCTGTCTTAAATACATTCATAACTCAAGTGGAACTTAAAGCACTTGTTCAATATCACAAAAGGTTGCTTGGGACGGTATTGATAGTGAGGATTACAATAAAGGTCACTGTTTCATAAAGTAAATAACTGGACTCACTTGAATCACTGGATGTTGGATGTGACTATCTTTGTTGCAGTGGTATTATCATCTTTACCCTGTACTTCATATACACTCATTTTCATGCATTGGCAAACAGAGCAGACCCAGATCCTATAGGTGCTGTCTGATCAGGGTCTTCTCTGTTTGCTTTTACAGTTTTGTAGCGCAGATTCTAAACAGTCTGCAGAGCAAAGAAAAATCCACTGTTTCATATACCATTTAAAGTTCAGTTAATTAATATTCATGAAGTCATAAATTTGTACATGTATATTCCTGAAGTAGTGGGTTGAGGAGCTCTAGGATGGACCACCATATCTGGCATAACTGGATGTTATACAGTATTAAGTGTTAACAACTTGCTTATGTTTTGCAATCAAGAGCTTCATTTATTGTAGCAGTATGCATATATTTATGTTGATTTTACTATTTTACAAACATAATCAAAAACTTTATTTTTATGAATTTCTTTTTTTAACCAGTTTATTTATCTTTTTAACTTCTATGAATACTATGGATTATTTGTAAACTTCTGGTTTTTTAGAATATTGTTGGAACTGAATGACTTGTAACTGTATAATGCCAGTATAGTTTTGTGTTTACTTTTCAAGAACTTTCAATGCATACATAAATGATAATTGAATTGTTTTATGATATACAATAAGCTATACTTTCAATTTATTTTCTTTTAAAGGTTTAAATTCACTTGATAAATCGTTAATTTTAATGGATTTATATGTTTCACATAAACACTGGTGATATATAATTATACATTTAGATTTAGGGTTAATGTCATATGATATTGGTAGGTTTTATTAATATGAGTCCATTATTCATTTTTTATTTCGTAGAAATGGTATACCTAGTTGTTTGTAGGATTGTGATATAACTGTTTTTGTGATGGCATTTTGGTTTGGTGTTGATATGGGATGAAATGGTTGTAACATAAAAAGAATGGGAAAGATGGGAATGGTTGTAACATAATAGAATGGGAGTGAAATGGTTGTAACATAAAGAATGGGAGTGAATGGTTGTAACATAAAGAATGGGGAGTGTAAATGGTTGTAACAGTAAATTTTTTTCAATGTTGTAGGCCTTTTGCATTCATTTATTTTAACTTAACGTTTCTTCATTATCAATGTTAACACTATCATATTGACATACGCTGACAATCCTAGTCATGAAGTACTGCTAGTGGACACTAAGTTGAAATAAACAGTGATTTTCTCAGTTAAGATCTTCAAATTCATTGAAAAGATTAAATAATTGGAATATATCATTACTTATGATATAAAGACATTAAAAACATCTGTCTGAGAGGTGTCTTCCAACTTTTTGGACACACCTCATACGTTATATGATTGTTTGATATTGACATAATAGGTTGAAATGTAATATATTCTGTCATAATTAATTATAAAGTAGAACAGTGACATTGCTTATTAAAACATTAAACTATATAGGTTGCTCTGTGGTATGTAGAATTCAAATAGAAGTGTGTGTTGGCCTATAAGATTGTACATATACAAGCCTTTGCCTTATGACGACTGTCAGGGAAAGACATGTGATCAGTACAAACTAGATAAGCACTGTTCCATTCTGTTAAACCAGATTAAATTTAAGTTTGGGCTTTCTCTATATGGTGTAAAATGTGTATACATTTGGTTTAAAGGTAAAAATAGATCTCATGTTTTTAAAAACTGAAGTCTTCCATATTCAATTTTGTACAGTTGTTGGTAGCCAATTTGAAATTGCTGTATGTATCTTTGGTAATTGCTGTAACAGTTTTAGTTACTGGAATTGGAGAAATGATTTATTCCTGACCTTAAAATAGCTGAAGCTGATCATCAACAGAGAAAACCAAAGTCAGGTTACACTTGCTCATAGGTGTATTTTGCCTTGTCTGCATGGTAATGGTTTTATTTATGATTTTATTCAACTAAAGTTATACAGAACATTGACCAGCAATGGATGTTGGTTCCTTCCTTGAACTGGGCAGATCCAATCATTGGCTCCAGAGTTTGGCTCCCTTATATGCTCTCCAGAGGTTTCATGAGGTGTGAAAACAAGGACAACACTATCTTAGCTAAGGTGTTAATCTCAGTGACAGGTGGTCATTGGATCGGAATATTGTTGCCAAGAAGATACAAGTAGATTTGATAATGGCCCCCAGGAATCGCACAGAAATTATAAAGAATATACTCTCTAGAGACCAGGCACGGAGCTCGAAGAATAGCCCTAAAATTTGTATAGAATAAGAATAGCTTAAACAAGGGACAGAGCTTGTAGCTAGCAATCACCAGGTTTAAAAAAAATAGTTCTATTGAGGAATTGCATGACCACTGTAATGTAAACAACATAATAAACAATAATTGTCCTTGTAAGCAGTTTAAAGGTTAACACCCCAAACCATAAATTTCACGTTGAAATCCTGCTTCTTGTTAACAAAAGTGTTCTGTGGTACACATGTGTCATCGTTAAAAGAAGTGTGACAGACTGTAGAAGTTTGAGTATAGTAGTTACAGTGGCGGTGGTTTGCATCATGCAGTTACTGTTGTGTGGGGTGTGAATGATATACTTGATCAGCTAGAGAATTACTGGCAGGCTGTTCTGTTTCATGTTGTTTGCTCTTCCTATTCCTTGTAACAATTAACAGTGAAACTTGACCGCAGTAAACACTCTTAAATAGATTGGTTTACACAATATTGAGAACAAAACGAAACTGTTCATTGTTTTGGTTGTATTTCTATATGCCGCCAGAGGCCTTACTGTCATATTGGAGCATTTGTAGGGTTCTATCTCTGTTCAGCTAAATTAATTGATCTTACAGACTTCATTATGAGGTTATGCTTACAGAAATGTTAAAAGCAATAATTAAAAGACCCCTCTTGTCTTTATATTTTGTGGCGGCATATATTGTCGCATCACTGGCACTCTTGTTATTTAATTATATTGGAATCGATATGTTAATTGAACATCCATAGGTTTAGGATTTAAGTGATGCCTCTATGCTTTACGCTAGGAAATTACCAAGTGCATGACTGTTGGTTTTAATTAAATACATTTTTATGTTTTCCAGATTTTAACTTGCATCTTATCACCTCATTTAGGACAGTTTGACATCTTTACATACATGTTCCATGTTTTTTTCATTGATGTGTAAATAGATCTGTGCAGTTGTACATATAGTTTTGTTTTCTGATGCAAGAATGATAATATAATGTTACTTGTTGAAATAATATTCATTAATTTTTTGAGAAAAGTTTACAAGCTGATGGACAGCAATATATTTTAGACATTAAATATATTTCCAAATTGAAATTAAATAGGTAATCTTCTAAGATACTGTTCAGATAAAAAATATAAAGCAAATGAACATAACATATTGTTTTAAAAGATATTATAACTTAATGGATTTGATACTTTGTTAGAATTGAACAAAATCTATGTATGATATACCTTGGGACAATAGATCCTGTTGGCCTTATTTTTTTAAGACTTTTTAGAGTTTATTTACTCCCAGTGCCATTATAACCTATGTACATGTATAAATACTTAAGTAGTTACACCAATATTTTTACATGGCTTTTATTAACATATACATTAGTGATAGCTTATAATAATGTAAATCCATGTATGATTAGATTATTGTATTATAGTTTATTTCTATACTTTTTATTCCTTATATCCAAATACTTTAATATACTCCTTTTCATAATCAGTTAAGTTAAACTCTTGGTTTGCTTGGCACCTCAAAAAAAAAAAAAAAAAAATTTTTTTTTTAAATCTCTTTTTTTTTTAACTAGCGTTATTGTTAAGAAAATTGCATTTAAAGCAGCTTGATCACAGATGATCGGTGTAAATGAAAAAAGTTTTTTCTTCTCTCCGTAGTGAATGGTGGCAAAGTCTTGGTTTCCTGACAAATTCAGCATGTGTAGGTCACGTTGCATTGGAAAATGCTTTTTGTAAATGCCCACTTTAGGGAAATTGGTTAAATATAGAATACAGTAGTCCAGAGACAGGACTGATGCTTGTGGTACCAAGTGAAACATTCTGCAGCCTAGTATCTTTACCAGTTGTGGTACCAAGTGAAACATTCTGCAGCCTGGTATCTTTACCAGTTGTGGTACCAAGTGAAACATTCTGCAGCCTGGTATCTTTACCAGTTGTGGTACCAAGTGAAACATTCTGGAGCCTGGTATCTTTATCAGTTGTGGTACCAAGTGAAACATTCTGCAGCCTGGTAACTTTACCAGTTCTGGGTAGTTAATTTGTGATTAATTTTTTCAGCCAGTCAATTGTGGGCATGTCACAGAAAAAGATATATCAAATATAGGTTTTTTTTTTAAGTTTTTATCATTTAAATATAGATTCAGTACATTTTGTGAAGTTATTGCCTGAAATGGAGAACCCCCACTTTCTTTACTATCACAGAATGTTGATTGGTGAACGTGTTTCTGTAGGTGGGTGATGATAGACGTAATACACACAGATACGTAGTTAAAAATAATATTCTTATTCAATGAAACATCTTTGAACAAGCTGCTTTAGTCATAGATTTATGCAAGAATTAGTAAGTTTTGAATCTAAAAGTCATTGAATTTTTGGGAGAAATATTTTTTTCTGATTTTTTTTATTTAAACTTGCTTAAAGTAGACTTTGGGGAAGAGGCGTGGGAGTATGAAGCATGTGATCCACTTCTGATATCTATAGTTTGGTTACACCATCTCGTTGTCCATTGTGTTATTTTGTTTAATTCTTGGAACAGCATAGCTCCTGGACACTGACACATTCAACTTAATAGACTGAATTTGCTTTCTGTGGTGTGCTTTATTCTTTCCCTTTTCAAGTTCTCCCACCAGCACGACCGGTGTTAGTGTCTTCATATTTACCAATCAAATGTGGTTGTGATGTTTGAGAGAACTGGAAACCACAAGACATCCAGTGTCTCATCTCTCTACGACTAGGCATCTCTCTACCACTGGGCATTCAGTGGGCCATTTTCAATGGTCAGAATTATTGAGTGGTGTGGATATCACTCCCAAGGAGCAGTGTTAGTCCTAGGAACCTCTCCCCTTATCATCTCCACGCTCTAGAACACCTGTCAAGATCAGGGTCTGACAGGTTGCCAGTCATATAGGGTCTATTGTTGAGGTTCTTGTATCTAGTGAGATTTGAGATGGGTACTAGGGATATGGTCCTCTCAATCAACATCAGAGTTTTTGGGGTTTTTGATTTCAAGACATTGACCCCAGTATGTATTTCGAAGGTCACTTGGAGCTGGGTTGCAACAGAGTAGTAAAGTAGTTCCTAGCTGCCTGAACAATGATTACTAGTACTTTGGCAGTAGCAGTAGCTTCCTTCACCATGCTCCTGGTGTGCCTTGATCTGAAGCCTTGTCCACACTGATTACCACAGTGAGGTGCCCACCAAGGGATTCACTAACCTGACCATGTGTAGTTCACTGCTTCGCCACCTCCACCCCTTGCCATATTTCTACTTCATTATGTGTTTTATATACAATATATATTCACTCATAACTAAGTAAGTGATCTGAAGATTGTAAACTAGACACGCCATTTACTTATGTACCATTATATCAATAAAGTTGAGGGTATCATTCTGTTTATATCTATCAACAGTCTAAACAATTCTCACAATGAGATGTAAAACATTTGGTGCATAGCAAATTGTGAGTAGCATAGTTCCTGATGAATTTCTTGTTTTTACCTGATGATCCTTTTACCCTCTTTTTGAACAATATTTTGGAAGTTGATCTGATTTGTTTTTTTCTGTCATAAAGATCAATTGTTTTTTATACTTTCAGAGAATGTTGAAGTAAAAGGAGATGCCTGATTAAGATGTGCTCTCAACAGTTACAGTTTACTAGAGAAACAATTCTTTAACAACCAGGGGGCCCCCGTTGCCAAGAGGGTAAAGTCGCTGACTTTAACACTCACTCAGCCCCTCACTACATGGGTTCGAATCTCTGCATTGGTTATTCGGATTCTCATGTGAGGAAGCCTTGTGGTAGGTCAGTGGTTCTACTCGGATGCCTCCGTGCATTCGCGTTCTTCCTCCACCTGTAATTAGCTGAAAGTCTCTATATGACTGAAATACTGTCAAAGCGACGGTAAACTCAAGTAGTCAAGTCTTTAACAACCCATACAATATGTGTCAGGCAGTTTGTCAAAGGATTTACATGTAGCTGCTAAAAAGATGTATAATGGAGCATCAGGTTTACAAGTGATTTTGGTGTCAGATGTCACTGTTCCAGGGTCTTTTACAAAGGACCATGTGTGTACTGGTGGCGAACACCTAATCAGCATCATCTATCATTGTTCCTCAACAAGTTTAGGCTGTTTGAAGCACAAGAAATCCGTTTGTTTTGTTTTTTTGGCCAGTATATATCATCATCTTTATTTCTATATTTATTTTAATGTCTAGAAATATAATAATGGTAGTTTACATTATACTTTCTTTGTACTAAGCTTTGACAAATATTTTTGTTTTAAAAGAATAAAAAAAACTTGTAGGATGTAATCTTGTAATAAATTCCCTAGAATAACCTGGTCAGTGCAAGAATGACACATTTATCAGATAGATGAAATATCTAGCAATCAAACAGCTTTGTTTAGATTGTATTTTTCAGTGTGTAACATTTGTTGTTGTTGTATTGGGGTTTTACTGTCGCTGTGATGTATTTCAATCATATCCACAGCAATGACGGGCTGAGAGATTTGTTGTCCATGACTGTAACCGCTCAGCACGGCGGCCCCAGTGTGTAACATTTGAATCTAACCATGCTATTCATACATCCTGTAAACATGAAAACCATTTTGTTCTTGTGCTGGATTTTCAATGTTCAGAAACTTCATAAAGCCAGTGAAGACACATGTACATGTTTGTGGATTAAAGGTTGTTTTATTATCACAGTGATTGTCATACAAACATAAAAAATAACATTTATCAGTTGCAATAAAAGTTTTTTTAAGACTATACAAATTGTTTACATCAAATCCCAGTCAGTTAAAGTAAAACCTGTGAACAAAAGCAACTCAATGGAAATTGAAAACTGGCCTTTATCTGAAGGTGGTATGAAAGCACCTCGTTCACAGAATATCGGTAGAAATTTAAAAAAATAATTTTACTCTCCCTTGTTAATGTTAAGTGAAGTCTTTGTTTCCTGACAAATGAACTCTGCAAATGTTAGGTCACATTAAATGGGGGAATCGTAAACACAAACCCAACGAAATGGTTTAAATATAGAATACAGTATCCCCAAGACAGGTGACACTTTCTGAAACAAGGTGTCTTCACCAGTTCAGGGTAGCAATTTGATAAGTTCAGCCAATGAAGTTAGTGCTGCTGCAATGAGTGAATGTGATCAGCCAAGTGACAGCAAATGAAATTAGAAAATCTAAATAAAGGTTTCATAATTTTAAATATAGGTTCAATACTGTTTGTGACAGTATTGCCTGTGATGTGGAAACCATCCATATTTTTACAATCATGGATGTTTGCATTTGGTGACTTATGTTTGTAGATGGGCATTGATAGTTGTCATAAACACATATAAATCACATATAGTTTAAAATCAAATCCGTAGTCAATGACCATCTGTCAAGAAGCTGCTTTAAGCTAGTAATGTTGATGTCCAATTTCTAGATTATACATTTGCCAAAACTAATTACACAAATAATATACAGTGGTCTCATGATTCTTTGAGGTTGGCTGGAAAACCATGAAGGATCTCCATATTCAAAGAATCACAATTTAATAAATTAACACAAGTTGTTAACTAAATGTCATGTCTTTAAAAAATATAAATCATTTTACTTTCATTTTACTCTTAAAAGTAATTTTTCCAGCTGGCTTGCGGTAGGTCGGTGAATCTACCCGGGCACCTCTGTGTACTCGGGGTCTTCCTCCACCTGTAATTAGCTGGACGTCGCTATATGATTGAAATACTAAACCATGAAGGATTC
>CM037783.1:38476480-38526480 GCA_021229015.1 Solen grandis | reverse complement strand
GACTTCTAATCCATTGTTTCCATCCAAGTCTGTGAACCAGAACAGTATTTTGAAATATGCTAAAGATGTCACCGATCATGGATTTGCTCGACATGGATTTGAAATCTATGACGAAGAACTTTTACTTTCATTAAATCCAAATCATCAGATTATGAACCAAACAAAATTTCCTAATGCACACCAAACATTAATGCTGCTTAGTGGAGATTACAACTTTAAGACATACCTCTCCATTACCCCCTTTGTTAAGGTGCAGAAAGACCTAGATGATAATCATTTGAAACTAATGTGTGATAAAAATGCTAAACCCATTATTGCTATATGGAATGGTGAAAATGTGAACATTGTGAACTTATTAAGTGAACAGGGATTCCAGTGGTTTTTAGAAAAGCTTAAAGATTTAAAGACTCAGTTTGGTCTAGAAGGATTTCGTCTTTTAGGAGGTGAATATGATCACCTATCAAACATCCTTAGTGATGCAGACCATGACATGATTGTAAGTTTTTCACAGAAATTTTCTTCATTAGCTGAGGAGCTTAAGTTCTCGTCAATATCAACATTTGCTTCAAGGTCTCAGAAATCTGCTGGAATGATCCTCTTGTCCAGTCGTGAATCAACATGGGACAGTAATGGTGGGTTGAGAAGTATAATCCCATCAGTGTTGACACTAGGAGTGCTTGGTTACCCCTACGTCATAACAAATATTGCAGGAGGGCCAGGTACCAGAAGCCTGGCCGTAAATGGTTCTATAAGTGTCCAGAAACCAGATGAAGAATTGTTTGTGAGGTGGGTTGGCCTAGCAGCATATATGCCTGTCATGATGTTCTCGTTCCCGCCTTGGTTGTATAGCAAAGATACCTTGGAAACAACACAACAGTTTGTGAAAATACATGAGGAGACAGTAGCGCCACTTGTGATCAAGGCAGCCCGGGAATATGACATCACAGGTATAGTAGACATATTGCCAATGATGCATTATATCAGTAGTATTTCTTATTACTTGTTCTCTTGTCTCCAAATGGTGAAAGCATCCAGGTCCTTGGTTTGACATGATATTCTAATGTCATTTAAAAATAGTACTTATACTGGTATACCAGTCCTGCTTGTCATGATAGTAGTTCCAGGGCTGGTTGGCCTGGTGTTTAGATAATGTAAAGGGGTGAGATATAAAATGTCTTCATTGTGAGGCTGCAGTATATCTCTCATGTAGACACAGTGCCCAATTATTTAAGATGTTAATTGCTAGCAAAATTGCATACAAATAATCAAAACAAATTGATGATTTACATGACATTTTTAGCTCGACTATTCGTAGAATATGAGAGCTATTGTAGTCACCCTGGCGTCGGCGTTGGCGTTGCAGCTTTTGGTTAAAGTTTTGCGTGCAAGTTACTATCAACCTTATATCTCAATAACCATTTATGGTATTGACTTGAAAGTTTATAAATATGTTCAGGGGCATCAGACAACCAAGGTAGATAACTCTTGATTGAATTTAATATGAATTATGGCCCTTTTTTTAACTTATGGTTAAAGTTTTGCATGCAATAGAAAATTTGGTTAAAGTTTTGCGTGCAAGCTACTATCTAGTTTGTATCTCAATAACCATTCATGGTATTGACTTGAAAGTTTATGAATATGTTTAGGGGCATCATACAACCAAGGTAGATAACTCTTGATGGAATATATCACAAATTATGGCCCCTTTTTAACTTTGAAATTTTGGTTGAAGTTTTGCATGCAAGATACTCTCATGCTTATATCTCAGTATCAAGCATGCGATTGATTTGAAACATCTTTAATATGTTTAGGGGTATCATACTTTCATGGTAGATAACTCTTGATAGAATTTGTTACAAATTATTGCCCCTTTTTAACTTAGAAATTTTGGTTAAAGTTTTGCATGCCAGGTACTTTCATGCTAATATCTCAGTATCCAGGCATGGGATTGATTTGAAACATCTTTAATATGTTTAGGGGTATCATACTTTCATGGTATATAACTTTTGATGGAATATATTACAAGTTATGGCCCCTTTTTTAACTTAGAAATTTTGGTTAAAGTTTTGCATGCAAGGTACTTTCATGCTTATATCTCAGAGTCCAGACATGGAATTGATTTGAGACATCTTTAATACATTTAGGGGTATCATACTTTCATGGTAGATAACTCTTGATGGAATATGTTACAAATTATGACCCCCCTTTTAACTTAGAATTATGGTTAAATTTTTGCATTCAAGCTACTATCCAGCTTATATCTCAGAAATTGCTTGTGGAATTGACTAGAAAGTTAAGGTGTGTCTTCAAGGGCATCAGAAAACAGGAGGATAACTCTTGGACTGATGCAAATTATGGCCCTTTTCTAACTTAGATTTTTGGTTCAAATTTTGCATGCACAGTGTTATTGTGCTTATGTCTCAGTAACTAGGCGTGGGATTGATTTTAGACATCATAAATATATTAAGGGGTATCAGACTATCAAGGTATATCATTTTTTACTATTACTATGAAGGGCAAGAATTGAAATAGATTTCATTTGATTTACCAACAAGCATTTTGAATAGTCGAGCGTGCTGTCCTCTGACAGCTCTTGTTAAGACTTATAAAACCATTTATATGAAATTATGAGGATAAAGTATGCAATCAAATATACCCTGTTAATGATGTCATTGTGTAAAATGTGTAAACTGCTGATAAGATTACAAAAAGATATTTTTAACATAATTTTCATTCTTTTTTATTTTGTTTTGTTTTTTGCTCACCTGAGCAAATGTGCTTAGGATAGATGAATGTTTGTCGTCCGTTGCCCTCAATAAGTTTGTTTGCACTCTAGCATCTTTGTTTCTTAAGCAATCATCTTCTAACTTTATGACCATATTTACTGCCATAATCTCTTGGCCAAGTTTTATCATGGCTGATATCAGCCAATTACGTCAGGAGTTATGGTCTTTTTAATATAAAAAATTGCCAGGTTTCACTTTGTTTGTACTCTTGCATTGTAGGGTAGAATCGGACAATTTATTGGAGCATACCAAAAGCGTTGTGTCAGTTTTGATCCTTTATTTGTGTCATCCAAATCATAACAAATCATAACATAAAGGTACAATGTCATACACGTGCACAACAAAACGACGTTACCTTAATTGTGGTGCAATCCATAACACTCAGGGTTTTCATTAGTATTTAAGACAACTGATTTTTTGTGAAAAGCACCAGATCAGTCCTATTAGGCCGGGGGTCATGGGGGCCGCATAGGCACCCTGTGGGTCCAGGGCCAGGGGTGCAAAGCCCCGCAGACGAAAATGAATTCAGCAGTTTAAAAATATCAAATTTAACCTTTCCTGAGTGCATTATGGAGTACATAACTGAGAAGCATACTTGTACTAAAACCATGTAAATGATATTTTTTATTGCTTCCTTGTACAGCTAACAACAAACCTGTGCAAATTATAATTCAGAATCTGTTAAATTATCTGAGTAGCCCTCCTCAAGCCCTCCTGATCCCCCTCCAGGTTGAGTTTCTTCAAAACAGCATGAATTTCCTGTCTTATTTCATCATGATCAAGCATCACAACTTCCTCTGTTTGGATTCCTGCATCACACTTCTGAATTTGCCTCTCCCCTGTCTAAGACTCATCATCAGATCTTCTTGCTAATTTCCTCCTGTTCTTTTTCTTCAGCCAGCTAGACACTGACCTCTTAACAACCTGCTCAGCATCATTACAGATTGGACCATTTACTGTAACATGCAGCACTGCCTCAAGCATATCATTCTTTATCCTGTTCCTGTGTCTTGTTTTCAGGTTTTTAGAGACCTGGCACCTTTCTCAGGCCAGGCATTTGTAACTGGTAGTGATGCCGCAACTTCTGCAATGATTGTTACATGTATGAAGAACTGCCTGTACACTGGCACTGATAAAAGTTGTACTAGACACCATTCTGTACTGGTCATTCTGCTTTTTCTTTGAACAACTTCTTCTGGAACTTTTGGTCTGAGAATATCTTTCAAATGATACTTCATACCTTGCCATTCACCTAAAAGTTGCTCAGTCAGTTCTTTTTCCCCATCTCCTTTGTAGAAATGAGCTGCAAGCAGTTTGATTTCATTCATTCCATAGTTTTTGAAGTCACCTAAACTAGGAACAGATAAAGGGTCAAATATGTAAAAACAAGCCACTACCTCAGACATGTCTACAAACCCTCTGTCAATATTTTCGTTCAAAGCTGATATATACTGAGCAAAGAGTCTCTGCATTTCATCAAACATTCTTGGTGCCATTGATAACTCAGAACTTATACTGGTTATTGAGTCATTGTCACTTTGGAGTTTGTTTAGTGGCACTTCCTCCTGCAGCAGCCTGTCTAGTTTCTCCTGTGTAGAGTTCACAGCAGGAATGACTGAAGAGAAACTGAGGGAGTCACTCTGGAATATTCTGGAAAGCTCTGATAGTACAGGAAGTACCTCTTTCAAAATGTAAATAACCCCAAGGAATTTGATCTTTTTCATCTTGTTCAGCAGTCCAAGGGCTGTGGCATCTTCATCTTGCATCAGAAAAAGAGACTGCAACAAAGCTTCATAGTCATTGTACACAGCTGCTATATCTGAATCAAAGCTTAATCAACGAGTTCAACAAGCCTTTTTTAGTCAGGTTGCAACAGTTTTTGAAGCACCTTTGCTGAGATTATGATCTTTGAGCTGCATTTTAAGATAAGTGGCTATTCTTTTTGGTGAATTTTTCAAGAAATGCCATAGTTGCTTCAACACCTGCTCAACATCTTTTATGTACTTATTTTTTTCATTAGTGTCTGTACATGACAAAGCCAATCTATGGCACATGCAGTTAACATTGATCAGTGTGGGACACTTTTCCCTACACCCCCTTTCTTTCCAGCCATCACAGATGCACCATCTGAGGCAAACCCTGTCATTTTGCTTAAATCAAGGCCACTTCCCTGAACAGATTCTAGTAAAAGCCCTAAAATAGCCTTGGCATTTGCTGATGAGAAATTTTCCATGATGTTTTGGCACGAAAGGAATGAAGTTTCCACTTCTGTAGACTTCTGATCGAAAAACTGAATAAATGAAACCAGGTGTTGTGTCACTCTTATGTCTGAAACTTCATCTTTAAGTAAGCCAAAAGAGTCTGCTTTGTTTGCCCTCTCTATGACTATTTCCTTCACAGTGTTCCCCAAAGTGAGGAAAAACCCTCTTTGGGAACCAGCCGATTTGTCCTGGAAGTATGAGGGCAAGTCAATAAATAACCAGCCTATGACATCTCCGATCAACCGAGACATCCATGATTTTCACGCATTGTTTCAATACATTTACTATACCTGTGTACAAAACTACACGTGTATACGGTCATTTGTTTGTCAGATATTGAATGTCAAACATGGTTAGTGATGTAAAAGCAAGCTTTTCATCAAAAGTGGAGTACCGTGTTGTAATTCGGTACTTGCATTTAAAAAGTAAAACTGGTAAGGACATACATGCTGAGTTAGTTGATGTGTATGGGTCTTCTGCACCATCTTATTCTCAAGTTAAATTCTGGGTTGGGGAGTTTAAACGCGGTAGAACGTCTTTAGAAGATGAAGCCAGGTCTGGACGCCCAGTTGATGCCACCGACGAAGAAATGTGTAATAAAGTCAGAGATCTGGTACATTCAGATAGGCGAAGTCAGGTTGAAGAAATAGCACAGGCATTAGGCATTTCACATGGTACCGTTTCAACAATTTTGCATGATCGTTTAGGGATGCGCAAGCTTACAGCCCGTTGGGTCCCAAAATCCCTTAGTAATGAGCAAATGGCAACGAGAGCATCAGTATGCAGTGCGTTGTTGAGGCGTTTGAGGTTAAAAGATGAATTCCTTTTGCGTCTAGTTACTGTGGATGAGACTTGGATGCATTATTATGAACCAGAAAATAAAGCCCAGAGTCGTCAGTTCGTAGGGCCGGGATCCCCAAGGCCAAAGAAGTTCAAGACTCAACCATCTGCTGGCAAAGTGATGGCCACAGTATTTGGGGACACAAAAGGCGTTATTTTGTTGGACATTTTACCCATGAGAAGTACAATAACCGGAGCATACTATGCAAACTTGCTAGACCAGCTGAAGAACGCCATCCGTGAGAAACGCCGTGGTAAACTCTCCAAAGGTGTTTTGCTGCAACAGGACAATGCAAGAGTCCACACTTGTAAAGTTGCAATGGATGCTGTGGAGCGAAATGGGTATGAATTTATACCGCACCCTGCCTACTCAACAGACCTGGCTCCTAGCGACTTCTTCCTTTTTCCAAATTTGAAAAAGGATATACGTGGACGTCACTTCCAGTCTGACGAAGAAGTTGTGGCGGCAGTTGAGGAGTGGTTCCATGGAAAGGACCCTGACTTCTTCACTTCTGGGCTGATGGCACTTGAACACCATTGGTCCAAGTGCATAGCCCTGGAGGGAAATTATATTAAAAAAGAAGAGGTAGATCTCAACCCGAAATAGGTTAGGCATGGTTATTTATTGACTCCCCCTCGTATTTGAGATTTTCAATGTCATAAACACTCTCAATCAAGCCTAACAGAGGAATCAGTTTTCTGTTTGAAATATAATTTTTCATAAGAAAATATGCTGTCCAAAACATACAGTGATACGTCAACTTTTTCTTTTGTACATATCTGAGAAAGAAAAACAGAAAGTTTTCTGTACAAGTTCTGTCAGAATGGTGGACTTGTGAACACTTGATGAGGCATGGGTGCTCAAAGTATTTTCAATAAGTCTAGTGCTTGGTGTATTCACAAACACATCCCTTTTGTTTAATGTGTGCTTCACATTGTGTTTTTTTACAAAGAATACAAAACATACCCTGCCCTTCAACATTTGCTAACCACCAATAACTATCCACTTTACTGTGTTTGAATTTTTTTGGAAGCAATCTAGTCTTTTCCCTGTCTGTAATGTCTCTACAAAACTTTTTCTGACACAAATACATGTTGTGAACATTTTCAATGTCATCTTGAAATAGTTTATTAACTAAGATATTCACAGCAGTTTCTTGGAACTACATGATGTAGTTGCTTCTTGAACAGGTGTGCAAGTTGCTGCCACTCTTTTCTCTGGTTGGTCATTTTGCTCATGGTCCCTGCTATTGGATGATGTACTTGCTGCCACATCAGGAGGTGTAGATCTATCTGATGTTCTTTCAGGAGTCGGCACTTCAGTATCTGAAAATTATAAAGCTTGAATCAAGACAAGGAAATTCTACATGCTCCTTTACAATTTTAAAATTCCTGAAAACAAAATGGAAGGTAATCGCATCAGTGGTCAGGATCTACTCTGCTTGTAGGAAACTAATCACTTGTTTGTACACTTTGCCTTAGTTAATTTGAATCCTGTAATCCCATTTAAAATTATTAAAAACCCAAATAGATCTATAGATTGTGTGCAGCATATTAATTTCACAGTAAGGAAAAGGGTAAAATGCATTGTGAACATTTCACAATTTAAATACTAATTGAGAAACAAATATCCGATCACGAAAAAATAACAGTTATAAAATGAAAACAACATACCAAAGACAATATATAGATCTATCACGGGTTCTTGTAAATTGACATATCTGAAATATTCACTCCAATTTTAATTTCATACAATAAAATCGCCGCTGCATTTGGTAATATTATGTGGAAGTTTACATGTGCCGGAATCGAGGCAAGTTTCGTTTTGTATGGTTTTGCCACTTTTGGTTTGTAGAAGATGAACTTGTCACGGCAAACTCTTTGCAGATCGAAAAATCGTGAAATATGTAGATGAGAGACGAAACATAGAAGCTGTGATCATATAAGTGATTATCCTTCCCATTACTTACCTGTTTTGTCCTTAAAGCCGAAGTCCAACAACGTTCTCTTTCGTTTTTTCGCAGCGGCTATCACTTTCTTCATGCCTCACCTGCCATATTATCTGCGGGATACCACATGATACACAGCGATTTTGATACACGTCATCTTATTGGATAATGGAAATGCGTGAGCCAATCCTATTAACTCTTTTTTGCTCACGTGTCGCACAGCTCCAGCAACCAAACGGTGCATTGGTAACAGCGCTCCTATTCAAGTTAGGCTAAAAAAATGACAGCCGGAATTACGTTTCTAGTGGAAAAACAACTAATGCAGACGTGATTACAACTGATGATTTCAATCGGCAATCGGTTACTAATGAAAACCTTGAACACTCCGGGGCCGCAAATGATAAGTACAAATTAAGAAATGTAAGAATATTGTTGACGTCAGAAATTACTATTTCATAAAATTAGATTTGCATACAACTTCATACGCGAATCAATAAATTAGTTTACTGTCAAATTTCTTCATCACTAAACCATATCTAGTAAGTCTCTGCATTAGTCTCATATGAGTTATGTTTAATTAAACGCGACAATTCAATGATTCAGAAATCAAACTAAGAACACTAATCAACACTGAAAACTATGTGTCATTTAGTACTTCTAATGGAAATAGTTTCATAATTGGCCTGGTTGTTAGCTCTCTGTTCTTTGTCGAATTCTGACTGCAAGCATAAACACGTTACGTCCAGGAAGGGTTTCTTCGACCACAGCAAGTTTCCATGTGGACCTCGGCTTATCATCGTGTACTTGCATGACATCTCCTGGGCTGGTCATCTGCGGATTTCTTCTTGACTTCCAGTGGTACTCGCAAGGCGATGTCAGGTATTCCAACTTCCAACGTCTTCAGTACTGCTCTAAGATGTGCTGTAACTTAGCATGATCGTGCATGTCAACCCTGGTTGACGTAATGTTGTTTATTTCAGTAACATTACAAAGAGGAAGTGACGTCAGCCGGCGTACGTTTAATAGGTGGGATGGCGTCAGAGGTTGCATGTTGTCAAAATTCGAAGAGATGTATGTCACCAAATCACTATCAGGATCAGTGGGGTCAGACAACCAAACAAATCTCATATAGTCTCGGTCATTCTCGTGTAACCCAACATGTAGAAAAGCTTTCTCAATATCTGTGGTGATCGCGTATTGGTGAAGACAGAATCTAACCAACAGGGTTGTAATGTCTTTAAGAATCGGTTGAGTTGACTCCGACAGCTGCAGTCTTAAATCGTATTTGCATAGTGGATGACTCTTTCCTCACGGGGTGATGTGGAATGTAATGTCCCTTTATGTCTGGTTCGTCAGGGACTCTTTCGATAAACCCCCTTTGTTTCTGTTCTTTATGATTTCACCATATCGTTTTAGTATCTCTGGTTCTGTCCATAATCTGTTGTGTTATTTGTTCTTCTGTATGTGACGTCATAGGGTCATGGTCTTGTCTTCAGGGTAGTTTGGCCATGTACTTTTTACCAGTTTACTCAATTCACAAGTCTTATTGCGAAACTCCAGATACTGGTCCAGATAAGTATCCGAGTTTGGACTGGACTGCCTTTGGTCTGTTACCGCGAATCACTTGGTCCCAGTTCTCGGCAACTGTAACACTTCCGCAAGTTCTTTGGTGATAAAAGATCTATGTGATTCTTCATCAAGTAAAATGGTGCCATTTGTGCTTATTTCGTTCGAACATACGGTCGATATGGCAGTCTTTAATAACACTGCATTGGACGAATGGTCTATAGTTGAGTGCAGCACAGCAGTTCTTGACTGTTTGGCTTCATTTACCCAAGAATTAGGCTGATGAGTACAGATGTTGTTCAGACAAATGCTGGTGTGATGCCTTTTACTACATTTCTGACATCTGGAGCGGGAATGACAGTTTGTCACTAGGTGTTTACCTAGGCAGTTAAAACAACTTCCGGTTTTTTACTACTTCCCTCCGTGACTTTGGGTTGCTTTATTTTTGGCATTCACCGGCTGAGTGCGGCAAGTCACAAAATGTACATTATTTGTAGTCTTTGAGTTGTCCTGGTATTTTGAAAGGGAAACTGCCAATAATGTTTGTATCTTTCCTTACTGGTACCAGTGAAAAATGATGCCGTTGTATGGTCACCTGCTTCTATCACACCCGAAACTCTGCCTGCTTCTCTGCCTATCTATCTCTCTATCAATTGCCTTTCTCAAATCATCCAATTGTCTTTATTTATTTCCATGATCATGGACAAGGTTTCAACGAATTTCCAGCAAAAGTTTATCAAGTAAAATGGGAACTAAAAGACTTCCGTATGTGGCCAATGGATTCTAATCCCCGGATATAGGGCTCCATCTTGTCATGAAAGTGGCATAGACTTTGTTGAGAATTTGCAGGTGTAGGAATTTGTTATAGGGCTTGCATTGTTGCATGAATTATTTTATGTTCCTGACCATTTCTCGATTTCTGCAATTTGAGAGCTCTTACAAAGTTTGCATTTGTGAGGGCAAAACCATCAATCATCCTAGTAGCGTCAGACACAAGCTAACTAAATCTCTGAACATCAGTGAGATTCACATTTAAGTGTACAGTGGCTTCGAAAGAGTCCCAGAACGTTTGTCACTTCAATATATCACCGTCAAATGTAGGCAAAGCAAGTTTTGGTAGCCTATGAAAATGAGAAAAGTTTGCGGAATTGAACGATGTGTTATTCACAGTTTACAGGTAGAAATTTCCAGTCTCTGCATTTTGCTGGGTCTCTTCCGGTGCAGCGGGAATCACTATTGCTGATAAAGGATAATCCGCGGGTGTCTGAGAGGTCCTTTCCGGTACGGCCGGTCGCGTAGAAGTACACATTGCTGATCTCTGTACTCTCAAAGTCATTTCAGCTGTATTTCAAGATTGAGAGTGTACTCCTCTGTTGATAAGATTTCTTCCTCATAATTTTCCGCTTCACTTAGGCCTAGAATCTTCTCATTTGAAATTTCTTACGCTGCTGATCTCTTGAACCCTTTCGAAAATGGGTCAGGTTGGATCAAAAAGTAGGTCAGTAGGTCAAATCTTAGAAAAATCTTGTTTACACACTAGAGGCCACAATTTTGATCCAATCTTCCTCAAACTTGGTCAGAATGTTTGTCTTGATGATATCTTGAACCCTTTCGATAATGGGTCAGGTTGGATAAAAAAGTAGGTCAGTAGGTCAAATCTTAGATAAATCTTGTTTACACATTAAACAGTTTTGATGCAATCTCCTCAAACTTTGGCAGAATGTTTGTCATGATGATATCTTTTGTGGATGGGGTCAGAAAATTCCTGAACATTGTTTCACCTCATCATCTTAATTCTAAAGCAATCTGTTTTGTACAGGCAATGAATGATACTTTTCTCAGGTGAGCGATCTAGGGCCATCTTGGCCCTCTTGTTCCAGTTGTACTAAATCCAGCATTGATGTTCCTGTCTTTACACCTTCAATTCTTTCCAAAAGTCAACTAACCACGCTTCTCTGTGCCTTTCACATTGATAGATGTGTATGTAAAGCCATATTCTGTTCGGTCACACCAAAAATGTCGAGTAGAATCGGGTGATTATTGGAGCATACCAAAAGCATTGTGTCAGGTTCGATCCTTTATTTATGTCTAATTCAAATCATAACATAAACATACAAAGTGACGTCAGCATCATACACATGCAAAATGATGTTAATTGGTGTGCAATCTGTAAAATGCATCTTTATTTCTTAAGCAATCATTTTCAAACTTTATGATAATGTTTAAAGCCGTAATCTCTTGGTAAGTTTTACTATGACTGATGTTGGATAATTAGGTCTGGAGTTGTGGCCCTTAAATTAATAAAAATGCTAGATTTCACTGTTTATACTCTAGCATCTTCATTCTTAAGCAATCATTTTGCAGTTTCAAGACATTGTTTATATCTATAATCTCTCGGTCAAGTTGGAATTCAACTGTTTGGTTTGTGGAATTGAAATGATCTCATGAATTATGTACTCAGTACAAGTATGTTATAATATAGAAACTTGTACAGGCAATGAAGGCAGTTTTTCTCAGGTGAGTGTCGTAAGGGCCATCCTGGCCCTGTTTTTTTTTTTTAGCTTCATGCTCAGATGAGGTATTGTGATTGGCCTTTGGCGTCCATTGTGCGTCATCAACTTTTGCTTTAAAGAGATAATCTCCTCCTAAACTACTGAGTAGATTTTGATAAAACTTTACAGGAATGATCCGTAGGTGGTACTGAACAAAAATACCTAAAATCATTCCGGTCCACCTACCAAGATGGCCGCAAAGAGCTAAAAATAGACATCTTTAAACAACATCTCCTCCTTAACCACTAGGCAGATTTTGATGAAACTCAATAGGAGTGATCATTGAATGATTCTGCAAAAAAAAAAGCTAAAATCATTCTGATCTGCCAACTAAGATGGCCACCAGAGCTAAAATTAGGAAAATCTTTAAACAACATCCCCTCTGAAATGGCTAAGCAGATTTTGATGAAACTCAATAGGAATGATCATTGTATGATACTGTACAAAAATAAAATCTTAATTACTATATATTATGTTCAGTTTTATCCGTACTGACGTATTTTCTCCCTAGCAGTTAAATTCAGGTGATTTAGTGATTTAGCGCTTGTTTTCTTTTTCAAATATAAAAATGTTTAATGAAATGTGTTATTAAAATGGACAAAAAGAAGAAGAAAATTAAAATTTCTTTGTGGTTCATCTTTAATTATAAGTCATGTACCAGATCACCAGAGGGGACTATAGGTTTAGCCTCTGTCCATCTGTCTGTCGATCTGCAATAACTGGATCCTGCAATGATTAAAAAAAAGTACTTAAAACATTTTCATGAAACTTAAAACATGGATAGGTGGCAATATCGAGAGTATGCTTATCATTTTATTGCACGGCGGATCACCACCGGGCATACTGTATTTGGTTCGTAGGTTGTCAATGGAACCGGATTTGGAGGTATAAATCCTTTCGGTTGCAGTTTCAGCATATTTTCGTAATAAAACATGAACGTTTTGCCTAGAATTGATGGAGCATGATTGAACTAAAAAAATCCAGGAATGAATTGTATTCAATGCTGAAAATAAAGGCAAAATATGTAGCAATGTGGAATTGATCCTTTCATATCCCATTTTATTTTTAACATGATTAGAGATTATTTTTATTAACATTATCAAAATGTCCATTAAACATAAAAACACACTCTACCAATTTTAATTATAAACTGAAATTTACAAGCTCATGTCAATTTGATAAATATCATTTTGAAATGGGAGTAGTGCAAAACCATCATAAGAGTCGAGATTTTTCATATTCTGAATCGGAGCAGAGCGAATTGAAGCCGTTGAAGCACGACATACATTTTGATGAACAAAATTGAAATTACAACTGCATTGAAAGTCAATACACGGTAAGTTGATATTTATTGTAACTACGAAGCTACATAAGATAGAGGTTTATGAAATATTACATAAATATCCTTTTTCATGTTATTGATTAGATCCCAGAAATGAAAGTACATTTCGGAAAGGTTCGGACTTTTACATTGCTGTAATCACAATATGATGGCTACAGTATTTCTAGGCAGAGGAAAAGGTATTTCGTGAAATTTGTGCAAATATCGGCTTACTAGTGCAAGTTTTTACATAACATAATTTGAAACTGAAAAAAACACACCTAAGAGGGGGGGGGGGGGGGGGGGGGGGTGGGGATTTCAAATAAATTCTTCATTCTATCAAAATTCATTTCAGATATCAACAGCTTTGTGTTCAGCTATGAGTATTATTAATTTATGGAAAAAAATGTATATAATGAGTAAAAAAAAATATGGGAAACAATTTATGTAATGAAATTTTAATGCTTTAATGCTATACATTTGTTTTTCATTTACACCTATATGTCACTGTTAGGGGAGAAAGATTTGCAGCCTGACCATGACTGGAACCGAGGGTCTCTTACTTACAGGGCGAATGCTTTACCAGCTGAGCTTCACGCCCACATACACATCTTTCTTCCATATTGTGAGTAATAAGTACTGTGACATTATCCCCTTTCATTTTAGAATTTTTCCCTGAATTCTAGGAGTTATTGGGTAAATCATGTGTAGGCATAATTAGACAGACCTACCACTTATGCACAGTCAAACGTTGGGTGCCTTATGTCACACGGTGAGAAATATGTATAGCCTGGGACCTTTCACTTACAGGGCGAATGCTCTACCGACTGAGCTACCTGGCCGGTAACACACCGCATATATATATATATATATATATATATACACACATATTTATCCCCTATTGTGGTTAATATGCAGTATGTGAATCCAGTATCTCTGAAATCTCTTTCTAATTTATATGTTTTAATACTAAAGCAGATATATTACTGATGTTCACACACTGTATATTTAAAATTATAAATATGCAACTAATTATCTTCATTTTTCGACTTTTTTTTTCAGCTTGCAATACATAGAAAATGGGAGTGGCTGCGAAAAACCTAGTAAATTGGACACGGACAATACATAAGTGCTTAAGAAAGGCCAGGGGCAGCTTTTATCCAGTTTTCAAGCCAAAATTCAACATTCTGTTCATCTCAGCAGCAATTAACACCTCAAACAACCAATAGACCATTTCATCAGGGGTTTGGCAATACATATACATGTATGTGGTATACTTTGTGACAAAACTGACAATTCTGTGACTGGTGGGAAATCTGATGCATATGTTTACTACCCAACTGAACACTTTGTGGAATGTTATACCAACATGAAGATTGACTTGGTGACAGTCAGAGAGGACTTCTTGACTTACTGAATGTCTGATTTCAGAGTGAAATGGTCTGTATATATGTGCCTGTCGGCCAATGAACGGATGCACAACAGTCACTGACAAACCTGTTATACTATATTTTCTCTTTTTCTTTTAGTTTTATTTTTGATGATTTGTTTTGTTTTAATTTTACCCTCATAAAAAAAATGACCATGCTTGCATTTCACAACATTTCAACTATGATTTCTCGTAACCCTTTCCCTCATATAGACTCATTTTGATGCACTCAATAGGTACCACATAAAGCCTGATCTGCAGAAAGCCAAACTCAAACCTTACCAAATTTAATTGTAAAATCCTCATTACCAGACCACTGAGGAGCAGCGAACAGCATAAAACCTGATCACTCGCAGGCTGATCTGGTTTTATGCTGTTCTCATAAGTCTTTTCATGGTATCCTCTATGAAAGAAAAGGTTAACTAAAAGTTCAGAAGGTCTAAAACTCCCTTATTTATTCATCTAGTGATTAAAAAGTTTCTCATGAATGTTCTTATAGCAAATGGTATTTAATATCATGCTCTGAAATGTAAGAAGAAACTCTGAAAAAAAAATGTTGAACTTATAGATTTGTTTATTAAATAGAAAATATGGGAGACTGTCATTCCAGATTGTCAGTCATCCTTTCAAAAGTGTAAGCACATCAATTTGTTTCCAATTTAATTTCTTTCTTTCTTTTTTTTCATGGACCAAAACTGCTTCTTAAAATAATTGAAATAACACAAACAATAACTTAAAATGATGTATCCTGATCATAACCGTTCTTAGTTCAACATAGCATATCAAGCCGAAGGTGAGCTATTCTGATCACCTTGTGTCCCATCTTCTGATGGCAACAATTTGCTTTAAAAGATATGTCTTCTGAAACTACTTGTCAGATGCTCATTTGTCGTTTGCAGTGGCAACCAACAAAATTCGATTTTGAAAATTTTTAAAAAGCTGTTCCCTGAAACAAAGAGCCAGAATAATTCAATTTCATCAGTTACAAATTGCCACCTCATGACTATTTACTGTCATTGCTAAAATTAAGTTGTCCCTTAAATTTCTTCCCTTATGAAACCATTGGTCAAAATTTAATTTCAATTTGCACAAATGGTTACCTCATTGCCTTCTACCATACTTGCTTACTTGAAGTTTATTCCTTAAAAAATGGAGCACCAGCTGGTTGGCTAGTTTCCTAATAACCATACTGTTTATATATTTATAAAAAAAATCCTTGTAACTAATGGTCAGATTTTAATTTCATTTGGCATAAATGGTCACCCACATACCACATTGTTAAAATGAATTTGATCCTTTTGAAAAATGATGTCTTAAGTGGAGGCAGCTAGTTTCTGTATGTACTCTCTATATATATACATGTACCGCTTAAATTCAAAATCTTTCTCCTGGAGCTAGTGTTCAAAAATATTTTTTCCTAATGATAATCTCATGGTTCTTTCCTGCAATTCTGGAAAATGAGGCCTCCAGATGTTTGACTTATTTTCTTTTAATTATAATCTGTATAAAAACTTTGAACACTTATTGTACCCGATATTTGACATAGGTTACTGCTGAAGGTAACCAGGTCAAATCAAGTGGCCTGAAATGTTATAATTAGGTGTATTGTACTCTGTCCTCTATTGCCCCTTTTTAGCTCACCTGAGCACAACGTGCTCAAGGTGAGCTTTTGTGATCGCCCTTCGTCCGTCGTCGTGTGTCGTGCGTCGTCAACAATTTGCTTTAAACAACATCTCCTCTGAAACCGCTGGACAGAATTTAATGAAACTTGGCAGGAATGTTCCTTGGGTGAGGCTCTACAACATTGCTAAAATAAAGTTGATCCATGAAGAACTCTGGTTGCCATGGCAACAAAAAGAAAAATAATTTGAAAACTTTAAAAATCATCTCCTTCAAAACTACTGGCCAGATTTCAAAATAATTTGTACAGATGTTCCTTGGGTCAACCTCTACCAAAGTTGCCAAAATTATTCCGATCCGTAAAAAAACATGGCCATGGCAACAAAAAGGAAAAAAATATGAAAACTTTAAAAATCATCTGCTTCAAAACTACTGGCCAGATTTTAAAATAAATTGGTGCAGATGTTCCTTGGGTCAATCTATTTATCTCAGGTGAGCGATTTAGGGCCATCATGGCCCTCTTGTTGTTTATCAGGATCACTATCAATTTGATCTCTGTTATTTTGCAACAAATTCCAAATTTGCAGGGAATATGTAACCGTTATCGGTGGGAAACTTTTGTAAGTGGTCTTGGGTTACAGTCCTGGTCTGGCTGCACATTTTTCACACCTTCTTGCATTTAAATTTTTTGTGTCCTCTAAATATGTATATTAGGCCTTTGTTTTCATATTTAAACATATTGTGTGTCTTTCTTCATTTTAAGATTCACTTTAAGTCTTGGAACTTGTTTTTTATTTATGGAATTAAATATATATGCTTATGTAAACAAGTTCACATCTCAATAAAAGTTATGTAAAAAAAACAATTTGTTTTCCTGTTAACCCATATAAATTTTATTATCAGACAGTTTTTTCTTTGTCGCCGTGCTTATTTCAATGTGCTGCCTCAGGCAGCACTTTTGTACTTGTTTTATCACTGTGTTGAGAAATGTGATTGCTATTGCAACAAATAAACTTGAAATATTACAAACATGGTGATATAATTTTGAAGCCCTATAGATACCCTTTTTAAACATGCTTCATGTTAAAAGACTCAATAGACCAGTTCGCATGTCATGTCTCATAAGTCTGACCTTTGATTTCACAAAGTTATCCACCCTTTTCACATTGAAAATTAAAAAAATCTTCATTTCCTTTAATAATTATGGAACCTATAGATGCATTTGATCGAGACATTATACAAATTTTATTGGTGTTATAATTGTTAGTTTACACAATATGTTCCGTAACTCTTTCCCTCATATTGACAAAATTGTACCCCTTTATTACCAAGTAAATATAGCAAATTGCTTACTCTCTTAAATGTTTTTTCTTTCAGTTACTTTCGAACATATACAGAATCCCAGTGCAACTTAAGTCAATTCTTACAGATCACAAAGCAAGGTGCATTTATAAGTCTGTTCTTTGTATTGAAAAAAATTATTACCACTTTATTGCACAATTGCTTTTCCCTATTGAAAAGATAGCTTCAAACAATGGCTTCATACAGCTGATTGAGCAACCTACTTATGACCTAGGATCTGTCCAGGATATTGCTTTCACTCACTACCCAGCTTGAGGTTGTCGCATAGTCAACATGCCTGTGTACTATTCCAACCAACAGTTGATCTCTGTCCACAAGCATGAAAATCTGTTAAATGAAACATACCTTCATATATCATTAACAACAAACAACTGATTTCAGCTAGTCAGTATTTGAATTTTGGTTCTATTTAGTGTGACAAATCCCTTTCCTTTTATTGCTTGTTTATACAGCCTTTCTTCTATTTAAAGGAAGTCCCATTATCCGTCCCCTGTGGTGGATAGACCCTATCGACATTACTTCACAAAAAATTGGAGATGAGTTCCTGATTGGTGAATCCTTACTTGTGGCTCCAGTTTTGCACCAGGGAAAGCGTGAGCGAGACATATACATTCCAAAAGGCCACTGGTTAGACACGATCAACAATATTGAAATTGAGGGACAAACATGGCTCAGAAATTATAAAGTGGCACTGCACCAAGTTGCAACTTTTTCCAATGTGAAAAAATAGCTGCTTCATCATGATCAACCGTATAAAATAATTGTGACTGTTGAGGCACCAAGGGATTCTGTTAGTTGCCTTAAAATCTCTGTATATAAAATATTAATTATCTACCTTAATTTAAGTGTTTTTTATGGAACGCCATAGCTGCCTTAACATAGGCAAACATATTTAACAGTGTGTATTTGACATGCTATGATGCAAACAAAATACAATGTGGTGTTATTTTCAATTACACCATGCCAATTTGTCATTATGCAATGTGCGTTTGTCTCTTATGCTGTCAGAAAGTTGTTATATCTGTGTCTACTGTGTCGTTACATGGTGTTTAAATATCGAAATATTGTTCAGATATCGTTATATGATGTTCAAATATCGTTAGTTGGTGTTCAAACATCGGTATATGATGTTCAAAATGTTCAAACATTTTAAGTTCAAACATCGTTATATGGTGTCCAAACATCGTTATATGATGTTCATTCCTTATGATATAATGTTTGATTGCCATGTATTTCATCATTACAAACTGCCCATTTACCATTATGAGATGTGTCTTTGTGATTTTGAGGTGTCTAATATCAACATAATGTTTATCATTATTATCATTATTATTGCTGTTGTTGTTGTTTATTGCTTGTTTGAAGAACAATGCATATTCATAAAATGCTTTGAGCATTTCAATATACACGATGCGTAATTAAAAACTGTATAAAAACACAACAAACAAACAAACACTTAGTACTGATGTATCATTTGTGCTTTTGTTGATCGATATGGATCATTTAATGATTGACTTAGCTGGATTCAAGGATACCATAAGTGGAGGTTGAGACAAAATTTCAACTGAAATACAATATAATATTTTAAAATTTTATAAACACGCATATAATTAATTTGCTTTAAGTAGTGTGTATTAACAACAATACCAACGTTGTAAAAAAATGGTACAGGTATTGCTCCCTTACTTATTGCTTAGCATATACGTGTAGTTCCAGGAATAGTTGTCTGTTGTATGATAATGTGACTAGGTATGGTATCATGCCATATGTCTACTATGCTGTGTGCACTTCCTCCGGTGACCGCATCAAACCAAAGATGTATAAAGTTTGTACCCGATGCATCATTGAATGGCACTCGGCAAAATGGGGTTGCTATGGGAACTCTGAGTACTCGATCAGTACTGGTTCTACCCAGGAACATGTCTCCCGTGTGTTGGTGCTATACACTGGGCACGTAAAGGAACCAAGGGGTCTATTCATAAAGAGCTATGGTATCGCACCCGGACCCCTTGTATCCAGCTACTGTCTTCCTTTGTTATCTCTTCAGCAAAGGAAAGTTCTAAAATATGACCATAATAATCAGAAAATAATTGCTAGCCATTGCAATAAAAGAAAAAAAAGAAGAAATGTGACTGGGTATGGTATCATGCCACATATCTACCATGCGATGAGGCAGTCCTATATCTGTATCATATAGCCAAATGTCCCAAAATGACCGAAATACTATCAATGAGATTTTAAACCAAAACAAACATGATGAAAATCGCAACGATTACCTTTATAACAGAAAATCTCTTGCTTTTAATAAACATTCATAGGGGCATTATATCTGACAAACCAGCGTCACACTGTATTACATGGCATCTTATCACTGTTAATCGTTAAAAGAGAGAGAGAGAAAGAAAGAAACGTGAGATTCAAACGAAAAATATTATCAGGCAGTGACAAAAAATATGAATGTTCCTCTTTTTTTTTTGGTCAGTCTTGTCGGTATAAAAAAATAACGCGTGGTATTCCTCAACAGGTACTCAGAGCCAGGAACCACCGATCATCGTATAATGATGTTTGCACATTGTGTAATGTCAAAATTGCACCAGCGTATGTGAAAGCACTGTAAATTTAATTTCAGCAGGATATAAAAACCATTTGTGAACTCGCAATTCATTCAACTATCAAATCAAGTGTTGAAAGGCATAATAAAATAACAAATGACCATATTATTACATAAATGAACATAATGCTAGAAAAGACTACGTTTCACTAAAAAATAGCATCATATAATACTAAAATAGCATCACATCATATTGAAATAGCATCATATTACACTAAAATAGCATCATATAACACTAAAATAGCATCATATAACACTAAAATAGCATCACATAATAATAAAATAGCATCATATAACACTAAAATAGCATCACATAATACTAAAATAGCATTATACAATAATAAAATAGCATCATATAACACTAAAATAGCACCACATAATACTAAAATAGCATCATATAATGATAAAATAGCATCATATAAACTTAGCATCGTATATTGTTAGTTGGCAATGAAATAAGTATAAATGATGATCATGAAAAGACAAAAGATCATCGTGTAAAGACAAAAGATCATCGTGTAAAGACATTGATCATCATGTTAGTCTAAGTTAGCCTAATAAAATGATAGATGATCTTCGTATACTTATCATGAACAGCATGTAATGGAATGTGTGCATCATACAGGCTGTGATCATCAGAGAAGACTTAATGAACATCACATAATGACGAATGACCATCATAGCATTAACAATGGTCAACCTGTAATGTCATGTGAGCATCATAATATGTAGACTGATCATTGTATTATGCAAATGGGGATATGTATTTGTGAAAGGACATATTTATTTTTGAGCAACAATTACTACGATTTGCACAAACCGTCATTGTGAACTATAATGATATAATGCATCGGCTCATGTTAAGGCTATGGCGTTCCATAGTTTTTAGTTGTGTGTGACGTCAGTCACACCAACTATAGTATTACATTTTTAACCCAGGTTCTCCTAGATTTAAATCCGAATAACTTCACAATAGTGTAAATATGATTGAACAATTGTATATATCTCTACGACATAAGTATACTAGATATGGGTGTTCCTCGGAACACTTGTGTCGCCTGCATTTAAGCATGTTTGATGAAAGAATTGACTAGAAAATCGATCTTTTGACAAATTATTGATAAAGCATAATCTATTTTGTGAGGTACAAAATAACACACACACACACATATATATATTTTTTTTTTTTGGGGGGGGGGGGGGAATAAAATATTCAAACAGTGCAATATGTAATAATTTTCCCGAGCACTTTCGACTATACAGTCTTCATCAGAGGAGTGTCAGAATGACTATGAATTCAAAACATTAACTGTAAGAAAAATTATGACGTCATTAAGCACTTATGACGTTAATTATATATATGTTGCAAGTTTGTAGTCATCATTATCATTATTGAGTTATCATTCTTGTGTACTGCACTCAGACCAATGAGATCTATCTACTATAAATGTTTAAGGCAACACTTTACAAGTTATGCACCACACAAGAATTAAATCCAAAAAAATAAACAAAGGGAAATTACTCCAAAAATACAACAGTTATCATTCTTGCACAATGCACTCCATGAGATCTTTCCACCTGTGAGGTTTCAAAGTAATACCTCAAATACTTTTCGTGTTATGCTCCAGACAAAAATGAAGTCTGAGTATCAACAAAGGGCAATAACTCAAGGAAAAAGAGAAACAGAGTTATCATTCATGTGCACTGCACTCAGACCATTGAGATCTATGAAGTTTCAAGTCAACACCTCAAATACGTTTCGAGTTATGCCCCAGACAAAAATTAAGTCTGAAAATCAACAAAGGGAAATAACTCAAAAAATAAAACAGAGTTATCATTCTTATGCACTGCACTACAAATCCATGAGATCTTTCCATCTATGAAGTTTCAAAGCAATATCTCAAATACTTTTTATGTTATGCTCCTGACAAAAATAAAGACTGAAATCAACAAAGGCAATAACTCAGAAAAAGAAAGTAGAGTTATCATTTTGTGACTGCACTCCCCTCAATGTGATCTATCCATTTTTAAGTTTAAGGTAACCTCAAATACTTTTTGAGTTATGGCGGACAAAATAATATAAAGTCAGAGTTATCATTCTTGTGCACTGCACTCCACCTCAATGTGATCTATCCATGTTTTAAGTTTCAAGGTGATACCTCAAATACTTTTTGAGTTATGGTCCGGACAAAAATAAAATCCAGAATCAACAAAGGGTAATAACTCAGAAAATACGAAAGTCAGAGTTATCATTCTTGTGCACTGCACTCCACCTCAATGTGATCTATCCATGTTTTAAGTTTCAAGGTGATACCTCAAATACTTTTTGAGTTATGGTCCGGACAAAAATAAAATCTCAGAATCAACAAAGGGTAATAACTCAGAAAATACGAAAGTCAGAGTTATCATTCTTGTGCACTGCACTCCACCTCAATGTGATCTATCCATGTTTTAAGTTTCAAGGTGATACCTCAAATACTTTTCGAGTTATGCTCCGGACAAGAAAGTGTGACGCCGACGACGACGACGACGACGGACAAAGTGATCCCTATGTGTCTGCCATGCTATGCAGGCGACACAACTAGAATTAAGCAAAAATGCTGAAAAATGTATGCTGTGTCAAAAACAAATACTTACAGGCTCCAAAGTCGCCTGTGACATGAAAACATTATAGGACTTATTTTTCTATGCTGATGTTACTGCAATTGAATGATGTAACTGTTTTAATCATGTAATCACTTTACCAAGCGCACGAATATAGTTCGTTTCGATGTAAAGGTGTCTCACAAATAAATTTGATAGTTAATGTGCAGCGTTTGGTCATTTTAGGCTGTATAACCAATAACCCATGTGAAGTCCAGATCCAAATCATTGTAACAAAAAAATTAAACATACTAAAAATCACATCAATCTATTGACATCAGATATCCCCAATGGTTATTTCATACACTAAAAAATGACCGAAACCTGTATATCTACAGGGCTCACCCTGGCTGTAAAAATGTTTGCGCCAACACATTCGCCAAATGAGAAAAATTAGAGCCAAATTTAAGAAGTTGGAGCCAAACTTAAGCAAGTGGCTCCAATATGTTTTTGGAAAACTTTATTGTCTTTATATACTGGTATGATATATGCATTTGTTATACTTGAACTGTCAAAGACATACTCAATTGGTGCATAATATTTAAAAATAAAAAGAATTAAAAAAATATATGGAAATAAAAACAATACAAATACTGTCATATAATTCTAAATGATAATTAAATGAATTTAATTCACATTTAGTTTTATAAATCATTTTTAAAAAATAATTCCTTCAATTGTCAAAAAAAATATTTTTAAAAAAAAATAAAGAATTTTACATGAGAATAGGTATATTAAATTTTGATAATCAATAATATATTTTCCAACAAAATCATAAATAATAACCTGACTAAATTTATTATATGAAAATATCAAGTGAAATTTAAAAAAAATAAATACAAAAAAAAAAAATAATAATAAAAAAACTTGGGTACGTTATATATTGGGTACGTTTTGGTTTGGATACGTTTTGACTCGCTGCATTAGCGATTAGTATCGGGTCATTTATATACATCGGTACATCTATGCTATTTACCAGTTGGAATCTAGCGAGGTAAACCAATTAATCAATTTAAATGTTTAAAAGAAACGGTAGTAATGGAACATTGCTGATGTTTTTCGCAAATGTCCGCCATTGTGATGATTGCGCAATTTCATAACAGTTCCTAATGCAGGTATAAACAAAAGTCGGTAGAGAGTGTGACAAATGTTATAAGCTGCCAATACCATCCGAGTATTCCACATCTTTGCATAATTAGGAAGCCTTAGAATTCGTGTTGATTGGATAATCCCACAGCAGGTGCTGGTTACTTTAAGTAGTATACAGTGTAGAGCGACCTGTATTTTTGTGCATTACGGAACTTAAACGCGGTACTTATTTACCGATTTCTTCTTCGTATGCGCCAAACACATTCGCCAATTAGAAAAATCTTGCGCCAGTTTCATGTTTTTGTCGCATTTGGCGCCTTTGGCGACCGACAGCGTGAGCCCTGATCTACTATCCGATATGAGTTTGGAGCCTCTGACCTGTGCAGGAAATTTGCATAATACTTCAATCTATAAATAGAGTCTGTTGTAGATAAGGTACTACATGAATACATGAATACAAATCA
Source organism: Solen grandis (assembly GCA_021229015.1). Classification (NCBI taxonomy): domain Eukaryota; kingdom Metazoa; phylum Mollusca; class Bivalvia; order Adapedonta; family Solenidae; genus Solen; species Solen grandis. Next base: position 38,501,987 of record CM037783.1, on the reverse strand, counting down.
AAGCCCTGATAGCGCTGAGAGAACAGAAACGCCACATTTCTTTATTTTATGAAAGTGAATTTAATTATTCATTTGAGACCCATACAACTTCAGTGTCTTCAGCGCTTTGATTTTTGGTCATTATAGGCTGTATAACCAAGTATTTGATTTGGTTCATATAAGTTTCTTTGAATAAATCATAACCAGCAGTGTTGTTATGCCCCGCCAACTCCTTAGGTGGGCAGATTTTTGGTCTGTTCGTCCATCCCGTGAGTGTCCGTCGTTTGTTGTGTGGTGTGCGTCATCAACAATTTAGTGTTTACACTCTATCACCTTCATTTCTAAGGTAATCATCTTTAAACTTTAAGACAATGTTTATGGCCATAATGTCTCAATTGAGATCAAATATGGCTGAGATCAGTCAATTAGGTCAGGAGTTATGTCCCTTTTAATATTCAAAATATGCCAGATTTCACATTGTTTACACTCTAGCATCTTCATCTTTTGAGCAATCATCTTCAAACTTTATGACATTGTTTATGATGATTATGTTCAATTGTGGCTGAGATGGGCCTATTAGGAATTATGCCCCTTTCACTATAAAAAAAAAGCAAGATTTCACATTGTTTACACTCTAGCATCTTTATTTCTTAAGCAATTAAGCGATTAAGGGGCATCTTGGCCCTCTTGTTCCATATAGTAGTAGTAAGTGACATGAGATTTGTTTCATAGTATTTGATTTGGTTCATATAAGTTTCTTTGAATAGCCAGCAGTGTTGTTTTGCCCCGCCAACTCCTTAAGTGGGCAGATTTTTGTTCTGTGCGTCCATCCATGCACCTGTGCGTCCATGTGTTTGTCCATCACACCTCAGGTTTACCTTTGCGTTTAAGCTTTTTTTCTTAGAAGATGACTTCACATCTTTATGAAACTAGGTATACATGTACATCATTACACTCTTAACACTCTAGAGGCCACATTTTCGGCCCAATCTTCATGAAACTTGGTCAGAATGTTCGTTTCCATAAAATCTTGGACAAGTTCAATTTTGGGTCATGTGGGGTCAAAAAGTAGGTCATGAGGTCAAATCTTAGAAAAACATTGTTAACACTCTAGAGGCCACATATTTGGCTCAATCTTCATGAAACTTGGTCAGAATGTTTGTTACCATAAAATCTTGGACAAGTTCGAATTTGGGACATGTGGGGTCAATAAGTAGGTCATGAGGTCAAATCTTAGAAAAACATTGTTAACACTCTAGAGGCCACATTTTTGGCCATATCTTCAAGAAACTTGGTCGGAATGTCTGTTTCCATAATATCTTGGACAAGTTCGAAGTTTGGTCATGTGGGGTCAAAAAGTAGGTCCATATGAAAAATCCAACATGTTGCTAATTTATACTCAGGTGAGTGATTCAGGGCCATCATGGCTCTCTTGTTTCCTCTACCATTTTTGCTAAAATAAAGCTGATCCCTTGAAAAATGAGGCCCCCACAGGGTTGGCCAGTTTCCTTATATACTCTTTACAGAACATTTGAAAAATCATCTCTGACACAAATGGTCAGAATTTAATTTCATTTGCCACAAATGGTCATCTTATTTTTAGCTCACCTGAGCTAAGTGGTCAAGGTGAGCTTTTGTGATCGCCCTTCGTCTCGTGTCTGTAGTGCTATGTGCGTCGTCAACAATTTGGTTTGTAAACACTCTAGAGGCCACATTTTCGGCCCAATCTTCATGAAACTTGGTCAACTTGTTTGTTTCCATAAAATCTTGGACAAGTTCAATTTTGGGTCATGTGGGGTCAAAAAGTAGGTCATGAGGTCAAATCTTAGAAAAACATTGTTAACACTCTTGAGGCCACATTTTTGGCCATATCTTCAAGAAACTTGGTCGGAATGTCTGTTTCCATAATATCTTGGACAAGTTCGAAGTTTGGTCATGTGGGGTCAAAAAGTAGGTCCATATGAAAAATCCAACATATGTTGCTAATTTATACTCAGGTGAGCGATTCAGGGCCATCATGGCTCTCTTGTTTCCTCTACCATATTTGCTAAAATAAAGCTGATCCCTTGAAAAATGAGGCCCCCACAGGGTTGGCCAGTTTCCTTATATACTCTTTATAGAACATTCGAAAAATCATCTTCTCTGAAACCAATTGTCAGAATTCAAATACATTTGGCACAATTGGTTACCTAATTTTTATCTATATTTGCTTAAATGAAGTTGATCCCTTAAAAAATTAGTATCCATTGGGAGATAATCAATATTCTTTTTTAATACTTTATATATAAAGGGGGGGGGGAACCTGGGATTGTCTACAGAAAAGCCAGGATCTGGGATTGTATAAACATATAATGGCCCAAGGTTGGACTGCCTGCCATAGTTGTCAATACATATCATATGCTATATTATACAGTGGCACATGTCTATTTTAGATAAACATGCATAAATGATGCATCTTTTAATTGTTTAGAATTGAATTTGTGAGCTACTGTTCAATTACAAGTCATTTGATATTTACAAACATATTGTATCACAAATAACAAATTTATATTTTTAGCTCACCTGAGCACAACGTGCTCATGGTGAGCTATTGTGATCGCCTTTTGTCCGTCGTCCGTCGTCCGTGCGTGCGTGCGTGCGTGCGTGCGTGCGTCCGTCGTCAACAATTTGCTTTAAACAACATCTCCTCATGAACCGCTGAAGGGATTTTGACCAAACTTCACAGGAATCATCCTTATGATGCCCTCTATCAAAGTTGTACAAATTATTCAGATTGGTTAAAAAAGTAGGTCACAGGAGCTAAAAATAGATTTTAAAAATGCAAACTTTGAAAATCTTCTTCTGCAAAACTGCAAGGCCTAGAGCTTAGATATTTGGTATGTAGCATCATCTTATGGGCCATTACCAAGATTGTACAAATCATAGCCCTATGGTGATAAATGACCCCGCACCAGGGGTCACTTGTTTTACATAGAGTTATATAGGAAAATGTTTAAAAATCTTCTTCTATGAATCCATAAGGCCTAGAGATTAGATATTTGGTATGAAGCATCATCTTATGGTTCATTACCAAGATTGTCAAATCATGCCCTATGGTGATAAATGCCCCCGCACCAGGGTCACTTGTTTACATAGATTATATAGGAAAAACTTTAAAAATCTTCTTCTATGAATCCATTAGGCCTAGAGCTTAGATATTTGGAATGTAGCATCATCTTATGGTTCATTACCAAGATTGTTCAAATCATAGCCCTATGGTGATAAATGCCCCCGCACCAGGGGTCACTTGTTTAACATAGATTTATATAGGAAAAACTTTAAAAATCTTCTTCTATGAATCCATAAGGCCTAGAGCTTAGATATTTCATATGTAGCATCATCTAATGGTTCATTACCAAGATTGTTCAAATCATAGCCAAACGGTGATAAATGCCCCCGCACAGGGGTCACTTGTTTTACATAGAGTTATATAGGAAAATCTTTAAAAATCTTCTTCTATGAATCCATAAGGCCTAGAGATTAGATATTTGGTATGTAGCATCATCTTATGGTTCATTACCAAGATTGTACAAATCATAGCCCTACGGTGATAAATGCCCCCGCACCAGGGGTCACTTGTTTTACATAGAGTTATATAGGAAAATGTTTAAAAATCTTCTTCTATGAATCCATAAGGCCTAGAGATTAGATATTTGGTATGAAGCATCATCTTATGGTTCATTACCAAGATTGTACAAATCATGACCCTATGGTGATAAATGACCCCGCACCATGGGTCACTTGTTTTACATAGAGTTATATAGAAAAAACTTTAAAAATCTTCTTCTATGAATCCATTAGGCCTAGAGCTTAGATATTTGGTATGTAGCATCATCTTATGGGCCATTACCAAGATTGTACAAATCATAGCCCTATGGTGATAAATGACCCCGCACCAGGGGTCACTTGTTTTACATAGAGTTATATAGGAAAATCTTTAAAAATCTTCTTCTATGAATCCATTAGGCCTAGAGCTTAGATATTTGGTATGTAGCATCATCTTATGGTTCATTACCAAGATTGTACAAATCATAGCCCTATGGTGATAAATGACCCCGCACCAGGGGTCACTTGTTTTACATAGAGTTATATAGGAAAATTTAAAAATCTTCTTCTATGAATCCATTAGGCCTAGAGCTTAGATATTTGGTATGAAGCATCATCTTATGGTTCATTACCAAGATTGTACAAATCATGACCCTATGGTGATAAATGACCCCGCACCATGGGTCACTTGTTTTACATAGAGTTATATAGGAAAAACTTTAAAAAACTTCTTCTATGAATCCATTAGGCCTAGAGCTTAGATATTTGGTATGTAGCATCATCTTATGGTTCATTACCAAGATTGTTCAAATCATAGCCAGGTGATAAATGCCCCCGCAAGGGGTCACTTGTTTACATAGATTATATAGGAAAACTTTAAAAATCTTCTTCTATGAATCCATAAGGCCTAGAGCTTAGATATTTCATATGTAGCATCATCTAATGGTTCATTACCAAGATTGTTCAAATCATAGCCAAACGGTGATAAATGCCCCCGCAATAGGGGTCACTTGTTTTACATAGAGTTATATAGGAAAATCTTTAAAAATCTTCTTCTATGAATCCATAAGGCCTAGAGATTAAATATTTGGTATGTAGCATCATCTTATGGTTCATTACCAAGATTGTACAAATCATGACCCTATGGTGATAAATGACCCCGCACCATGGGTCACTTGTTTTACATAGAGTTATATAGAAAAAACTTTAAAAATCTTCTTCTATGAATCCATTAGGCCTAGAGCTTAGATATTTGGTATGTAGCATCATCTTATGGGCCATTACCAAGATTGTACAAATCATAGCCCTACGATGATAAATGACCCCGCACCAGGAGTCACTTGTTTTACATAGAGTTATATAGGAAAATCTTTAAAAATCTTCTTCTATGAATCCATTAGGCCTAGAGCTTAGATATTTGGTATGTAGCATTATCTTATGGTTCATTACCAAGATTGTACAAATCATGCCCTATGGTGATAAATGCCCCGCACCAGGGGTCACTTGTTTAACATAGAGTTATATAGGAAAATCTTTAAAAATCTTCTTCTATGAATCCATTAGGCCTAGAGATTAGATATTTGGTATGAAGCATCATCTTATGGTTTATTACCAAGATTGTACAAATCATGACCCTATGGTGATAAATGCCCCCGCACCAGGGGTCACTTGTTTAACATAGAGTTATATAGGAAAATCTTTAAAAATCTTCTTCTATGAATCCATTAGGCCTAGAGCTTAGATATTTGGAATGTAGCATCATCTAATGGTTCATTATCAAGATTTTCAAAATGGTGGCCCTTTGGAGATAAATGATCCCGCACTAAGTCTTCTCCTCTGAAACCATAAGGCCCAATGCTTATATATTTGGTGTGTAGTATTGTCAGGGCTTAAATGTTTAAGATTGAGTTATATCAGAATTCTTGTCTGTTTAAAAACCTTGTAATCAGTTGTAGCAATGGTACTCAGGTGAGCGATCCAGGGCCATCATGGCCCTCTTGTTTTTTTGAAGTATAAATATTATGAAAAATACTTGGTATATCACATTGTGTTAAAGTAGAATTGTGCTTTACAGATCAGAACAGAATATAAACATTGATTAATAATTATTTAATGAAAGCATTATTGAAAATAAACTATTTACGCATAGGCACTTCAGACTGAGTTAAAAACTATAGTTTAACTAGAGCTATCACTGAAGGTGATTAATACCCCCGCAAAATACTTTAATGCAGGAGAAGCCAGACTTCAGGCAGAGCATAGATAAGAACCTGTATACATAGAATATTGGTTGTGATAGTAATAAGTAAGTAAAGTTTTTATTTAAAGTTGATAGAGAGTCAATAATGGTTGTTTGTCACAGTAGTTTAAAAATATAAGGTTACAGTTCTTGGACACTGCACTTCTCCTAGTCGCCATCTGTTTACATTTTAAGTTTCAAGTATATACCATGTATAATATTCGAGTTATGTTCAGGACAAGAATAACAAGGAAAAGTAACTAAGGGCAATAACTCTGTAATTCCTATAGATAGAGTTACGGTTCTTGTGCACTGCACTTCCTCTCATTGTGCTTGACCATTGTATGAAATTGTTTTGAAATCCAACTTGTACTTTTCAAGTTATGCTCCGGACAAGGAAAAGTAACAAAGGGCAATAACTCTGTAATAAGTCAAGATGGAGTTATGGTTCTTGTACACTGCACTTCCTCTCCATGTGCTTGATCATTGCATGAAGTTGGAAAATGCAACGGACCGCTGGACCGACCGACCGACCAACCGACCGACCGACCGACCACCGGGTGACTCCTATATACCCCCCCAAACTTTGTTTCGGGGGTATAATTATGCCTGAAACTAAAAATGTGGCCATTTACACTGTGTGCATGAATTTATGTATGTATTTTTCATATTTGTACTGCTTATTTGAAATATTTGTATGCGACTATAGTATAAAGTCTGTTGCATAGAATTTCTAAAACTTTTACACAGTGACAGAGAATACAGTACCAAACAATGAGTTGAATTAAATGAATTGTTGCTAGCCATCTTATTGAGTTTGAAAATGACTGAAAAGAGCATAAAAACTTACTTTCAGGGGCAGATATCTCAAAATGTATATCGGTGACCCCCTACTTTTCCCCCATGAATTAGTTTCTAATGCAATTCTCTATAATCATGCAAAGTTTTATGAAAATTATGATAGCTAGTTTTAATTTTCCTTCTTTGTCTATATAGAAAATAACTGCACTGTGCATGTATTCCTTTAATAGAAAGATAAGATTGCATAATCATGGACATAGTCATTCATCTGAAGCTAAGGCTAAGCTGAATACAAAGTAGCAGTTATCCAGCAACCCATGCCATTTGACACGTGCCATTAAGTGTGGCCATTATACACATCAGATGAATTCAATTTCAATTCATTTATTTAGCATATGAACACAATACATGTTCGTTGCCTTTCATACAATGTAACATACAAAATGAGAAGAGCATGACCGTCACGATATCATCATCATGTACAACATAAAATTATTTAAAAACAATAGAGCAAATCTATTACAATAGGCAGGATTTTTTATGCTTCCCCTAAAAGGAGAGCATGTTGATGCCACTTTGTCTGTCCGTCCCGTCTGTTCGTTTGTCTGCCATAATTTTGTCCGAAGCATAACAAAAACTATAAGAGGTATCAACATGAAACTTTATAGGTAGATCTCAATGAGGAGAAGTGCAGTGTACAAGAATCATAACTCTATTTTGCATAATTAAGGAGTTAATGCCCTTTGTTATTTTTCATGCTTAAATTTTGTCTTGCTCATATAGTATTATAAATTACCCATCAAATGACAAAGTTCAGTTCGGAGAGCATCCACCGGTTCTACTGGTTTGTTGTTATTATTATTTTACAGTGAATGTATTTAACTTTGTTGATTTGATACACTGACCAACTTAAATCGCATACTGTTTATTGGATAAAGTGTAGTTACATTTGCACAGGATTTCAGTGCAAGACCTATATTGGTAAGATGTCTGTATGCAATTTTTTAGTTAGTCCACTGTATAAAATCAACTAGTTTTACATGATTATTTATAATATGCTATTATCTAGATAACAATATTATATACAAACCAAGGTTAATATGTATTCTGTGCACTTCTTATTTGCTATGTAAACATATTTTGCAAGTTTTCCTAAAATATTAGCTTCTTCTGAAGTTAACAGTCTTTGAAATTTTTGCAAAGATGGCCAGTGGCAGTAATACTTGCAAAGACATACTTTTCTTTCATAAAATGGACAAACCAATACAAAATGATATTCGTCCTCTACAACATTCATATTACAATATACACATTTTCTGTTAGATCTTTCCATATTTCTAAATCGACTCTATAGCTAATTCATATGCTGAACAGCGTAATCTGTCATGAGAAAGTAATAAAATGATAATCAATTTAAATACCAGATACCAGATCAATATTTTTCTTGATGAACCTGTGTTTTAATTGTTCTAAATGTACTTAGTTTAAGCATAGTATTTAACATAGCATAAAAGTCTTGGTACATGCAATAGTTCAACAACTTAGTAGCAGACATGTTATTCCACAGATACCTAAAACCAAGTTCGTTTGGTAACACTTTTAACAAACAAAGCCCAGGAGCCTTGTAAATTGGAATTAACCTGATCGGAGTGTTAACAATTTTATGCCAATATTTCAGTATTCTACATTTACGAACAACATCTAATGGTACTTTTCCCAGTTCACCATACACAGTCACTTGTTGTTGTTGTTGTATTGGGGTTTACCGTCGCTGCGATAGTATTTCAATCATATAGCGATGTCCAGCTAACAGTCATTTGTAGTTCAGTATCGAACACATAATATTTGTTTAAGAAATTTTATATAAATCTTTTAATATCAGTGGCTTTATGAAATCCCCATATTTCACGTCCATAGTTTTAAATAGTAAAAATTGTGGCATCAAAAAGCTTTATCTTATCACCAACACCAAGTGGAACAACATCTTATAGAGTTGAATTTAAATAGAGCACATAGTGCTTGTTCAGCAGTATAGAATTTGGTGTCTGTTATTTGGTCTTTTACTGATATCCACACAGTAATTTTCATGTGTTATATTACTACAATACCTTATTCGCATGATTTAATTCTTACCTAGCGGTCCTATAATCGTCTGTGAACCACAGGTTAGTCTGTCTTTTATTATGCATATTCATACTTTTACTTACCTTGAATGCATTATCATACAGTACGTTTCCAAAAGTAACTATACCATCATTTAATGTGACACTTGATGATATTATATTTGTTACAATATCATTTAAGGTACCTGTGTCATGTAATATATTATTATAATGGTCAATATTATTAATATCTCAGTTGAGTTTGCGCGTGTTATTATTATTGTAATTATTATTGGGGATCAGTAAGTGCAGTGACCAAGAACTGTAACTCTCATTTGCATAATTTTGGAGTTATTGCCCTTTGTAAATTTTATACTTAATTTCTGTTGGACTCAAAAAGAATAAAAGGTTTCAAGATGAAACTTCATATGTTGATAGATCTCATTGAAGGGAAGTGCAGTGCCCAAGAACTGTAACCCTCATCACATCATCCCTGTGACAAACGGACATGCAGGGGGTATTTGCGCCATGACAATGGCAGTTCTAGTTAATATTGTTTACACTGATATTCTTATTATAATGAGCAACAATATTGACTTGAATAGGTACATGTGTTGATATTGAAAACATGACATATACAATAATATCACTTATTATGGAATGGTTAGGGCGTTCAGAAGGAATAGGAAGGTCATTGGTTCGATCCCCACCGCGACATACCAAAGTGATTAAAAATGGTAATGGTATAGCTTCTCTGCTAGGCACTCAGCATATAAGAATAGTTCCAGGACTGGCTGGCCAGGATAATGTGACTGGGTGTGGTATCATACCACATGTCTACGTTGTGATACTGCAGTGTGGTAGCACTATATCTGTCTCAAGTAGACATCGTCTCCAAATGACTGAAATATTGTCAGTGGGACATTAAATACAGTAAACAAACCAACTTATTATGGTAAATAAATCGTATGATGCAATTCCATAGTCATTAACATCTTTACCAATACTAGATAGAAATGTAAACCATCCAAAATGTTTATCATCACCAAGGCGACCATTTATTATTCTTAAATCAGTACATTTGCAAACGTCTTAATAATTTTAACCCTGAAGAATTACAGTGCAAACTGTTCATAACGACACCTGTTCATATTGACATCCTGTATTATCCAACACTTTTCGTTGGTTGGTCCCATCGTTTTTCTTTTCTTAGCACATGGTATTTTCCTCTCGTCCAATCAGGTGCCAGTATTTGTCCATTCAGGTGCCAGTATTTGTTCATAGTCACCGTGAACTATAACACGAAGTCCAACACTTTTGTAAAAATCAATAAGTGTGGACTACGCAACCACATATCTCACACTTTTGTGACGTTTTGTCGCTAGTGGACGGAAAATACCATGTGCTAAAAAGTTCAGTGCATAGTTGCCTTCAACTACACGATATAGTCACGAGGGCGGAGCATAACGACACCTGTCTTATGTGTAATCCGGCATGCGATTTTGGTCCCGTTATTGATAATTCCACTATAATTACACTACTTTATTACTGACACATCTGCAAACCATTACTTTTTGGTGTTGAAGCAATTACAATGACGAATCCGTTATATTATCGTTAATTTCTTGTACTGATAAACTTCGCTCATGTTTTTTTTTGTTTACACATGTATACATGTATTTCAACATTATTTTCGGAATTAAACCTGAATGTCATATATAGCAAATACATGGACTATCAATTTTAAAGTTTCAGACAACCTATCCGACATTGTCAGTGGTCCCAGTGGGTGTCAGATAGGACTGGTTTTACTGTACAGTAAAACCTCACTCTGCGACCAACTCATTATCACGACCAACTCAATATTACGGGCACAATTTGCCGGACCCGAATTTTTCTCTATATATTTCAATGGTCGTTCACCTCATTAAAGCGGGCAACTCATAATTGCGTAAAAAGACCACAAAATAGACCAAATCGTAAAATTAGTCTTCTTTTGACCTCAATAATGCGAACGATGGTCCTGTGAAAAAATTGATTCAAGTTGTCATTTTACGACATCTGGTTTCCGGTACAGGTGAAGGTCGCACGTGCCGTAATTCGGATGTTTTGATAACACGGTAGATAAGATTCGATGGAGAGTGAAAACAATGGGTGAGATCTGATGGGTAATATTACGTAACAGAGAGCAATTTTGGGATCTACGGATGTATTTCCTGTCAAGCTAACGAGTATTTGTTATATATTCAGATGAGCTGCCCCTGATTAGCAGTAACAATCACCGTGATGCGTTCGATTGACTAAAGTTTTGCCAGTTGTTAATTGGCACGAAGACTTCCCACGAAAACTTGACTAAAATAGAATTAGATATCCCGTCATATTAGTCAATCACTTTCATAACTACTTTCCAAAGACTTTGCTTTAAAACTGAAATCAAACGTTAAGATCTTTAAATTCAAAAGAAATTGTCTTGAATCAAAACAGCTCGGGGAAAAGTCGGAGGCAACTGGATAATTAAAAAAAAAAAAGCTTATTACTACAACAATTGAATAAGCAATCACTTTGATAATTATACGAAAATTAGAGAAATTTAAAATGGGTAGACTTTTAATCGGCATGATATGACCATAGATTTTAATTTTTAATTTTTAAACGCTTTGGACTAAAAATAGAGACCGGAAACACTTTGACCAAAAATGGAAAGCACATTATAATAGTTACCGGAAATGTATTCATTCTCTTGGAAGATAGGGAACTGTTCACATCGTAAGTGTTTCTCTTTGAAAAAATGTATCATTTTATTTTGACTAATGTATTTATTGAGTTTTTCTTATTTTCTATATTACATATTTATGCATTTATTCTTACTTATTTTAATGTATTTTGTTCCTTTTTATTTTTAGTGATTTTACCAATTGTATTTTCTATTTATTATTATTTTCTATTTATTGCTGCCATTTTTTTTCTCATACGGTGTTTGAATTGTCCATTGAACACCATGAGTCTCCGCCTAGGGCAAAGGACCTGACCCTCAATGCCCGTGATCAAGCCCTAGGTCGAATGTAAAAGTCAGCTCTGTACATCATTGAGACAAACATGAAGTCATTCTACCGATAAAGTCATTCTTACTATAGATTATGATGTCATTCTAAATATATAGCTCATGATGTCATACTATACTCCAAAATGGCCACCACGCATGCGCAATACACACATAAGAAATAAAATGGCCGCCTTCAACATGGTCACTACGCGTCATACCCTAAAATGCTTATATGCAAATGAGTTACTATAAATAGTAACACACATGACCGCCTGTTACTATAAACAGAAACTTGGTCACTAAAATGGCGCCCGTTTGTTTACACGTAAACCGTCAGACTTACTACTCCTGATATTGATTTTTGATACGGGAAGTAATACGGAAAGGTGTAGTTTAGTTCTTTTACCTTTACAAGTATAAGAGTAACCTGAGATGTTTTTCTTACAATAAGTAGGCATGGTTTAGCACATGATGTATTTACATTTATGATGGTAAAACATACATACATGTATATGCGTGTATATTGATATGCCTCGCATATCAGTGACATTTAATACTTGAAGAACCATCATTGTGAAATAATTCTCCTATATAGACATCTAAATCATTTATGTAACTTACCTTGTCATCAACTCGAACGGATATTTAATCCTTGTGAAGTGAAACTAACGTGACTTTTATTTCATGTAATAGACACTGACTGTGAGCCGGATTGTTCCATCATTTTGTACTAAGGTCACACTTTGTTTTCCCCTGTTAATTTTCGTGTGTACCAAATTGAAATGTACATTAACAAATATATAGCTTACGGTTTGGTCAAGATTACCGGTAAGGATAATGTTATTATCCTAAAGAAAGATAAATTAACCCCCTATCAAATTCCGTCATTGTTTGTGAAAATCGAACAGGCTATCATGTTTATTTCCACGCTCGAATAGACAAACTATTTTTGGCATTTAGGATCACTTCCGGTAGTTCCGAATCATACTTTTGGATGTTCTCAAAGGTACTTGTAACGCTGTCAAAAGTCACTTAGTCACTAAACTTAAACTTTTGAATGGGTTAACGTTTGTTTTGCTTACAGCAGCGCTGCAATTCTTAAGATTCTTTAGTGGGATGGGTGATTTTTTGCCTCCGTATTTCGTTATTCATTTGTTTGTCCTATTGGTGAAATACATTTAAACTATGTACAGAATTAATTAATGTGAGCAAACTTAGACACACGGGGATTATTTTGAAAATAAGAAACTGTACAACTCTACATTTTTCACACTCGGTCACTGCCAATGACTTTATAACTGAATATGGCAAAATAAAGATGCTGCAACATAATTTAAACACTATTTTCCATAATTATTACAGGTTGCTCAGCATATATTCAGGGAAATTTTAAGGCTGGTCAGGCTGAAAATGTGAGGCTGTGTGTGGTATCATATAAAATTGTCTAAAGCATGATACTGCAGTGTGGCAACACTGTATCTGTCTAAAGAAGAAACAGTCTCCAAATGACTGAAATACTGTCGGTGGGACGTTGAATCCAACAAAGAAATATACCAAAATGAAGCAAATAAAAGGAACAATTAACGCATTCAACACTTGTCATTATATCCTATAACTATAAATTTGTGTCCGGAAAACATGTCAAAGTAAATTCAGACATATTGTATGAAACCTTCTAATAAGTAACTATAAAATCTTAAGCGTATTAGCATTTGCGTATTAGCATTTGCTCTTTCAAAGTACTGATGTGCTAAAGACAAACCTTGAATGGCATTTTAAACAGTTTAGATCAAGGAAACATGCTAGGTAAGTGAGCGTCATAATAGGATCCAATTTTACAGGCATTTTATTAAAATGACATTATTTTGACAATATCGAACTTGCGACTTCTGTAGAACTCTGCTGTTTTTCTGATATATTTGGTAATGTCAATGCAGGCTATGCATATTGCATTTATTTACTCATCTGGTGTGTCTTCTTCCAATTCACTAGCGGCTGGTACAGGATGCTAGTCTTTTGCTGACTTATTACTTGGCAAGGACTCGTAATACTGTTTATACTCCTCAGGTATTGTTCCAGAGACACAGAGAGAAAGCAGGTCTGCCTTCTTTGCTGCTGATATTGGCAGCTTTGTTTTGTATCTCTGACATAGCTCCATGGTTGAGTTTGATTTTGGCATGCCTCTCCTTTTCACCTTTGCCACAATCTCAATGAACGATTCTGGTTCAAATGAATAGTTAACAAAGTGGCTGTTTGGACACTCTTTCCTAACTTGTATCCACTTGATTTTCAGCCGATTTATTCTTTCTCCATCTTTTGACATTTTCATGTTTCTGAATTCTGACTCTTTTAACTTCTTCAAATCTAAAAAATCTCCAAACTTCTTTGGAACGACCAAGTATGGTTTGCTTTTTCTAGCAAGAGTAACAACTGTCTCCCATTGTGATGGGACATAAACTGATGTACGCTTCTTTTTGTTTTCAATTGTGCTATGTATAGTATCGCATTCCATGTTTGAATGTCCGCTTTCCAGAAACTTCTGATTGATACAGTCTAACGTGTTCTGTTGGATACAGTATAGCAGTGCAGCAGCAACGAACTGGTTTCTGTTCTGACCTCCACATGTGTCACTGTAGAGAGAAACTTCTCGTATGTTTGAAGTTTTGTTGGAAAGTGAGGTTAGGTGAGAAATAATACAAGTTCCAATTTCACATGAACCCCTGTTACCATGAGTTTCATCCCAGAGGTAACATGTTCCTTCTCCGTTGCCTAATGAGTAAAATGAGAGATTGTAACATGCCAATTTTCGTTTGTAGTAAAGTTCCCCAACTAGACTGCATGGGGTTGTCAGAACAGCCTCAAGGTCAAATGCTGCCGCATAAAATGTTGAGTCATATTTTGCCCTAGCTTTGTCTGAAGTTTTTTCTTCTCTTGCTCTTTTCTTTCTGGCCTGATGCTGGTTGTATTTTTCCTCCAGGTCAGCATCTATCTATTTAAGTTTTATAGATTTTATAGTGTCTTATAAGTCGCGGAGCGGCTGGATGTCAATATTGATGTGTGTTAATTTTATGTTTTATTTTGTAAATGTTGACATATGACACTTTAATAAACTATTTATCTGTCTGTCTGTCTGTCTGTCTGTCTATGTTACCTTCACACTTCTTCATTTCATAAAGAGTGCAAAGCTGGCATTGGTCTTTTTTGGGATGGAAGAAAGACAGGTTGTATTCTGTACAAAATACATTCCTGTAAACAGCCTCACTGACAGATTTTCTTCCTTCTTTCCTGCATAATTCAACATAGCAAGAATGCATACTGCGTATGTTCAAGTCCTGTGACAAGTATTTCCGTTTTGTGTCCTTTCTGGTATAGTGTGGATCTGTTGTTGGGAAGCTTGAAATATGCTCTCCCACTAATTTCAAATCAGCATCTGCAGTTTTGTTTGAAGGTGTATGTTGGCCTCTTTTGTCTTTGCCAATGAATATGCCATTCTGTTTATTTTTTATTGCATTTGTAACTGTCTTTCTTCCAATATCGAGGGTGGCAAGGAAAAAAGCTTTGCAAACCCTTATTCTGATATTTCCTACAGTGACAAAGTAGGACAATACTGTTGTCCTTGCCCTTTGACTTGTTCTTTCTTCTTTCTGGTTCCTTGTCTCCAACATTTGTTGATCGGAACTAATCTTTTCATTGCATTTAAATTTGCATTTGGAACAGTCAACTGGCTTGATTGCTCTGGCCTCAACAATTCTTCCTGCTTTGCTGATGTATGACAGACCTTTGGCTTTTGCATCCTTTCTAATTGTTGACTTCCACAAATGTTTTTTGTAACTCTTTTTCTTGTCAACCTTTTCTTCTGAGGGCTGTTATAGTCAGCATCTTTATGAGGCGTGGTGTTGGCCCTACTGACAGTCTGAGCTGGAGTGTCAGCTTTGCTTGGAGTTTTAAGATGTTCTGTCTGTTGTACATTTCTTTGTTCATTAACATCATTTAAACTGCAAGTTGTTGAATTTGCCATGTAAGTTTTGTTTTGAATTGTTTTCTGTCTAACACTATCATAATGCTCACAACCCGTGAGTGCCACATGTGCAAGTAAAATGGGGTTGGTAGTAAGCAGAGGTGCAATGTGAGGCTTGATATCCAAAACTGGTTGCAGTGGGCGGCTAGAAAAAATCTTCACTTGCCTCTGAAATATGTTTGCAAAGCATAGTGGAACAAAATCTGAAAGCTCTGTATTCCATTTCCCATCCGATTCTAACAATCGAACCTTTTCCATGTACGTCTTTCTTTTCTCCTCCTGGTCAATGGAATCCTTGGGGATTTTGACAAAATCTATGTAATCTCTCCAATGTTCAGTCAGATGACCTGTCAGCTTAGATCTCAGTTCTGTTACGGTCATGGGAGAGTTCATGGATTTCAGCATTGCTGAAAACATACAATTTCCATCAGCCGTAACTTCCTTCCTTTCTAGCAAATTGCTGGCTAATAGCTTATCTAATCGATTTGTATGAAACCTGTGCAGCAAATTTTTATTTTGTTCTCTCTTACACTAGCATGTTTCACTTTTTGCACAGTTTCAGACTCGTCAGTTGAACTTTCACTGCTGTCTGTGTCTGTATGCTCCATGTGAGCTTCTTTCTCTTTTGGCATCGTTTTCTTTTTCCTTTTTATACGCTTTCCGCGTTTCTTCCAGTTGGTGTTCCGTTTAAATAACTTATGTTTATGACCTTTAATTGGGTCACAATCCTCACTTTCTTCTGAATTTGAAGGGATGTAGGTCTTGTCACTATATGCACTATTTGATCTTGTGTCTTCACATGGAGATTTAGTGTCGTGGTTCCCAACAAATTTGTCGCTCTTTTGATAAGTGGCACTCTCACATGGCATATCAAGTTTTTGTACAAAGAGAATTTCACTATCCAGAGTTTCTTGATCACCTAAAAGCATTTTCTTTAAAGCAGCTAACGGAATTTCATCCGAGCTGGAATCAAAGAAATCATTTACATGCAATTCCTCCTTCTCAAAAATTGCTGTGTATTTATCAATATCAATTGACTGATAAAACATGTCATCTCCTCTGTCTTTTTGTTGTCTGCTTCCGTCAACAGAATCAAAGCACAAATTGTTGTATAACCCCTCCTGTGTCACAACGGCTTAGTGGCTGTCTGGGTCTATGTAAGCCATCTCATTTGTTTGGTCACATAGTGCTGTCACTTTCTGGTCGTCCTTTATGATAGACTGGATTAAATCTTCAGATTTAGCTTCTTCTTCTGTTAGACACTCTAGAACTGAATCAGACCAATCTGACCAGTTTTCTTGCTCTATCTACAAAGTAAAAACATGAAAAATACACCAGTATTCAATATTTTATATGCATTTTCTATTTTAATTATTTATAACAAACTGAATGTAATTATGATGTAGAAACAGAAGAAGTACAGCTGTCTGAAAATGCATTTTAATTATATTGATGCTCTTATATTCAATGTATAAATCTATATAGATGGAGTACGGACATTCAGATTATTACATTCTATCTTGTAAATGCCAATGAAGATGTGATTTAATTTTACTTAAAAGCTTTTGTTTAAAAATGACATTATAATGTTAAGCTTTTATACATAATAAATATAAATATATAAAATCATATAAATATATACTATAATATAATTTCATATTCAATTTTACAAAAAAACAAAAAAAATAAAAATTCAATAAAATGTTAGTATTTGATGCAATTTAAGCTAAAGATAATTAAAAGATAAAATCAAACTCACTATTTTGATCGTTGGCTCTCTACCCTTATAGTTTTTTTTCATTTAAATAAGTCTATGTTGTATCTGTTGATTTTATAATTTCAATGCTGTTCCTGTTAATTTGGCAGAACAAATGAAAGTTTCAGGTACAATCATGAGAAATGGGATCTAATGGGGTTGAGAAAGGGGTTAATTAGCTGTGAGATGGGCCCAGATAAACACAAGCTGTGGGCATGTGGCAGCAGCAGAAGGTGTTAAGTGATTATAGCCCATTTAGACTGACCATTAATGCTGCAGGCATACCCAAGCAGAAAGTTCTAAAGTACCATAGTACCTTTTACCACTGAAATACAGCAGATAGTACCTTTTACTGCTTGAAGTTTGTGATGTTTGTAGTTAGTACCTTAGATTTACATAATTTTTATACACTTAGACAGCTACCTTGATGCTAAGATTTTTTTAACATAAAGCATGTATGTAATGGATGTCAAAAAGGAGACAATGTGATTAATTAATTACTAACACCAAAGTATAGGAATACGTCAAGCTATAGAAGTGAAATCCTATCCAATTTATGAAAATTTTAACTTCCATTCACTTGAAAACTTCTGTTTATCTCTGAATTTAACATTATATTTCACAGTCAATCAGATTTGTGTAATCACAAATATATCATTTATTTTCCATTAAATTCGCCGATTAATTTCTCAGAAACAACTCGATACAACCTTTAACTTTATACTAGACAAAAAACAAACATGACATATTTGATTAAAACGTTTTAAATATGATTAATGATATACACATATATATGAAATAAAGAAAGAAAATGGCACTTGGTCTATCGATGACGTCATAGGGGTCACGTGACCCTTATATGTAAATAACAAAATCAGCATTTAACATACTTTAAGAGATTTAAAAAAAAAAAAAAAAGGAAAGGTTTTAGAAAAAGTAAAAGTTTCTTTGCAGTTCACCTTTAATGTCCGCCGAGTGCTGTGACCCTAACCTTGAAGCTAGCAACCTTGTTTTTGTTTGCAACATATTGCCTTGTCCTAGTGGTAATTTGTGCCAAGTTAATTCAAAACTCTACCATACACAACAGGTTACCTTGTAGTTCAGCTTTCCCAAAAAGGACTGGCCTTTTTCCAAAATTTAACCAAAACACAATTGTAAGGAACCAAATCCTTTAAGCAAGCAACCTGGTCCTTGTTTGTGACACAATGTTCTTCCTAGGGACCACTTGTGCCAAATTATTTCAAAACATGACAATACACAACACATTACAGCCATGACAGGACTATTTGTTCAATTTTTAAATGAACTGCTGTGACCTTGACATTGAAGCTAGAAGCTTGGTTCTTGTTCGAGACACATCTTCTCCAAGGGATTATTAATTTTGTGCTAAATTTTAACAAAACATGTTCATTCACGACAAAGTTATAGCCGGGACACGATTTTAAGGTCAATAGAAAGCTATGACCTTCACCTTCAAGCTAGCAAACTGGTTCTTGTTTGGGATACATCGTCTTGTCCTATGGATCATTTGTGTGTAATTATCTAATAAGAGGGCCATGATGGCCCTGGGTCACTCACCTGAGAAACAGGTATTAGTGGGAGGAAAAGAACCAGCAAATATGATATTGTGGAAAATGGCTCTGCCCTCTGCCAGCCATAAATCGAGTGAGAACTTTAGGACAAGAAGAATTTTCAAATTTGTTCTATATACATATAAGGAAAATGAACTTAGCCCCCTGGTGACCATGTTTTTCAACGGATCAAAATAATTTGAACAATCTTAGTAAAGAGTGACCTAAGGAACATCTGTGCCAAATACCTTTGAAATCCAGCCAGTACTTTTGGCCAAGAAGATTTTTCAAATTTGTACTATATACATATAAGAAATAACCCCCCCCCCCCCCCGTGGCCATGTTTTTCAACGGATCAAAATAATTTGAACAATCTCTACTATATACATACAGTCGAACTTCGGTGACTGGAACACGGAAAACTGGAACACCATAATTGACTCGAACACATTTCAATGTCCCGGCATAAACTGTTCTTAACTCTATATTGTTCGACCTGGGATGAGTCGAACACTGATGACTGGAACGCTCGAACTAAATTTTATATTATTTATATTATTTATAAATGTATATATCTAGTATACAGTAAGGGGATGTTTACAAAAAAATACATATACATACATTTTTAGAATTTCCGGTTAGAAGATTTACATACAGGGAGAAAGATGCGAAATGATAAGAAACATTATAATTGTATTAAACAGTACAGTGGGGGAAAGATTCAATATACAATCTCAAATAATTTTGTATGCCACTAGTAATAATAATAATAATAAATAATAATAATAGTTTTTATATTAATAGCAGTAAGAATATGTAAGAAACTGTTATACAAGTCCTTTTTTCTTTACATGTTGCCTAAACTTGAAGTAGAATTGAGACTTCAATATAAATAGATCTAAGACAAGCAAAACGGTAATAAGAGAACCTTGATTGACAAATATATGGACAATATAATAAATAGAATATATGTCATTTCGTGAAACAGTAATACAGCAGTGCTGCTCACCTGCCCACTGATGTGCTATGTTTAGCTCTGCACACTGTATGTTCACATGACCACTATGTGTTACTATTTATATACACCCTATTTCACGCGAATCGAGTTGATCCACATTCTGTGGGTAAGTGTATTTTATTTTATATCAAAACTATACTCAGTATATTAATTTTTTACCAAAGGCTATGTATAATGCATGTACTACATGTATCAATATGAAATCGTATTTTCTTTCATTTCTTTTCTTGTTTCTTCATTTCTTCAAAACATAAAAATTGTAAATTATGTCTGGAGGCTCCGAGGTCTTATGCGTTATATGTGTCCTTAAATTTATCCATAATAATTTTTATAAATTTACTTATTTGTTCAAGTATTTGAGGTGAAGACGCGCCGAGAACTGAATTCAGAATAACATTGGAAGGATGTGTAACAGGCAAACAAACTTGTCTCTCCGTTT
Organism: Solen grandis; assembly: GCA_021229015.1. Classification (NCBI taxonomy): domain Eukaryota; kingdom Metazoa; phylum Mollusca; class Bivalvia; order Adapedonta; family Solenidae; genus Solen; species Solen grandis. The sequence goes on along the minus strand of CM037783.1, from coordinate 38,481,436 downwards.
GGAAGTAGGGACATTCAAGCAAGTAGTGCTCCTCAGACCAACATGGTTCAAAGTACACAGCCTATGTTTTCTGTCATCAAAAGGAGTGCCATCATAACGACCTGTTTCAACTGGTAGATGATGGTTGGCAGTTCTAAATTTAAGTAGGGGTAAGTAATATTTTTTTCTTTAGTACCTTAATATATTCTTCAAAGCCATGATTCTCTTTGAAACTTTTATATTTTGTACCCTTATTTGATTCTTGAAGTTGTTCATGTCATCTCTGTTTGAATTGGTCTATTAGCGTTTGTTTTACTAATTTGTGTATATTTTTTGGCAAATTTGAAACTGGTTTTCCCAGAGGTCAGTTCTACCAACTGTGTTAAGAATTTCTTTAATTTTATTAGGCCATTTATAATAGCCATTGGATTGGTTCAACATATATTTATATATTTGTAGGGATATTTTCTCATTTTTACATACAATATAGCGGTTCCAGAAAGAGATCATGCGACATTTTATTGTGATAGATATTGGGTATCTACCCAGTTCACCGTAAATGAAGGACATTGGTGTAGATTTCCTTAATTTAGTGATTTTTCTTTAAAAAAAAAATTACTGTGCACCTTTTCATATCCGAAGATTTCAGATCCATAAGTAAGAATTGGTAGAATCGTTTTATAAAATAATTTCAGGATCAAGTCAATTGGAGGATCAGAATTATTAGTTTTAGTAAAGAGAAGGTGCATTGCTTTATTTGCTTGCTCAAAAAGATGCTTTCGGGCCTTAAGGAAGGACCCGTTGCTGGAAAAAAGTTATACCAAGGTAATGGTAATTATCTTTTATTTCTAATGGTTGATTACCTATATGAAAGTTAAACATTCTTGTGGATCGTGACCAAAATACCACAACCTTTGTTTTAATTTATATTTATTTTCAAATGCCAGTCGTTACAATAATGATGAAAAATGGCAAGATTATTCTGAAAACCATTTTGGTTATCGGACATAATAACTGTATCATCAGCATAGAGAAGAACTAAAAGTTTAAGCCAAACAGTAAGACCAGTAGTGTTTTTTAAGTTCTACTCCTTTAGCCCCTTAAAGAAACATACATGATTGTAGATCATTGAGGAAAATTGAGAACAAAAGGGGTGACAGGTTTTCACCTTGTCTCACTCCAATTTCTGAGACGAAGTTGTCCGAGAAGGAACCATTGTGAAAGGGTTTTTCGTTCTTTTAATTCTTAAGGGGAATACTGTAGAACAGAGATCCGTCGACGTTTTAACCATTTAATGCACAGAGATCACGATGTGCCATACAATTATGTATTTACAAATTGATCATATTCAATAACCTATCATTACCTAATACGACGAAGTACGCACTCACACTATTTCACTCAAGCAGAACAGCGAGATAGAAAGAAGGAAGAATAAGCGAAACAACATACAAATCTCTACTATTCCGTTACTTAGTACATTAACGTAACATAACATTTTGAATGGAAGTACAGCATGACTATGCACTCTTAATATAATGAACAATTACACAAATAAGCAATTTAGAAATACAGATAGATAGAAGAAGAAAGAGGAGAAATGTAAATTATAAATCTCTCTCTCTTTCTCTCGGGGAAATAATAGAACACTCGCTTATGCCATGTGAGAACTTGAATGTCTAAATAACAAAAACGCTTAACTCGACTTAAACTTAGCTAAATGATTTACAGACATAATAATAATTTACCAAATACTTCTAAAATTAAGATCAGAGTAAAATAATAAATTCCTAAACTTAACATACCTGTAGAACAGAGACCCGTCGACGTTTTAACCATTTAATGCACAGAGATCACGATGTGACCCTCTGCTGCAACTCAGACTATATATACAATACAATACAAAGAATTTATTGCATATAAACATTAACATGTTTCAGAGCAATGTACAAACAACAAAAGCCATGGTTTTTGCAGGAGCACATGGTGTTATAAAGTGCATAATAAAACATTTTACTTTTCATAATATAAAATAGGGAAATAATTATTATGAAATAGAAAATGATGAAAAACAGTACGGTACTGAAATCACGGATATGTATGGTATAAGAAATATCTATGAAATTCTAACAAGACTAGCATAATAAATATATTTGGATAGATTAATAACAGTGCTTCGGGATGTAGCTCTCATCAAATTGATAAATTTCTGTTTGGTCGGCCATGTATAATAATACCGCTTAATGTAGTTTGATCTGAGATTAGAGTATTTTGGACAGGTAAGTAAACAAGAGCTGTCCATAAGACAGCGCGCTCGACTTTTCTCAGTTGCTAAGACACAGTTTTATGGATTTTAATAGTATGGTACATATCAATGATGATATGTTCTAGTTATAGTAGAAATTATTCTATCACCTCCAATAAACAAATATGACATTTTTAATTGGTGAAATTAGCATGCAAAATCAATTTGAGAATGTGGTGTGCTGATCCGCCAACTCCAGTACTAAAATCTGAAATTGTAATTGGTGAAATTAGCATGGAGAATCAATTTGAGAATGTGATCTGCTTACGTAATTTAAACAAAACATACTAACGCCATTAAAGAAAGGGCCAATCTTTAATGTTATTAGAGGTTGTTGCCCAACCTATTTGCTATTTGTAAATACAGCCAAAAAATATCTAAGTATAAAAGGGTAAAATTGAAAATACACTGCATATAGGATTATGGGCCCTGCCAGTAAAGTTGAGGTAGTGTGGGTAAACAATAAATAAATATTCCAAGTTATGGTGGAATACCTGTGATAGTATTTAAAATATACAACTTTGTAAAAAAATTAACCATGATTTCGGCTGTTTTCTAAATACGAAAGGGGCATAATTCAAGAAGTAGTACAGCCAGGGTTATGGGCCTTGCTAGTAAGGCAGAGGTAGTGATGGTGAATAAGTACTTGAAGTTTCAGTCAAATACATGTGATAGTACAACTATGTAAAAAAATTACCATGATTTTGGCTGTTTTCTAAGTATGAAAGTGGCATAACTTAAGAAGTAGTACAGCAAGAATTATGGGCCTTGTTAGTAAGGTAGAGGTAATGATGGTGAAATATGTACTTGAAGTTTCAGTTGAATACCTTAGATAGTATTGAAGATATACAACTTTGTAAAAACTTTAACCTTGATTTTGGCTGTTTTGTAAGTATGAAAGGGGCATAACTCCAAAAATAGGGTAGCCAGGGTTGTGGGCCTTGGAAGTAAGGTAGAAGTGATGATGGTGAAAAGGTATTTTAAGTTTGGGTGGAATACCTTTGATAGTATTTAAGTTATTGATGTTTGAAAAAAACTTTAACCTTGTGTTGCAACGCCGACGCTGACGCCAACGCCGACGCCGACGCCCGAGTGACAGTATAAGCTCTCATTTTCTTCGAAAAGTCGAGCTAAAAATGGTATTCTGTTTCTAATTGACCTGTATTACAGTTTTGACATATTCTTTCGTTTCTAGGGATATTACTATTACGCCCATGTTCTATTGCTAGGTTGTGTGATGACGTACGGAATTTGGCAAGTGCTGTTCTAAATTTAGTCTCTGTTATAGTATCGAGGTAATATTCAAAATTAAATGAGTGTTTAAATAGGCAATAAGTATCAAGACGAATTGAGTTATGAATACCAGTTTTGCTTATAAATGTCTAATATTCTTTGTTTAATAAATTCATAGTTTATAGGCATATCAAGTTGATTTTCCCATAGGATAGATAATCCTATCTCATTTAAAATAGTTTTAATATTAAATGCCCAGTTATTCCCACTATATGTTTGGCCATTGTCAACATCTGTTTTTAGCATCCAATAAGTTTTAAAAAGTACCGTTCTTTCATTACGATAAATCAATCTAGTCCAGTATTTAAGTATTAATAACTTTCTATGTATAAACATTGGTATGCGACCTAGTTCACCATACAATGCTCCTAGATTAGTAGATTGTTTCACACAGAGTAGTCTTCTACAAAATTTGGAGAAAATTGCTTCAACATTTGGGCTCTGGTGACTACCCCAAATCTCTGCAGAATAGGTGAGTATAGGAAGAACGAGAGAATCAAACAAGCTTAACTTTATATAGGGAGTTCTAATTGATTGCATGCAATAAAAAGATTATGTAAAGAAAATGATGCGTGTTGTGCTATTTGTTTTTGTGTACGATTCCAGTTACCGTTTTTGAAAAGATATGTACCTAAGTATTTGAATGATTCTACAATTTCTATTTGTGTATTGTTTAGAAAAAAATCATATTTGGTATGTCTACCATTTTAAAAGATCATAACTTTAGTTTTCTCTACATAAAGTTTTCAGTTCCATTTATTACAATATTCTTCTATACCGTTTAAAATGGATTGTAATGACTCTGGGTCGTGCGAGAAAACTACGGCATCGTCGGAAAATAAGAGTAGAAATAATTGCACATCATCAATAGTTATAATACCATTTATATTTGATTTAATATTTGTTAGAATATCATTTAGAAAGAACAGACACAAAATGCTGCTAGCAGGATCACCCTGTTTTACCCCAGTGTTTGACTTAATTGTGTCAGATTTCATAGATTTATAACTAACAGATGATTTAACATTTAAATACATAGACTTTATAGCATTAATGAACCTTGTACTGATATTTTCATTCAAAAGTTTACTCCATAAAAACAGTCTGTCAATGTGGTCAAACATTTTTTCCCAATCAAGGTAAGCCACATATAATTTTCTTTTACACGATAAAGTTTTTGTAATAAGCGCATGTAGTACAAAAATACAATCGGTTGTTGATTGGTTTTTCTGAAACCCATATTGATTATCTATAAAAGTACTATGTTTATCAGCCCATTTAGTAAGACGAGTTACCAATAATTTGGAATATATTTTTGATAAAATATTGTTTAGAGTAATGCCTCTATAATTTTTGACTTCCTGGCCGCGGGTGCCGCC
>CM037783.1:38426380-38476380 GCA_021229015.1 Solen grandis | reverse complement strand
TTTTAAAATTGGTATTATGATACCTTCTCCCCAACTATCAGGAAACACTCCATCGTTAAAGATTTTGTTATAGAATCCAGTTAGAAAAGGAGCTATTATATCAAAAGAATGTTTAAATACTTCGGCTATAAGGTGATCAGTACCTGGGCTTTTTGAATTGCTTTGTGAAAAAACTGCGTTTTTTATTTCTAACAAACTAAATTCTCTGTCAAGCTCATCATCATGAATATAGTTACTCTGGGGTAAATCATTAGTATCATTTTCGTTTTGTGTAGGTATTGAGCCATATAAAGCATTAAAGTGGGTAAAACATATCATCTATGGTCACATTACTAGGTTCAGCAACTTGATTTTTATATTGTGTTTTTACATTTTTCCAAAAGGATTTCGGGTCTGTTTTTGCTAATTTTGAAATACGTTTTCCCTCCACTTTCATAAACTTTCTTTTATTTTTATTTAAATAAAAAAATGTTTATTGATATTACTTCTATTTCTAAAAAAACAGTTCTTGCCTTATTAAATTCTGTTCGAGCGTCATAACATTATTTATTAAACCATTTCTTTATTATTTTACCTTTCATGGTTGAGTTAATTTTATTTCTTGGTTTCCCAAAAACTTTGAACGCATTATTTTGCATATATCCAGTGAATGATTCTATCGTATCATTGATAGTGACGTTATTCAAATTTGTGATTAACTGATTTAAGTGTTGCAAATCATCTAGTAAACACGCACGGAAATTGGGTATCTGCGCATCGTCCCAGGCAATAAAGAATTCATGGACATCACTATTATTTTGTATAATATCAGGTTGTCTTAACGTTTCGATACAAAAATGTAAGGCACTATGGTCTGACAATTCATTTGGTGGCATGACTTCAAATACAGAAATAAAACGAAAATCGTAATGCTTAAGAAGTAAATAATCGATTGTGAATGTGTATATCACTATGTAAACGCCCATTTGCTATTAATAGACTGGTTGTTTTACTAAGGTCGAGTAGCCGTGTGCCATGTGCGTCAAGCACGTGGTCTTTGTTTACCCTAGGAATAACATTCTCATTTGCTTGTAAGGTAAATTATTTTCTAAAAATCTGTCAAATACAATAAAATCAGGTTCATTTGATGTTCTGCCATTTAAATCACCGGTCACGAGTACTTTCCCGTGTAGTTTGTACTTTTCTATATCAATTTCTAGTAGATCAAATATATCGATATCAGAATTATTTAAAATATTTGAATAGCGCGGGGGATGTATGTACAAGAAATATATACATCTTCATCGAAATGAAATAAAGTTTTACAAATTTTCAGCCATACAATTCCACATTGATGTTCTTCTACAATACTGATTTTGTTCATAAGATTGGATTTATAGTAAATTGAAATTCCACCAGAATAACGTCCTTTTCTTGTGTTATACGATTTCTTTCCAAATAAATGTTTAACATTATAATTACTAATACGTGTATTTAAATTAAAATTTGTTTTTGACGATAACCAAGTTTCTGTAAGTATTATTACATCATGATCATTAATCACCTTAAAAAAATCTGGATCAGCTATTTTCCTGGCTAAGCCATTAATATTCCATGATATTAAGTCTAGTTGCTCCTCTTGACACCCCTAGGGTGTCACTGATTGTGGTGGGCTGTACGCTGAATTGTTCACATAAGTTTGTCTCCATCGAATCTGACGGTTTTGCCTTTCTCTTTCTCGCTGAGATATACGGCGTTCAGGGTGCGTCTGGCGTCACGCCATTCCTTTGGTAGCTGTACACCGATCTCGTATCCATTTTCCTTAAGGTTAGCCTTTCGGTCGAGGGAGGTCTGTCGCACCTGTTCACGTTGGCGGTGATAGTGGAACTTCACTACAATTGGTCGAGGTTTGTTAAAATGGATCTTTTTACCAAGACGATGAGCCCGATCGAAGGAGATATCTGTATACTAGTCTGGTGTTGACATTCACTCGTCGACGGATCAAAGCCTAAGGTGATTAACTCAAACTTAACTAATGTGACTTGTTTGACCAGGTGTCACAGAGAAGGTAGTTGTTTATTGAAAGGAAAGCGTATGCTGCACTATCTGTTTGGATACTGATTACCTATAGGACAAGTGGGCTTGTATGTCCGGCCTAAAACTAATAAGCCTGGTGTAAAGTAAGCAATTAAAAATAAGTAAAAGGAAACATGGCACATTACAATCTCTTTCGTACACAGACCTTATGCACGCACGCTCTCTCTTTGTCTCATCTATAACTCTTTCCCTCATATAGACTCATTTTGACGCACTCAGTAGGTACCACATAAAGCCTGATCTGCAGAAAACCACAGTTAAACCTTTCCAAATTTAATTACAAAATCCCCATTTCCAGACCACTGAGGAGCAGCGAACAGCATAAAACCTGATCAGCCTGCGAGTTACTCGCAGGCTGATCTGGTTTTATGCTGTTCGCATAGCGCATAGGTCTTTCCATGGTGTCCTCTATGAGATAAACAAATCACAATAGTAAATATCTAAGAATAACCTTGTGAAGGACCTGACGGTAGTCTGGCTCGATTTAGCCAACGCCTATGGCTCCATACCACGCCAACTTATCTACACAGCTCTCCAGCACTACCATGTTGATAGTCATGTCCAGAAAATCATCACCAGCTATATGGATGGTATTAAACTCCGCTTTAGTGTTGGTGACCAGCTGACTAACTGGCAGAAGTTGGAAAAAGGCATTGTTACTGGATGCACAGTCTCTGTGGTGCTCTTCATTATGGGGATGAATCTACTGATCAACGCCGCCCAAAGAGAGACCCGAGGACCTAAGACAGAATCAGGAATCCACCTTCCATCTAGTCGTGGCTTCATGGACGACCTTACGCTGACAACAGCAACACACGTCCAGGCTAGGTGGATGCTGACAGCCCTGACAGATGTCGCTTCATGGGCCAGAATGAGGTTCAAAGCAGCCAAGTCCAGGTCGCTCATCATCAAGAAGGGCAAGACGACAGAGAGATTCAAACTCCAGGTACAGAACGAGGAGATACCCTCTATAGTGGAGAACCCAATAAAGTGCTTGGGCAAGTGGTTTGACGCAAGTTGGAATGATAGAGACAACGTCAGAAAGCTGAAGAACCAGATGGAGGACGGCTTGAAGAAGATAGACCGATGTGGACTACCTGGGAAGTTCAAGGCCTGGCTTTACCAGCATGCTCTGTTGCCAAGGTTGATTTGGCCAATGATGCTGTACGATATACCCAGCACAGCGGTGGAAGCCCTGGAGAGACTCACCAGCCGACACCTCAGAAAGTGGTTAGGAATACCACCCAGCTTCATTAGTATTGGATTGTATAGCAAAAGCAACAAACTACAGCTCCCACTATCTTCACTGGTAGAAGAATTCAAGACAGCAAAGACAAGACTGGTGTTAACTGTTAGAGATTCTCCGGACGAATTCATCAGTGGTGCAGGGATTGTAACCCGTACCGGCAGTTAATGGTCAGCAACAGAGTCAGTTAGCCAGGCAGAGAGCACACTGAAGCACAGAGACATTGTCGGGATAACTGCGGTCGGACGCCAAGGCATTGGTGCCACGAAGACTGTCCTCTAGAGTAGGTCAGACCAGAAGGAAAGACGTACCATGATCCAGTCAGAAGTCAGGCGGACAGAGGAACATGCGAGACAAGCGAAGGCAGTGGAAATGGGAGCACAGGGGGCATGGACCACATGGAACACCACAGACAAGAAGTTGACCTGGGGAGATATATTGGAAGTATGAACCACTAAGGTCGTCATTCCTACTCAGGTCTGTCTATGACCTTTTACCATCTCCAGCTAACCTCTCCCAGTGGGGACTTATTGATGACCCTAAGTGTAGCCTTTGTGACAAACCAGGCACACTAGAACATGTTCTCTCCTCATGTTCTACATCACTTACGGGTGGAAGATATAATTGGAGACATGACACAGTCCTTAGAGAGTTGGCTGACTGGCTCGAGACAGAAAGAAAAAAGGAGCGGAGAAGTACCCCTCAACATGGACAATTGTCCTTCATCAAAGCGGGAGAAACTGCAGCAAGAGGAGGAAAACAGCAGGCATCGATCCTGGATGGTACAACTGGGTGGAATATGGAGGTTGACCTTGGGAAGAGACTTGTTTTCCCAGACATCGTCCAGACTACCCTGAGACCAGATATTGTACTTTGGTCAAGGACTGGGAGGAAGCTCATTGTCATTGAGCTGACAGTGTCATGGGAGACAAGATATGAGGAGGCTTATGAGCGGAAGAGAGCAAAGTATACCGAGCTCATGGAACTTTGTAGAAAACAGGGGTGGCATACTTGGCTGTTTCCCGTGGAAGTAGGCGTTAGGGGGTTTTGCGCCCAGTCTGTGCATAGACTGATGACAGCAGTTGGAACTACTGGCAGGGATAGAAGGAAGGCTATCGGAAAACTGGGCCAAGCTGCGGAGCGTGCGTCCAGCTGGTTGTGGATTAGAAGGATGGAGAAGAGCTGGAAGCCATCAACCAACACACAGTGACTGATCACCACTGTGGGCCCACCCGCTATTATAGAGTGTTCATGAATTAATGGGCCGAAACACTCAGCGGGCTTCATGCTGACGATGTTGGTAGAGAAGCAGTCAACAGACAACGGCAGGAACTGATACAGACTGTATTACACACATCTGACACCTTTATGCGATATACATGACTTGATGTTCTGATACATATTGAAAATGACTTGAAAGAATTTACCATTTATAGAACTATTAAACATTTTATACCACAATCCTGACCGCCATACTTTGTCAAATGCCTGTGAAAATACTATAAATGCAGTAAATAATTTGATTTTTTTCTTATTGAGAATTTCGAATAATGAATGAAGAGTAAAAATATGATCAGAGCACGAATATTCTTTTTTAAATCCTGCTTGATTACCGTCTAGTATATTGTTGTATTCAAGAAATACCGTTAACCTGTCATTCAGAATGGATGTAAATAGCTTACCTAGACAGCTCACGATAGTAATTGGCTGTAGTTACACGGATCTTTTGGGTTTCCCTTGTTTTTATATAATGGTATAATTGTGCCCTGAAGCCAGGTATTCGGAATAATACCCGTTTCCTTTACACAATTAAATAGTTTACAATAAAAGGGGGTAAGTTTTAATATATTCATTAATTATATTGTCAACTGGGCTTGGCGATTTTGAATTTTTAAGTTTTGAGATGCATGTGTTTTTTTCTTGTTCAGTAATATCAGAATTTAAATATTCATTTAAGTTAACGTCTTGTTCATAAATGGTCAAATCTTCGAATCTGTTGCCCTCAATTGTATTAGCATTTATATCCTTAAAATAATCGTAAAATTCCTGTAGTGTCGGGGATTCATTTTTACGCGTACTAGGTTTAAGGTTATTGAGAAATTTCCAATATTGTTTCGGATTTTTCTCACTCATTTTTCTTAATTTTAAAGACATATTGTGTTTATCTTTTTTAATGTAGTAATTCATTGTTCGCTTATATTTTTTGCTTGCATCTCTGAGCCTTATTTTGTGATGACTACCTTTGTTATTAACATAATTCTTCTTAGCTTCGTGATATATAGCTCTTGCTTTTTGACACTGTGAACCGAACCATGGTTTTTGGTTATGTTTATATTTTATATAGCGAGTTTTTTCATTGTTTTTAGGGAATGTCCTGTCAGCAGCGCTGTGAAATATTTGTTGCAGTTCAAGAGTGATATGGTCGACCGTTTCCTGTGAATGCGGGTAAGTATTTAATTGCGACGTTAAATTTTTAGTTTGATTTAAATCGATATTGTTCAAAAAGTTTGTTTCCATGGAAGGTTTCCAAAGTTTGTATTTAGTAGTAATAGGAGTATAGTTGCTAATATTGTTAGCAGAAATATTTATATCCCATGATAGCGCATTATGACCATCAGAGAAGAGTGAGTCCGTTTCTTTAACTTCTAAGTTTGCAATGTATTCAAAACATTCAGCTGAAGCTAGTACATAATCTATAACTGATCTATCTCTGAAAGTATAGCGTCCTATATTTTGTCTAAAAACATCCTGCCATTCAGTATAAACAGATTATTATTTTTACATATTTCGATGAATTTCAACCCGTGACTGTTCTTTTATCTTCTGAATTTCTATGTAAATTTGTTTCTGCACATGTTTATTATTTCATCTTCTAAAATTTGAAATTCGTCATTGGTAAAAAATCTAGAGTTTTCGGGTGGAATATAAATTGATCCAAACATAATGTTTTCATCACATTTAGTTAAGTCCTTTTTAATTGAAGCCACAAAACATAATCTAATTCTGTAGGTATGACCTCGGTATAAGGTGCAAAACAGTTTTTAACATAGACCCCAATTTTCCAGACTTACGTTTATATTTTTTGATCTATTTTTAGCTAAAAATGTGTAATTGTCTATATCTACAATATCAGAATTATCAGTGTGAGTCTCACAAATAATGAATATATCATGCATACTCACAAAGTCTTTGAATTCAGGATAGTTAAGACGATGTTTTAGTCCATTTACATTTAGGCAACCAAATTTCAACTTTTTTTTAGTCCACGAGTGGATTCTTACCCCCAGCAGTCCTAATGCGAAACGCTGTTTCGTGGTCCTGAACCACTCGAGTCTGGCTGAAGAAAGGACTGGCGAGAAGGCGAGGTCCAAGGGTGTTGGATACCACGGTGGTTGGAAAGTTGTTCGGCTGGCTTATGGTTTGAGGTCGAAGTGTGTTGTCTCCTTGGGGCTTGAGATCGTCCTCTGACGGGGTGCGGTGATGATGACTGGGGTCTACGTCTGCTAATGTCAACATAACGTTGTTGCTGGCCAGTCTGTCCATTGACGCCTGAGGCGGAAGTAGGTGAAACACGTGCATCACCCGAAAGTGTTGATCTACGTTCGAAACTGTTTTCATAGCGCGTCGGCTGGGTAGTGGATTTGTTCCCATCGATGTCGGCAGTAGGCGAAGCTCGTGCATCCCATGTGTGTGATGAACTGGAGGCTTGGACTGTTGTAGGAAATTGTGTTTTGTGTACAGATCCTCCATTGCCTTGCATAATGAAATTCCAGTCAGGGAATTCGTCACAAATAGTCCTTCCGTCCTTGATCAATTTGGCAGGGAACACAATTTTCAGATGATACAAGTTAACGCTGATCAGGATGCAAATTAAGGCGGAATTTGTTTCATTTATTTAATTTTATTAATTCAATTTTGTTTTCAGTTATATTTATGTATTATGTACACTACATATTACTTTTTCATTTTTTATGCGAAATAAACGTATGCAGGAAACGTTACGACGTAGGTCTATGCATGTGTACATGTATGAATTGTAGCTGCTGTTTTATTGTTGTTGTATTGGGGTTTACCGTTGCTGCGATAGTATTTCAATCATGTAGCGACGTCCAGCTAATTACAGGTGGAGGAAGACCCCGAGTACACAGAGGTATCCGGGTAGAACCACCGACCTACCGCAAGCCAGCTGGAAGGCTTCCTCACATGAAAAATCCCACAGCGGTGAGGGGCTGAGAGGTTTGTCGTCCACGACTGTAGCCGCTCGGCCACGGCCGCCCCGCTGTTTTATATACGTTTTAAAAGAATAACAAAGAGAAGTTTTTTTTTATTTCATGTTACCTCTATTATTTTTTTTGCCGACGTTTTTTTCAAAATATGATATCTACTTGAATCAACAAATTCTAAAGGACAGCCTAATAATTAATCATTTTTTTTTATAAATGTACGTATGAATATCATCATTGCCACGGTAGGTCGAAGCACCGTTGACTCGGAACAAATTGCCGTTCCCCCAACCTGTTCGATACACCAAAGTTCGACTGTATAAGGAATACGGGCTCTGCCCCCTGGCAGCCATGTTTTTCAACGGATCAAAATAATTTGAATAATCTTGGTAGAGAGTGACCTACGGAACATCTATGCCAAATAACTTTGAAATCCAGCTAGCTAAAATCTTTATCATCTTGTCAGAAACGGCAAAGCATAGAACTTCCAATATAAATTTCTTACAGGTGTATTTGCTTGGGCTTGTGAGGAGATGTTCTTTAAGATATTCCTATTTTTAGCCTTGGAAACCATCTTGCTCAATGGACCCAAAACATTTTTTTCTATTTTGTATAGTACCAACCAATGATCATTTCTATCAAGTTTGGAGAGATGAGCAGTACCTCCTGACCATAGAACATCGCCAAACAAGATATTCATCTTTGGAAGTGTACTGGCACATACAATGAGAAAAGTACAGAACTTTGGACAAGGAAACATTTCTTCATCAGGATTTTTCTTGGTTCAAGCGTGGGGTCAAGGAGGCCATATACATGAGAGTCAGAATGAGAGGCCATTATAAACTCTTTCTGGACAGATCACTGACATCTATAAGAGTGGTGTTCAGTCTCATGCAATAATCCAGTCAGTCTGCTGAAAAAAGCTCCAGGTATGCTTACACTGAATCTTGTGTGTGAAATTTAACTGTTGATACCCATGGAATATACCTTAATATTTATAGGTGAAATAAAAAAAGGTTGACAATGTTGATAATTTAGATTTAATTCAAACTTTGGTTACCAAAGATACATGGTTTTTCTTGTATTGCATATGCCATGTCCACATTAAATAACATTTTCTTTACACAAATTATACATGCTTTTTCATCTCAGGAAAATACACTGACGATCTTTATATAACAAATAATTATACAACAGGAGCAACTTGGAAATATTGAAAATACAATACCACTTCCACCCATATCAATATTAAACATTCCCTGAAATCCTTGCATTCTATTTTATCGTCATCATTGCAGTCTATTTAAAGAAGAGAGTATTAATAAATTTATGTAAAGTTTGCCCCAATCAAATGTTGTAAATAGGTTTACTTCACAATTTGTCCTTTTGCAAACTCCTACTTACTATTTAACAGTCTAGTATGATTATCTAGCACAACAATTCCTTTTTTTGTGTTTAACATTTTCACATCCACATCCTTTATTAGAAACTTCAATACAACTTTCTCCATACATGCACATATCCTGTTATTTGGAATGTTAAATTTCACAAATAAAATGGTAACATACACACCAGATATGAAAATAAGATCTGAACATCAATTCAGTTAACAATGTTAAGATGGGATGCACTGTCTATTGATTAAATGAATGAGATTTTACGAGACAGAAAACCCCTTGGTTGTTGACAAGAAATTCAAATGAAGAAATGCAACCACCCCACCACCAATTTTCTTCATGATATATTAGAATTATATATACTAACAAAATTATCTCCAGCTTTTTTGTTTCAAGTATACAAAAAAAAATGAGTCTTGCATTGTTTTGAAATCTAATTCATTTTACATACCACAGTAATATTAAACTATTTTTGATATCATTTTTTTTTTAAACAAGAGCTTTTAAAAAACAAGAGGGCCATGGAGGCCCTGAATTACTCACCTGTGTAGAGTTACCCAAGGAACATATGTACTAAAATATTTTGAAAATCTGGCCAGTAGTTTTGAAGGAGATGATTTTTTAAAAAGTTTTCACTAATTCTTTCCATTGCCATTTCAACCAGAGTTTCTGGATCAAGTTTATTTTAGCAACGTGAAGGTTCACCCAAGGATCATACTGTCAAGTTCAATCAAATTCTGTCCAATGGTTTCAGAGACGTCGTTTGAAGATTTCACTATACATACAAGGCAAATTAGCCCCGCCCCTGGTGGCCATGTTTTCTTACAGTTCGGAATAATTTTAGCAATCTTGGTAGAAGGTTACCCAAGGAACATCTGTACTAAAACATTTTGAAATCTGGCCAGTAGTTTTGAAGATTATTTTAAATGTTTCATAATTTTTTTCATTGCCATGGCAACCACAGTTTACATTGATCAAGTTTATTTAAGCAACTTTTGTGATGGTTCACCCAAAGATCATCCTTGCCAAGTTTAATCAAATTCTGCCCAGCAGTTTCAGAGAAGAAATCGTTTAAAGCAAATTGTTGACAACACACGACTAACGATGGACGCAGGGTTATCACAAAAAAGAAGAAAGAAGCATGCTCAACTATTTTGAGTGTTTGCTAATAAAAAAAAAAAATTAAATTAAAAGAATGCATAAGTAGGATATGTCATTAAGATAAGTTTGATAAGATAACTCTAGCGGCTACCTTGCTCAGCTAACTGGAACCATTTTAGCTATTTTTGTACAGTACCACCTAAGAATCATTTCTATTGAGTTTCATCAGTTTAGGATGAGATGTTATTTAAAGCAAAAGTTGATGACAGAAGAAAGGGAAAGACTGATCACAATACCTAAACTGATTTTTTTTTTTTTTTTTTTTTTTTTTAGCTCTTTGTGCTCCAAGTGCTTTAAAAAATGAGATGGTTAAAAATAAATCAATCTTTGTAGTGACATCCATGCTCATGTGAGTTGAATAGCTCTTCTTATACTTCAAGATAAAAATAAAATTTGAAGAAGTGATTTCTTAATGCTAAACCACTCAAAATTTGAGAAGGTTCAAATTAGTGAAATCCTAAATTGTGTATTTGACAGATTCAATTTTGAATCACCAGGAATGATAGCCCCCCTTTTTTAACCTTCTTTTTATTTTGGGCACTTTAGTCATTGAAAGAAAATGAAAAATGTCTTCACGATTTCAAATGCAGAAGTTATCACAATCTTTGATATTAGTTATATCTATATTTTCATACGGTCCAGTGTCCGACAAATCCCAAGCCCAATTCAAAACCAAATACTCGTCTTGATAGCCTAAGTTTTCTGCTATTTTCCACCATTTTCTAAAAATATATACAGGGTAAAACCTTGAAACATCAAACACCCCTGGGGACAATATTTTTGTATGAATAATAGGTACTTCCATACCGAATTTGCTGGGAAAGACATTGTAATTAATGAAATCTGTTAACAATACTGTGCATTGCACAATAATATGTAAAAGATGTTTTCCAGGAAAACTTGTTTTTCATTTCATTGGACAATCATTTCCTGCCCATTTGATATACAAAAGATAAAACAGGAAAATCAAATGTAGCTCTGCTTAGGTTCCTGAATGCGTCACAAAGAGGTCCAATAAATATTTTAACTCAAAGCCTATGGGTTTCTGACAAGGTTTCTCTTTCCAATGTAAATCTATATAAAATCAAGTTTCCCCTGGGGGCAGGGCCAATTTTGAAAAAGATCTGGTATGATTTAAAACCTGATTGATTACACTATCTGATTCAATAAGCAAAAATGACTAAAATGAAAAACTATGAAAATAGGAATTTTTTGGTAACCTGGATGGCTTCTACAATAATATTTTGAAGGCCAGGCAAAAAATCTGGTAACCTGCTGGCTCAGGGCAAAGGATTTGGCGAACACTGATACTTTGCACCTAAATATTAAACAAACTAATATTCTAGTAATAGTCAACAGAACAACATGTTTTCTTGTGAAAAGTTCTATCAACTCCTGCTTGTCAGTATATGAAGCATATTTTCTTGTTGCTGGAAAACTTGTCGCTTTTTCTTTAACTGTCTCCAGACAGAAAGTTATTCTTCGCCGGAGCCACGCTTGCTTTTTCGTTTCCTTGGTGATCCACCCCTCGGTGATCCCTTTGGGGACTTGTCTGGAAGTAAGAAGATGAAATATGTTACAAAACTATGGACTTCTTTAGTCAAATCAGGCTACCAGGTATTTTCAAAATTATGAGAGCAACTGTAAAGTGGTTTATTATCATTACCAACCTTCACTTGGTATGTGCAACTCTCCTGTAACTGTGACCAGTTTCATTGGTAAGAGTGATCTCCCTTGAAAACACCTGATCGATTACCGATAACATTTATCGTTATTGCCCATTTTACAATTGATTTGTATAGCAGGCTTTTGTTTTCTACCAAATAAAATGACAATATTCTATAACCTTGTGAAGTAATCTTCATTTGCTGCTTTTTTTTTTCTAATCTATTTTTTCATTAAGGTGATATGTTTGAAGTTAATGACTCATTCCTATATACAGTGAAACCTGCTATCCAGACACTTCTCTTGGAACGGATTTCCACAATGTTAAAATGCTTCAATAATATGGAAATTCACATTCCGGCTCTGGACATTCAGTTTGGGAACCAATCTTCCTTCTGCTACTCAAAATGACACAATAATCCAGATACCAATTCAGGCTGGATTTCCATCCTACTCTTTTAAGACCCCATTCAACTACTTTCGACGCGACTGCCATGAAAGTGTCACCAGCAGATTGTTTAACCCTTTCCCTCATAGAGGACACCATGAAAAGACCTATGCGAAAAAGCTGATCAGGTTTTATGCTGTTCGCTGCTCCTCAGTGGTCTGGAAATGAGGATTTAGTTATTAAATTTGTTAAGGTTTAACTGTGGTTTTCTGCAGATCAGGCTTTATGTGAAACCTATTGAGTGCGTCAAAATGAGTCTATATGAGGGAAAGGGTTAAACATAACCCCAAGTGATTCACACTAATATGTTGGAGAAAAGGGGGCAAAAGCCACAAACTACAAATAATGTACTATTTAGCATGTGAAGAAGGTAAAATTTATTCAAAACTGCAAATGTTGTAAAAAGCCGACCGTTCTTTAGATTGTTTTTTGTTCATATGTTTTGATTTCAGAGTGTATTTTATTTATTTGTTGATGACCGTTTTGGCTAAAATAATCAAATCCAATCCATTTTGCTCATGAATGCAGAACAAAAAATGGGTCAGTTTTATACTGTCACCTTCTTAGGGTGTCCTTTTCTTCTCCTGAAGTATTTTGATGGTTAAAATTTTTTTTATACCAATGCATCATCAGTAAATATAAATTTAAGTACATAATCATATATAGGCCTAAGCATATTTTTTAATGGAATACAAATACAAAGTACAAGGAGAAAGTATGAAAGAACAAAAAAAAAAAAAAAAAAAAAAAAAAAAACAACAACAAACAAGAGGGCCATGATGGCCCTGGATCGCTCACCTGAGTACCACTGCTACAACTGATTACAAGGTTTTTAAACAGACAAGAATTCTGATATAACTCAATCTTAAACATTTTAGCCCTGACAATACTACACACCAAATATATAAGCACTGGGCCTTATGGTTTCAGAGGAGAAGACTTAGTGCGGGGTCATTTATCTCCAAAGGGCCACCATTTTGAAAATCTTGATAATGAACCATTAGATGATGCTACATACCAAATATCTAAGCTCTAGGCCTAATGGATTCATAGAAGAAGATTTTTAAAGATTTTCCTATATAACTCTATGTAAAACAAGTGACCCCTGGTGCGGGGTCATTTATCACCATAGGGCTATGATTTGTACAATCTTGGTAATGAACCATAAGATGATGCTACATACCAAATATCTAATCTCTAGGCCTTATGGATTCATAGAAGAAGATTTTTAAAGATTTTCCTATATAACTCTATGTAAAACAAGTGACCCCTGGTGCGGGGTCATTTATCACCATAGGGCTATGATTTGTACAATCTTGGTAATGAACCATAAGATGATGCTACATACCAAATATCTAAGCTCTAGGCCTAATGGATTCATAGAAGAAGATTTTTAAAGATTTTCCTATATAACTCTATGTAAAACAAGTGACCACTGGTGCGGGGTCATTTATCATCGTAGGGCTATGATTTGTACAATCTTGGTAATGGCCCATAAGATGATGCTACATACCAAATATCTAAGCTCTAGGCCTAATGGATTCATAGAAGATTTTTAAAGCTTTTCCTATATAACTCTATGTAAAACAAGTGACCCCTATTGCGGGGGCATTTATCACCGTTTGGCTATGATTTGAACAATCTTGGTAATGAACCATTAGATGATGCTACATATGAAATATCTAAGCTCTAGGCCTTATGGATTCATAGAAGAAGATTTTTAAACGTTTTCCTATATAACTCTATGTAAAACAAGTGACCCCTGGTGCGGGGGCATTTATCACCGTAGGGCTATGATTTGAACAATCTTGGTAATGAACCATTAGATGATGCTACATACCAAATATCTAAGCTCTAGGCCTAATGGATTCATAGAAGAAGATTTTTAAAGATTTTCCTATATAACTCTATGTAAAACAAGTGACCCCTGGTGCGGGGTCATTTATCACCGTAGGGCTATGATTTGTACAATCTTGGTAATGGCCCATAAGATGATGCTACATACCAAATATCTAAGCTCTAGGCCTTGCAGTTTTGCAGAAGAAGATTTTCAAAGTTTGCATTTTTAAAATCTATTTTTAGCTCCTGTGACCTACTTTTTTAACCAATCTGAATAATTTGTACAACTTTGATAGAGGGCATCATAAGGATGATTCCTGTGAAGTTTGGTCAAAATCCCTTCAGCGGTTCATGAGGAGATGTTGTTTAAAGCAAATTGTTGACGACGGACGCACGCACGCACGCACGCACGCACGCACGACGGACGACGGACAAAAGGCGATCACAATAGCTCACCATGAGCACGTTGTGCTCAGGT
The DNA here is from genome assembly GCA_021229015.1 of Solen grandis. Classification (NCBI taxonomy): domain Eukaryota; kingdom Metazoa; phylum Mollusca; class Bivalvia; order Adapedonta; family Solenidae; genus Solen; species Solen grandis. The sequence continues at coordinate 38,461,847 of CM037783.1, read as the reverse complement.
GAGCTAAAAACGATGAGATACGGGTTGATTCATTAATATGAGAAATTCATTAATCCGGAAATTTACCCGAGGAACCAAAGTGTCCGTAAGAAGGTTTCACTGTATTTGTATTTGCAAAATGTTAAAATATGCATTAAGCGGTTTTCAGCAGGCTAATAAGATTATTTCCACTAAAACATTTTTTTCATAACATCATGAAGTATTCTGTGGTGTCTTAAGTGTTACTTAAATATATATTCCAAGAAAATTGGATATTTGGAAATTGCTTCCATTTTAGTATGAAAATGAAGAATTTTGCGTTTGAGCCATAGTTATATTTTCATGTTTCAGTGAACTGTAGTGGTTGATGCAGTAACTACAGTTGTGAAAGTATACTTCTATTAGAATTTGAATATTTCTTTTTTTAAGTTTCATTATCAAGTTACTGTATTTTCAAAATTGTTTTCTTTGTTTTCAACAGCTTATGAGATAGTTCAAACTTTTGTTTTTTAATTGCATACTTGATCTTAAAATGAAAGAAATAATTAAGTCAACAGTGTTCTCTGGAACACGTGTCACATGCTTGAGCTGACACAAAGTGTGACAAATGGACGGAAAAGTGATCCCTGTGTCACCTCTGCTTACAGCAGGTGACACAAACAAGAGGGCCAAGATGGCCCTGTGTCGCTCACCTGATTAAGATGGCTGTGTTAGGCATAATGACAAAAAATCTGGCATCTAAAGTGTTTTTCTAACATTTGACCTGGTGACCTAAATGTTAACCCAAAGTGACACAATTTTAAACTCATCCAATATATCATTTAGACAAACATTCTAGCAAAGTTTCATGAAGATTGAGCCAAAAATGTGGCCTCAAGCATGTTCACAAGATTTTTCTAAGATTTGACCTGGTGACCTAGTTTTTGACCCCACGTGACTTATTATCCAACTCATCCAATATATCATTTAGACAAACATCCTGACCATATCGAAGATTTGGCTAAAACTGTGGCCTCTAGGTTCACAAGGTTTTTCTTAGATTTACCGGTGACCTGTTTGACCCCACATGACCCAATTTCGAACTCATCCGAGATATCATGTAGACAAACATCCTGACCAAGTTTCATGAAGATTGGGCCAAAACTGTGGCCTCTAGTGTTCACAAGGTTTTTCTAAGATTTGACCCGGTGACCTAGTTTTTGACCCCACATGACCCAATTTTGAACTCATCCGAGATATCATGTAGACAAACATCCTGACCAAGTTTCATGAAGATTAGGCCAAAACTGTGGCTTCTAGAGTGTTCACAAGGTTTTTCTAAGATTTGACCTGGTGACCTAGTTTTTGACCCCACATGACCCAATTTCGAACTCATCCGAGAACATCCTGACCAAGTTTCATGAAGATTAGGCCAAAACTGTGGCCTCTAGAGTGTTCACAAGCAATTGTTGACGACGGACGACACACGACGGACGAAAGGCGATCACAAAAGCTCACCCGAGCACAAGTGCTCCACAATTTTAGTCGAATAAAAAAAATAAAACAATGTGCATAATCTACACATTGCCATCTAGTCATATACCAAGTTTCATCAAGTTAGCTTGCTTACTTATAATGTTATCATGGGATCCCATTTTTGCCATATTTTCACTATTTCCGTTACCATAGCAACCACAATTTTAGTCGAAGAACAAAAATAAAACGACGTGCATAATCTACACATTGGCATCTAGTCATAAACCAAGTTTCATCAAGTTAGCTTGTTTAGTTATTAAGTTATCGCGGGATCCAGATTTGAGTGGATAGACAGATTGAGGGCAAACCTATAGTCCCCTCCGGTGTGAACACCGGTAGGGGACTAAAAAGGGGCAATAATTTGTAACATATCCTATCAAGAGTTATCTACCATGAAAGTATGATACCCCTAAACATATTCATAAACTTTCAAGTCAATACTATGAAAGGTTATTGAGATACAAACTAGATAGTAGCTTGCACGCAAAACTTTAACCAAAAATTCTATTGCATGCAAAACTTTAACCAAAATTTCTAAGTTAAAAAGGGGCCATAATTCATATTAAATTCAGTCAAGAATTATCTACCTTGGTTGTCTGATGCCCCTGAACATATTTATAAACTTTCAAGTCAATACCATAAACGGTTATTGAGATATAAGGTTGATAGTAACTTGCACGCAAAACTTTAACCAAAAGCTGCAACGCCGACGCAAGGGCGACTACAATAGCTCTCATATTCTTCGAATAGTCGAGCTAAAAAATGAGTGAAACTACTTAAGGTATTAGGAAAGGAATACAGACTGTGCAGACCCCAATCTTCCATAATCTACCATCTAAACACTTATCAGTCACTTATTTCTTATCAGCCAGTAGCCTATGATCACTCTGCACTGATGTGTCAACCAGTACTGCGTACATACCAAAAACCAGTACTGATAGAGTTGTCTTTTTAAGCAAAATAGAACAGGAATGTTCTGTATGACAGGAAGATGGACAGGTGAACATGTTCAACTTGTCTGAACTTGATGGCAGTTTCATGTGTCAAAGAAAAACTTTACAGTTTAATATGTATATAAAAAGAAAAAAGGAAAAAAAAAAGCAGTTTTAAAATTCATTGAAGTCAATTCCTTGAGTAGCTATGTAATGGTGACTGCATCCTAAAAACAAGAGCTGTCTGCATGACAGCATGCTAGACTATTCGAAATGCTTGTTAGTAAATTAAATGAAATTTATATCAATTCTTGCCCTTCACATACCCCGTATATAACTAGATATTTGTTTTCGTAGAAAACCAATGTCTCCCTCCACTCCCTTTATACACACTTACACACATTGAAGCACACAGTGACATATGCACAGAATCCTCTCATCAGGGGAATAACTCTAAAAGCACTGAGGCCAGAGTTATGGACCATGACATGAGCAAGACATTTTCTCTCATTAATTTCTTATTTTCATAAATGAAATATTTCAATAGCATGAGAAGAACTGGAATTATCTTAATGACATGAAATTGTGAAAAAGGCAAATAACTCCAAGAAACCATAGGAAATTGATTATGCTTCCAGAACTATGATTTCTCCCAGAATTATTATGAAACTAAATGAAGGACAAAAACTCCCAAAATATGATGTGCAAAGTTAATGTTCTTGTGTACTGCAATTCCCCTTATGAGGTCTATACACCCATGAAGATTCAAGGTAATATATCTCGCAGTGCAGGAGTTATGCTCCAGACTATGAAATTCAACAAAGGGCATTAACTCCAAAATTATGATATGCAGAGTTATGGTTCCTGTGTATTGCTCTTCTGCTCTATGAGATCTATCAACCTATGAAGTTATACAGTTATATGTCTCATAGTGCATGAGTACCGTACACACAGTCAGATTAGGCGCAGCTACGTATAAGGCGCATCCTAACTTTCAGGGTAACTTATTTGAAAAAAAAAAAAAAAAACTTATCGTATTGTTTGCAGTGAAATCTTGTTTTGAAATTTGTGCCGTCGTACATTTTGACAGACTGAAAGCTATCTGTACGTCACCGGGCTAATCATACGGTGAACCATTTTATTTACACATGGCATAAGATTACCGTTAGACCATTACATTAACAACGGGTAGGATAAAGGTGACACATTTTCATAACATGACATTACTCAACCGTGTCCCCGCATTCTAACACTGGGACCATTGTCACCTGTCAAAATTCTCCCAACTAACAAACATTACGCAACAGTTGCGATCTGTCAAGTTTCTCCTATACATCATGAGGTCCTGTAAAATAAACTTATTTGTTTATATTGAAAATGGCTTCCATCAAGTTGTTTCAGTTTCTCACGATCATTTTATCATGAATAACTAATAAGAACAAAAGCAATAATCTGGTATTGTTTATCATTGTTTCGTATACACTTTGTGGCATATTATCGTATTCATTGGCTTTCAGTATATCCATTTTCTGAGATCGTTTACCGGTAAATTTCACTTCTCGGTGATTGAAAAAAGAAACCTGAAAAGCTGTATATCATCATATAAGGCACACCAGCTCTATAAACTTGAATTATCTGGGAAAAAAAGTGCGCCTAATCTGCCGGTGTATACGGTAATGCTCCAGACAAAAATTAAGTATGAAATTCATCAAAGGGCAATAACTCAAAATATAAGATGTACAGTTATGGTTTTTGTGTATGGCACTTCTCCATGAGATATATCCACCCATTTAGTTTCAAAGTTATATGTCTCATAGTGCATGAGTAATGCCCCCCCCCCCCCCCAAACAAAACAAGAAACACATCAAATAATGTGAATCCGGGTTTTGAACGGTCATCTGAGGCAACCAAATTACCATTTATTTCCAGCCCTGCTGTAGAAGCAAAAAAAAACATCACACAAATTGACATCATATAAGACCCTTGTCACCCAAACACTTATGTTTACAATTTCCTTCTTTTTTTTTTGAGCCATGCACGATTAAAGAACAAATCTGAATTTTCTTGAAGAATGTTGTTGACAATATAATTCATTAATAACATCATAATATGCTTGATGACATCAAAAGTACAGGGGAATTAAGTCAGGCACTGCACTTTTATAAAGGTTGGTGAATAGTAATATCCCTTGACAAAGAGGAAGTTATTGGAAGAAAGCAAAAACTATTTTAAGTAACAGTGACCTTGACCCCATTGACCTGAAATTCAATCCCAATCTTCCTCTTCCCATAAGGTATCTATCTACTAAATTTGATTACTTTACCTTTATTCTAACAGGAGATATTTGACGGAAACCACGTTTGATGCTCACCCACCCAATGACATACCCCATTCTAATAACCAGGTTTCAACTTTGTTGAAAACCTGGTTTGTTTGTTTATTAGGTTTTATGTCCCACCAACAGTATTTAAGTCATTTGGAGATGATGTCTACTTGAGACAGATATAGTGCTGCCACACTGTAGTATCACACCGTAGACATGTGGCATAATACCACACCCGGTCACATTATCCGGATACCTGTCCGACCAGTCCTGGGACTACCCTTATATGCCGAGTGCCAAGCAAGGGAGCTATACCAGTGTCATTTTTTACCACTTTGGTATGTTGCGGCCAGGGATTTTTGGTAGACTGCCATGTAAATTATAAGGTTTATTATTAAAGATTGGATTGTAAGCTATAAGATGATTCTAGGCAGTCTTACTCATTTCCTTCTGGAGAGTCTCCTCTGGTAGCCAGCTGTAGTCCACATCCGTCTTCTGTGTACCCATCTCGATTTTTGCTGACACTTTTCCCTTTCCCAAATGCTTCTTCTGCAACATAAAGAATCAGCATATAAAATGAAGCATGATAGTAAGACCAACAAGAACAATCACTGAATATAGGACAGCATTGAAAACAGACGGACAGACAGACGGATGATGGAAAAGTTATCCTTATGTGTCACCACTGCTTACAGCAGGTGACACAACATAGCCCGGACAATACCAAATCCATTTGGACGGATGCACTGACGCACGCATACATACACTGAACCGCTATTGCGACAACTGAGTCGAGCTTATTGCAAGTGGGCTCGACAAAAATATGTTAAAAATTATAACAAAGGGCAATAACTCATTTAAAATCAAGGGAATCATGATGTACCAATGAACTGCACAACTAGACTTGGTACTTATTAATACTGTAAAGTTAAATAAAAATCCAACCGAAGGCAGCTTAGACATAGCGCAGACAAAATATAAATGAGAAATATTACAAAGGGCCACCACTCATTTAAAATTAAGCAAATCATGACCTGCCAACAATATGCGCAACTGAACTTGGTACTTATCAGTCTATAAAGCTTGATCAAAATCTGACCACAGGCAGCCGAGAAATAGGGTGGAAAATCTTGTCTACAATGGACGGGCAGGACTCCAATATAGCCCCCATTTACTTTGCACCTGGGGGTATAATGACCTTCACTTGGAAGTCTACAAATGTGATTCATTGGGATTCGAAAGGAATAATAGGTAAATACAAATTAAATCTAATCAATGATGATGATGTATTCTTGAATTAAAATATTACTAACTGTATGATACAAATACTTTGATGTAGCTATTTATAAATTAAAAAACATATTTTTAAAGAATTATAAATCTAAGAAAGCTTTACCTTAAATAGAATATTATTTAAAGTAGAAAACAAAGACACTTACTCCAAAAGTAGTCAGCAGCTGCTGGGCACCGACTATGAGCAAAACTACGAAGGCAGCCATGAAAATATACAGGAAGAACATTTCCCCATCAAGTCCCTCATCTGGCTCAACAACATTGATTGTCTCATTAAACACTGCATTCTGGAACACATTCCCCTCCTGAAGGAATAGAATTACATGTATTAGTATGTGGGCATGTTAAGTTTAGAAATGTAAGTTAAAACTTTTACTATGGGTCCAGTGAAAATGTTTATACCTTGTCTTAAAAGTATTTTCAAATAAAGGCCTTGTGGTTTCTGATGTAAGGATTTTTCATGTTTACAAGTCTTTATAAAACCAAGTGACCCCTTGAACAGGGCCAATTTTGACCCCAGGGTCATGATTTGAACAAATGTGGCAGAGGTCCACTAGATTATGCCACACACTAAATATCTTCAAGGTCTTAATTTTGATAGAGGGGGCTAATTTTGACCCTGGCATTATTACTTAACAAGAGCTGTCAGAGGACAGCACGCTTGACTATTCAAAATGCTTGTTGGTAAATCAAATGAAATCTATTTCAATTCTTGCCCTTCACATACCCTGTACATAATAATAGTCAAAAATGATATACATTGATAGTCTGATACCCCATAATATTTTTATGATGTCTAAAATCAATCCCATGCCTAGTTACTGAGACATAAGCACAATAACACTGTGCATGCAAAACTTTTAACCAAAAATCCAAGTTAGAAAAGGGCCATAATTTGTATAAAATTCAGTCCAAAAGTTATCCTCCTTAGTTTTCTGATGCCCCTGAAGACACTCCTTAACTTTCTAGTAAATTCCACAAGCAATTTCTGAGATATAAGCTGGATAGTAGCTTGAATGCAAAAATTTAACCAAAATTCTAAGTTAAAAGGGGGTCATAATTTTGAATATATACCATCAAGTGTTATCTTCTTTTATAGTATGATACCCCTAAACATATTAAAGATGTTTCAAATCAATCCCATGCCTGGACTCTGAGATATTAGCATGAAAGTACCTTCAGCAAAACTTTAACCAAAATTTTTAGTTAAAAAGGGCATAATTTGTAACATATTCTATCAAGAGTATCTACCATGAAAGTATGATACCCCTAAACATATTTAAGATGTTTCAAATCAATCGCATGTCTGGATACTAAGATATTAGCATGAAAGTACCTTTCAAGCAAAACTTTAACCAAAATTTCTACGTTAAAAAGGGGCAATAATTTGTAATATATTCCATCAAGAGTTATCTACCATGAAAGTATGATACCCCTTAACATATTAAAGATGTTTAAAATCAATCGCATGCCTGGATACTGAGATATAAGCATGAGAGTATCTTGCATGCAAAACTTTAACCAAAAGCTGCAACGCCAATGCCGACGCCAGGGTGACTACAATAGCTCTCATATTTTCGAATAGTCGAGCTAAAAAGAGGCCATAATTAGCAACATATTCTATCAAGAGTTATTCACCATGAAAGTATGATACCCCTAAACATATTAAAGATGGTTAAAATCAATCGCATGTCTGAATACCGAGATATAAGCATGAGAGTATCTTGCATGCAAAACTTTAACCAAAATTTCTAAGTTAAAAAGGGGCCATAATTTGTAATATATTCCATCAAGAGTTATCTACCTTGGTTGTCTGATGCTCCTTAACATATTCATAAACTTTCAAGTCAATACCAATGGTTATTGAGATACAAACTGGATAGTAGCTTGCATGCAAAACTTTAAAAAGGGGCCATAATTTATATAAAATTCTGTCAAGAGTTATCTACCTTGGTTGTCTGATACCCCTGAACATATTTATAAACTTTCAAGTCAATACCATAAATGGTTATTGAGATAAAAGGTTGATAGTAACTTGCATGCAAAACTTTAACCAAAAGCTGCAACGCCAACGCCAGGGCGACTACAATAGCTCTCATATTCTTTGAATAGTCAAGCTAAAAACAGCAAGAGTGCCAGTGCTGCCACAATATACGCTGCCACAAAATATAAAAACCAAGAGGGTCCTTTTAATTATTGCTTTTAACATTTCTGTAAGCATAAGCTCATAATGAAGTCGGTGAGACAGATTAATTTAGCTGAAAAAGCAGTATATTCGCGAATATAGTTTTCTCAAAGTGAGATAATCACTAAACATGATGAAAAGACAGGGGCCTGATATTGTGGTAATTTCATGGAGAAAAAAAAATCACAGAATTACCGCTGGAGTCTCTATCAAAATGGCCGAACCTAAAAATGGTAATTTCATGGAAAAAAATCACAAAACTACCATTATAATTACAGAATGGTAAAACTAATTAAACGGAAAAGAAATAGCAAACAGAGTATTGGATTGGATATTTGGAGCTTAACGTCCCATTTAACATAATATTTCAGCAAGGAAGAAAATAGGATACCTATAATCAGAGATAGAACCCTAATAAGGCTTCCAAAATGAAAGTAGGTCAAATAGCAGTATCAATGAATCCTCTTTTCTTTCTCCGCATAACTCTTGCAAAAATCACTGTACCAGAAAATCCATGCTTTATGCACTTTTACCTGTTTAGAAACTTGAGTTGTGTTTTAAAGAATACATGTTTAGAAAGGCATAACTATTGCAAATATTGATGAATATCAAAATCCCTGCTTTGTGCATATCTACCCAGTATAGAAATGACATTGCCCAAGTTTTGAAAAGATTAGGTCAGAAACATACAAGGAATGGCGTTCACAAAACTGCAACATCAATCAGCTAAAGAGACTAAGTTTCAAGGGACAAAATTCTTGCAAAAAATAATGAACTGGAAAATCTCCACTTCATGCACATCTACCCATTATAGTTATGACATTGACCAAGTTCTGAAAAGATTCATTCAGAAATGTAGGAGGAGTTGCGTTCACATAGCTGCAATATCAATCAGCTACAGAGACTAAGTTTAAAGGGACACAAATCTTGTAAAAATCAATGAACTGGAAAATCTCCACTTCATGCACATCTAAACATTATAGTTGACATTGACCAAGTTTTGAAAAGATTCATTCAGAAACAAAGGAGGTGTTGCGTTCACAAGAAATGGATATACGGACAGACAGAGAAGATCACGCCAATATACGACCGCCTCTGGCAGCGTATAAAAAGCCATGAAGGCCTTGGAATCGCTCACCTGAGAACCAGGTATTAAAGAGAGGAAAAGAAACAGTAAATATCTGGTGATATTATGGAAACTGGGCTCCAGCAGTACTTTTGGACAATAAGGTTTTTCAAATTTGTACTATATATGTATAAGGAAACTAGCACTGCCCTCTGGCAGTACTCTTTTTCAACGGATCCAACTGAACTGTCACCTAGGGGCTGACTTAAATTCCTGCTCATGACAAGCTTATATAGATTACACCTGTGTAACAATTAATCCATGCAAGTTTTGTTGGTATCCATCAAGTAGTGTAGAAGGAGCACTTTAATAACATGTAGTGTACAGGAGATGCAAACTTGGTCAAAGGAGCACAATTTCAGAACAAGAGCACCGCATGCGGGTGCCAAAGCTTGTCTGTTTTTGCCAACGTTACATATTTTTGTTAAACATTCAAAAAAAGTTGACCTTGAAAATCACAACTAAAACTGTAAGCCTTTAAATGCAAAGATGAAGCATCATACCCTTTAAATTTGACCTTTGACCTTGAAGGATGACCTTGACCTATGCATGGAATAGAATGTATACAACACAAAGATGTACAATATGTAAATAAAATATCACAATTGCTAATCCATTGAGTTTTTGATAATGAAAAAAAAAAAAAATATCTGCCTTAAGATCATGAACAAAATCACACCTGCACAGGTTCATATGATGACAAATCAGTATACAAAGTTTTAAAAAAAAATTTAAAAAAATTAAAAAATGACAAAAAAGAAAAATCTATTTTAAAACTTGTCCAGATTTATGGCAAAATAAGTTCGAAGTCAATAGATAAAATACTGAGATATATATGAATAACCCTCGTTAAGATGAATATGAGTAACAAATATAAAATATGTATTTCAAATTCAGTAAAAAGTAATGGCCAACGTTAAAGTTTTTTGTTAAACATTACAAATAGGTCAAAATTCAAAGGTCAAGGTCCAAAGTCCAAAAAAGAAACAATGAAGGAAAGGCCTTGCCACAAGAATTCACATGTGAAATATCAGTGCCCTGTTGGTAACAGTTCTGAAATGACAGACATTTTAAAGTTTTCAAAAGTAACAGCAACAAGAGGGCCATGATGGCCCTGAATCGCTCACCTGAGTACCATTGCTACAACTGATTACAAGGTTTTTAAACAGACAAGAATTCTGATATAACTCAATCTTAAACATTTTAGCCCTGACAATACTACACACCAAATATATAAGCACTGGGCCTTATGGTTTCAGAGGAGAAGACTTAGTGCGGGGTCACTTATCTCCAAAGGGCCACCATTTTGAAAATCTTGATAATGGACCATTAGATGATACTACATACCAAAAATCTAAGCTATAGGCCTTATGGATTCAAAGTAGAAGATTTTTTTTAAAGATTTTCCTATATAACTCTATGTAAAACAAGTGACCCCTGGTGCGGGGGCATTTATCACCATAGGTCATGATTTGACAATCTTGGTAATGAACCATAAGATGATGCTACATACCAAATATCTAATCTCTAGGCCTTATGGATTCATAGAAGAAGATTTTTAAAGATTTTCCTATATAACTCTATGTAAAACAAGTGACCCCTGGTGCGGGGGCATTTATCACTATAGGGTCATGATTTGAACAATCTTGGTAATGAACCATTAGATGATGGTACATATGAAATATCTAAGCTCTAGGCCTTATGGATTCATAGAAGAAATTTTTTTAAAAGTTTTTCCAATATAAATCTATGTAAAAAAATGACCCCTGGTGCGGGGGCATTTATCACCATAGGGCTATGATTTGAACAATCTTGATAATGAACCATAAGATGATGCTACATACCAAATATCTAAGCTCTAGCCTTAGGATTCATAGAAGAAGATTTTTAAAGATTTTCCTATATAACTCTATGTAAAACAAGTGACCCCTGGTGCGGGGGGGGGGGGCATTTATCACCGTAGGACTATGATTTGTACAATCTTGGTAATGGCCCATAAGATGATGCTACATACCAAATATCTAAGCTCTAGGCCTTGCAGTTTTGCAGAAGAAGATTTTCAAAGTTTGCATTTTTAAAATCTATTTTTAGCTCCTGTGACCTACTTTTTTAACCAATCTGAATAATTTGTACAACTTTGATAGAGGGCATCATAAGGATGATTCCTGTGAAGTTTGGTCAAAATCCCTTCAGCGGTTCATGAGGAGATGTTGTTTAAAGCAAATTGTTGACGACGGACGGACGCACGCACGGACGACGGACAAAAGGCGATCACAAAAGCTCACCATGAGCACGTTGTGCTCAGGTGAGCTAAAAATAGGTCAAAGGTTAAGGTCAAGGTCGAGAGATGAAATGTTGAGGAGGTATACCTGAATAGCCCTTGCAAAGATGAATATGCATACCAAAAATAGAATTTGTATGTCGAATAGTAAAGAAATTATGACCAACATTATGGTTTTTTATTAAACATTTCAAAAATAGGTAAAAATCCAAAGATCAATTTCAAAAGTGTGACATTGATAAGAAGGTCTTGCTACAAGGAATTCACATGTGAAATATCAGTACCCTGTTGGTAACTGTTCTGAAATGACAGGCATTTTAAAGTTTTCAAAAGTTAAAGCCAAAATAGGTCAAAGATCAAGGTCGATAGATGAAATGTTGAGGTATATATGAATAGCCCTTGCAAAGATGAATATGCATACCAAAAAAAGAAAAAAGAAATTACAGCCAACATTTAAGTTTTTTGTTAAAAATGTAAAAAATAGGTCAAAGTTTAAAGGTCAAGGTCAAAAGTCCAAATGTGTAACATTGATGGAAGGGTCTTGCTACAAGAAATTCACATGTGAAATATCAATGCTCTGTTGACAACAGTTTTGAAATGGCAGGCATTTTAAAGTTTTCAAAAGTTTCAGGAAAATAAGGTCAAAGGTCAAGGGCAATTGGTGAAATATTTGCATATGTCTGGATAGGTCATGTCAAGATGAATATGCATACCAAAAATGAAAGTTGTATATTGAAGAGAAGTTATGGCAAACGTTAATATTCCGGACGCCCCTGACGACATTTTGCTGAAATTGGAGTGTTAATTTTGAGCCCTGAAAGTGCAATGTTGAATGCAAGCAAGTTTAATCGTTACACATTGTGTTCAAAAGGTTTTTTTAAGTTTACCTGGTGACCTTGTTTTGACCCCATGCGACCCCAATTTATTTATTTTATTGAGATTGGGCTCAAACAGTGGCCTCTAGAGTGTTCAGAAGGTCTTTCCAAGATCTGACCTGGTGACCTAGTTTTTGACCTGTCATGAACAAATTTTAATCTCATCCGAGATATCATGTAGACAACAATCCTGACCAAAGTTTATGAAGATTTGGCTTAAGCTTCTAGAGTGTTGAGATTTGACTTGGTGACCTAGTTTTTGACCCCACATGACCCAATTTCAAACTCATCCAAGATATAATGACAATTTTATGAAGATTTGGCAAAAACTGTGACCTCTAGACTGTTCACAAGTTATTGTTGATGACGCGTGACCGACAAAAGTCGGCCATAAAAGCTCATACTAGAAACAAACATCTCTTTGTCTAGATTTTAAGGTTTTCAACATCATCCTTTCTTTTTTCTTTAACAAAATCAAAATTAAATACAATGTGAAACAGTTCATTATGAGTAGTAATCTTATGCACTTACAGTGTCCTTGTAGTTTAGAAGTATGGAGAGACCAAATGGGCGAGAATTGAAGGATTCACTGGGGGTAAATCCATACTCAAACGAAGCTTCCTTCTTTGGCTCAACAACTTGATTGTACACAGCTGCTGTGAACTGCAAGCACAATAAATATCATAAGTATCTTTTATCCAACAAAACACATTTATAAACAAACTGGGTAAACTGTTTTTAAATGTATACTTTCCTTTAATAATACTGGGGCAATACTAATTTTCATGTGTCTCGTATGAAACAATTGATAAATTCAATATTAGCTTTTATAGGCCCATGGTCTATATTTAAATGTTTTCTAATTTTTCCAGAAGAGCCATCATGGCTCTAAATCACTCACCTGAATTCAAATGCTACAAAGAAAATGCTTAAGTAAGGATTAAATTGCACATAATATATAGTAATTAAGAAGCAAAGGGTCAAACTCTCTACTTAATGTGTTGTTATGGACAACTGGACTTGATACTAATTAAAGGTACTGCAACACTATGAACAAGTGTTCATAAATAGTCATAAAATGATGTAATTTGACTCAATTTTTGTAATTTAACAAAAAATGACTTTGTAATGTGCTATTAAAGAACGCTTAATGAGAGCTGCCATTTTCATATCATTCTTTAAGTTGTAACGTGACATTATTCTTGCGAGAGGCCCTCCTGATATGAGCTGTGCGAGATTTCCTAGACGTAATGGCGCTGATAGCATGAACATTTAATAATATTGATACACTGGTGTTTAAACGTGATAAATGCAACAAAAATGTTATACTAAACATCCTATGAGTGGTAAAATTCTATAGTGTCAAGCATTAAACTGCACTTGTAGCACAGCAAAATGGGAAAACAAGGTTTCAATTTCCAAATTAGGAACATTCAACCAGGAGATATTCTATAAAGGTCCTGGTTCAACAGAGGGAAAAAACAAGAGGGCCATGATGGCCCTGGATCGCTCACCTGATATCATTAGGCTATGTAAAATCAAGTGACCCCTGGGGCAGAGCCAATTTTGACCCCAGGGTCATGATTTCAACAAACTTGGTAGAGGTCTATTAGCCCATGTTACATACCAAATATCTAAACTCCAGACCTTGTGGTTTTTGAGAAGAAGATTTTTCTAGTTTTTTTTTCCAAAATAAGTCTATGTAAAATCAAGTGATCCCTGGGGCGGGCCATTTTTCACCAAATATCTAAACCCCAGGCCATGTGTTTTCTAGTTTTCTAAAAAGAAGAATTTTCAAGTTATTTCTATATTAGCATTTGTAAAATCAGGTGACCCCTATGGCGGAGCCAAATTTGACCCCAGGGCCATGATTTGAACAAACTAAGTATGATCCACTAGACAATGCTACACACCAGGCCTTGTGGTTTCTGAGAAGATTTTTCAAGTTTTTCCCAATTAGTAAAATCAGGGACCCCTTTGGTGGGGCCAAAATTGATCCAATGGTCATGATTTGTAAAAACGTGGTAGAGACCCAGTAGACAATGCTACATACCAAATATCTAAACTCCAGGCATTGTGGTTTCTGAGAAGAAGATTTTTCAAGTTTTTTTTTCTATATTAGCCTATGTTTAATCAAGTGACCCCTGGTGCTGGGCCAAATTTGACCCCAGGGCCATGATTTGAACAAACTAAGTATAGATCCACTAGACAATGCATGATTCATGATTTGAACAAACTTGGTAGAGGTCTATTAGCCCATGCTACATACCAAATATCTTAACTCCAGGCTTTGTGGTTTCTGAGAAGATTTTTTTCAGGTTTCTCCTATATTAGTCTATGTTAAATCAAGTCACCCCTGGGGGTGGGGCCAATTTTGACCACAGGGTCATGATTTGAACAAACTTAGAAGAGATCCACTAGACAATGCTACACACCAGGCCTTGTGGTTTCTGAGAAGATTTTTCAAGTTTTTCCCTATATTAGCCTATGTAAAATCAGGGACCCCTTTGGTGGGGCCAAATTAAACCCAATGGTCATGATTTGTAAACAAGAGGCCCATGATGGCCCTAAATCGCTCACCTGAGATAAATAGGTTGACCCAAGGAACATCTGTACCAATTTATTTTAAAATCTGGCCAGTAGTTTTGAAGAAGATGATTTTTAAAGTTTTCATATTTTTTTTCTTTTTGTTGCCATGGCAACCAGAGTTCTACATGGATCAAGTTTATTTTAGCAACTTTTGTGAAGGTTGACCCAAGGATCATCCCTGCCAAGTTTAATCAAATTCTGTCCAGTGGTTTCAGAGGAGATGTTGTTTAAAGTTTTCTCTATATACATTTAAGGCCAATAAGCCCCGCCCCTGGCGGCCATGTTTTTTTACAGATCGGAATAATTTTAGCAACTTTGGTAGAGGTTGACCCAAGGAACATCTGTACCAATTTATTTTAAAATCTGACCAATAGTTTTGAAGAAGATGATTTTTAAAGTTTTCAAATTATTTTTCTTTTTGTTGCCATGGCAACCAGAGTTCTTCATGGATCAACTTTATTTGAGCAATTTTTGTAGAGCCTCACCCAAGGAACATTCCTGCCAAGTTTAATCAAATTCTGTCCAGTGGTTTCAGAGGAGATGTCATTTAAAGCAAATTGTTGACGACGCATGACACACAACGACGGACGAAGGGTGATCACAAAAGCTCAGGTGAGCTAAAAATGTGCTTAGAGGCTAAGGCTATCTAGTTCACTTCAATGACAACTAGAACTGTCTCAGAGGTGATATATACTCTTGCATAGTAATTTGTGACAGAGAAAATAAACATTTTATATTACAGAGTGTTTCATGAAACTGCTCACTTGCAGGGCTTTTTTTCCGATATTTGGAAAGGGGCCTTAGCCTTCTATTTTGGGAAATTGAAACGCGATTTCGGGGCGTTTTGGGAAAAAGGTAGACTCAATTCACATGTATACACAGTAATATTCTAACAGTCTTATGAATCTTAAAGAATCAAAACGAATTGATATAACAACTAGACATAAAACAGAGCTGTCTTTGGATCAAATCACTGCACTATTTAAAATGGTACTAATGTCCATAAACAATCTTCCTCCTTGGTGTCAACACCAAGACTAGCACTAGCTGCAAAAATTTTATTTCAAATTAAGTCAAATCATTAATTATTTCAATTAAAATTAGATTAATGAAATTAACTCTAAGTTTTATATAGAAAATTGCTAAAATATTTTGTCAAATTTTCAAAATAAATCATTCAAAATAAATGGTGATATAATTATTATATAAAATACTTAAAAAAAAATTAATATCAATATGTTTAAATATTACATGTATAAAAGACTAATAATAAATCAAAAGTGAAATTTAAAAAAAATAAAAAATTGAGTATGTTATGTTTGGGGGACGTTTCATTTTGGCTACGTTTTTGACTTTTTCCTTAGCAATAAGGAATTGGTTATTTATACATCAAGGTAAATAACTGATGCGTTGATGTATTGAAAACTTACTTGGTGAACTGAACAACTGATCTGAATGTTTTAAAAAGATAAACAAGCAATAAAAATGCTAATGTATCTTCGCAAACAGCCGCCATTGACTGAGATGATTGCGCAACTTCATAACAGCTCTCTAAATGAAGGTAAAACAATAGTTGGTAGAAGGTGACAAATGATAGTCGTCCAATAAAATCCGAGTATTCCACATTGAGCCTTAGAATGCGTGTTGATTGGGTCATCGAACAGCAGGTGCTTTACTTTCAGTAGTATGCAGTGTAGAGTGACGTATAATTTTGTGCATTACGGAAACAACTGCATTACTGTTTTTTTTCTCTGTATTAATGAATATTCGCTTATAGGTTTAAGGAGAAAAATAGTTGGATCATATTGGGAATTTTATCATTAGATTTTGGGAATTCTTTTGGCCAAAATTGGGAACAAGAGGCCCATGATGGCCCTAAATCGCTCACCTGAGATAAATAGGTTGACCCAAGGAACATCTGTTCCAATTTATTTTAAAATCTGGCCAGTAGTTTTGAAGAAGATGATTTTTAAAGTTTTCATATTTTTTTTCTTTTTGTAGCCATGGCAACCAGAGTTCTATATGGATCAAGTTTATTTAAGGAACTTTTGTGAAGGTTGACCCAAGGCTCATTCCTGTCAAGTTTAATCAAATTCTGTCCAGTGGTTTCAGAGGAAATGTTGATTAAAGTTTTCCCTATATACATATAAGGCAAATAAGCCCCGCCCCTGGCCGCCATGTTTTTTACGGATCGGAATTTTTTTTAGCAACTTTGGTAGAGGTTGACCCAAGGAACATCTGTACCAATTTATTTTAAAATTTGGCCAGTAGTTTTGAAGAAGATGATTTTTAAAGTTTTCATATTTTTTTTTCTTTTTGTTGCCATGGCAACCAGAGTTCTACATGGATCAAGTTTATTTTAGCAACTTTTGTGAAGGTTGACCCAAGGATCATCCCTGCCAAGTTTAATCAAATTCTGTCCAGTGGTTTCAGAGGAGATGTTGTTTTAAAGGTTTCTCTATATACATATAAGGCAAATAAGCCCCGCCCCTGGCCGCCATGTTTTTTTCCGGATCGGAATAATTTTAGCAACTTTGGTAGAGGTTGACCCAAGGAACATCTGTACCAATTTATTTTAAAATCTGGCCAGTAGTTTTGAAGAAGATGATTTTTAAAGTTTTCATTTTTTTTTCTTTTTGTTGCCATGGCAACCAGAGTTCTACATGGATCAACTTTATTTTAGCAACTTTCGTGAAGGTTGACCCAAGGATCATCCCTGCCAAGTTAAATCAAATTCTGTCCAGTGGTTTCAGAGGAGATGTTGTTTAAAGGTTTCTCTATATACATATAAGGCAAATAAGCCCCGCCCTTGGCGGCCATGTTTTTTTACTGATCGGAATAATTTTAGCAACTTTGGTAGAGGTTGACCCAAGGAACATCTGTACCAAATTATTTTGAAATCTGGCCAGTTTTTTTTTATTTATTTTAGCAACTTTTGTGAAGGTTGACCCAAGGATCATCCCTGCCAAGTTTAATCAAATTCTGTCCAGTGGTTTCAGAGGAGATGTTGTTTAAAGGTTTCTCTATATACATATAAGGCAAATAAGCCCCGCCCCTGGCCGCCATGTTATTTTACGGATCGGAATAATTTTAGCAACTTTGGTAGAGGTTGACCCAAGGAACATCTGTACCAAATTATTTTGAAATCTGGCCAGTAGTTTTGAAGGAGATGATTTTTAAAGTTTTCAAATTATTTTTCTTTTTGTTGCCATGGCAACCAGAGTTCTTCATGGATCAACTTTATTTTAGCAACTTTTGTAGAGCCTCACCCAAGGAACATTCCTGCCAAGTTTCATTAAATTCTGTCCAGCGGTTTCAGAGGAGATGTCGTTTAAAGCAAATTGTTGACGACGGACGACGCACGACGACGGACGCCGGACGAAGGGCGATCACAAAAGCTCACCTTGAGCACTTTGTGCTCAGGTGAGCTAAAAATATAGCCTTTTTACGATTGGGAAGTCAACGAAGATTGGCCTCTAATATAGAAGGAAAAAAAGCCCTGACTTGGAAATTCATTTTTCAAGGGATAAACTTTAGTTTAGCAATTATGGTAGATTCTGACCATTAGTTTAGAGGAGAGGATTTTTATTTATTTATTTTTATTTTTAAATAAAAATGTGTTGGTAGCCATGGCAACCAGAATTCTCAATGGATCGGCTTCATTTCAGCAAAATATGGTAGATTAATATTAGGTGACCCTTTGTGACAAATGAAATTGAATTCTGATCAGTGGTTTCAGGGGATTATTTTTGTTTTAAAAAATAAATGTAAGTTTCATAAATTTCTACCCAGTGGTTTCAGAGATTGTTTTAAGCTGTTGACGATGGATGACTGATGACGCAAGGAGTATAATCACAATAGCTTACAATAGATCAAGACATGCCTTGGATATGTGCAAAAACTGTTGGTACTTCAGAGTGCTGTCAAATTAAATCAATATCAGATCACTGGTTGCCAAGAAATAGTATGGACAAAATATATTCAATAAATATAACAAAGGGCCATTACTCAATTAAAATCCAGCTGATGATGATGACATGCCAGCAATATGCCCAACTACACTTAGTACTTATTAATGCTGTGAATTAAAATCAAAATCCCACCAAAGGTAGCTGAGAAATAACGCGAACAAAATACATTTTAAAAATATAACAAAGGGCCATAACTCATTTAAAATCAAACCAATCATAATGTGCCAACAATATGCGCAACTAGGCTTGGTACTTATCAGTCTTGTAGTTTCATCAAAATATGTCTAAACGTAGGCAAGAAATAGCATAAATCTTGTCTACAAATGGACCGACAGACCGACTTGACTCCTATATAGCCTCCAAATATTTCGCATCTGAGAGGAAATAATTTCCTTACAGGGAACCCAATCTACATAATGAGGATATAATAAAGGTGAGAATGGATAGAAATCAAACTTGATAGAGCTACATTACTGAAACTGTTTATCGCAAGCACATCCATACATAATACGTTCCACTGATTGATGGATAGATGATTAATATAGTATATATTTAAAGATATAACTTCCTGTTAACTCACATTTTGAATGTAGAAGGAATAGTCCTGTGGGTATCTGAATGAAGCTTCTAGGCTTTCCACTGTGAAGTCCTGCTCCCCACTGTTCTTGAATCCAACAACAAACCTTACTACCTGGCCAGATGGCAGATCTGAAATAGAAATGCGTAATGTTTTTGCTTATCATCTCATAGAACTAACAGCCAGCAGAAACTAAGGTGACCCTACTGATTATGATCCAACTAGTAAGAAATGGAAGGCAGAGAGCTTATTAAACAAGAAAATTATCCTGTTCATTACACTTTTAGAACATTTTCTCTTTAATATACAGTAATATAAAACCTTATGCCACAAAGAGAATTACCATTACAGAATATAATGTCTATTATCAGGAATCAAGCTAAAGGGCAACTAGGAAAAAGATGCCACTCAAAGTGAACAAGAGATTTGAAACATTGCCTTCACTGCTTAAGAAATGACGATGTTAGCGTGTATAAATGGCAAATATGCGTGATGTTATTTCAAGGGCCTAAAATGTAGATCTATCAGTCTAATATCAGTCATAATTGAAATCCACTGAGATATTGTTGCTATTATCATTGTGTTAAGTAAAATGAGGATTGCTTAATAATTGCTGATGCTGGTGTGTAAAACAAGAGGGCCATGATGGCCCTGGATCGCTCACCTGAGTACCATTGCTACAACTGATTACAAGGTTTTTAAACAGACAAGAATTCTGATATAACTCAATCTTAAATATTTTAGCCCTGACAATACTACACACCAAATATATAAGCACTGGGCCTTATGGTTTCAGAGGAGAAGACTTAGTGCGGGGTCATTTATCTCCAAAGGGCCACCATTTTGAAAATCTTGATAATGAACCATTAGATGATGCTACATACCAAATATCTAAGCTCTAGGCCTAATGGATTCATAGAAGAAGATTTTTAAAGATTTTCCTATATAACTCTATGTTAAACAAGTGACCCCTGGTGCGGGGGCATTTATCACCATAGGGTCATGATTTGTACAATCTTGGTAATAAACCATAAGATGATGCTTCATACCAAATATCTAATCTCTAGGCCTTATGGATTCATAGAAGAAGATTTTTAAACATTTTCCTATATAACTCTATGTAAAACAAGTGACCCCTGGTGCGGGGTCATTTATCACCATAGGGCTATGATTTGTACAATCTTGGTAATGGCCCATAAGATGATGCTACATACCAAATATCTAAGCTCTAGGCCTAATGGATTCATAGAAGAAGATTTTTAAAGATTTTCCTATATAACTCTATGTAAAACAAGTGACCCCTATTGCGGGGGCATTTATCACCGTTTGGCTATGATTTGAACAATCTTGGTAATGAACCATTAGATGATGCTGCATATGAAATATCTAAGCTCTAGGCCTTATGGATTCATAGAAGAAGATTTTTAAAGATTTTCCTATATAACTCTATGTAAAACAAGTGACCCATGGTGCGGGGTCATTTATCACCATAGGGTCATGATTTGTACAATCTTGGTAGTGAACCATAAGATGATGCTTCATACCAAATATCTAATCTCTAGGCCTTATGGATTCATAGAAGAAGATTTTTAAACATTTTCCTATATAACTCTATGTAAAACAAGTGACCCCTGGTGCGGGGTCATTTATCACCATAGGGTCATGATTTGTACAATCTTGGTAGTGAACCATAAGATGATGCTTCATACCAAATATCTAATCTCTAGGCCTTATGGATTCATAGAAGAAGATTTTTAAACATTTTCCTATATAACTCTATGTAAAACAAGTGACCCCTGGTGCGGGGTCATTTATCACCATAGGGCTATGATTTGTACAATCTTGGTAATGGCCCATAAGATGATGCTACATACCAAATATCTAAGCTCTAGGCCTAATGGATTCATAGAAGAAGATTTTTAAAGTTTTTTCTATATAACTCTATGTAAAACAAGTGACCCATGTTGCGGGGTCATTTATCACTATAGGGTCATGATTTGTACAATCTTGGTAATGAACCATAAGATGATGCTTCATACCAAATATCTAATCTCTAGGCCTTATGGATTTATAGAAGAAGATTTTTAAACATTTTCCTATATAACTCTATGTAAAACAAGTGACCCCTATTGCGGGGGCATTTATCACTGTATGGCTATGATTTGAACAATCTTGGTAATGAACCATAAGATGATGCTACATACCAAATATCTAATCTCTAGGCCTTATGGATTCATCGAAGAAGATTTTTAAAGCTTTTCCTATATAACTCTATGTAAAACAAGTGACCCCTATTGCGGGGGCATTTATCACTGTTTGGCTATGATTTGAACAATCTTGGTAATGAACCATTAGATGATGCTGCATATGAAATATCTAAGCTCTAGGCCTTATGGATTCATAGAAGAAGATTTTTAAAGATTTTCCTATATAACTCTATGTAAAACAAGTGACCCATGGTGCGGGGTCATTTATCACCATAGGGTCATGATTTGTACAATCTTGGTAGTGAACCATAAGATGATGCTTCATACCAAATATCTAATCTCTAGGCCTTATGGATTCATAGAAGAAGATTTTTAAACATTTTCCTATATAACTCTATGTAAAACAAGTGACCCCTGGTGCGGGGTCATTTATCACCATAGGGCTATGATTTGTACAATCTTGGTAATGGCCCATAAGATGATGCTACATACCAAATATCTAAGCTCTAGGCCTTGCAGTATTCAAGAAGAAGATTTTTAAAGATTTTCCTATATAACTCTATGTAAAACAAGTGACCCCTGGTGCGGGGTCATTTATCACCATAGGGCTATGATTTGTACAATCTTGGTAATGGCCCATAAGATGATGCTACATACCAAATATCTAAGCTCTAGGCCTTGCAGTATTCATAGAAGAAGATTTTTAAAGTTTTTTCTATATAACTCTATGTAAAACAAGTGACCCATGTTGCGGGGTCATTTATCACTATAGGGTCATGATTTGTACAATCTTGGTAATGAACCATAAGATGATGCTTCATACCAAATATCTAATCTCTAGGCCTTATGGATTTATAGAAGAAGATTTTTAAACATTTTCCTATATAACTCTATGTAAAACAAGTGACCCCTGGTGCGGGGGCATTTATCACATGATGCTGCATATGAAATATCTAAGCTCTAGGCCTTATGGATTCATAGAAGAAGATTTTTAAAGATTTTCCTATATAACTCTATGTAAAACAAGTGACCCATGGTGCGGGGGCATTTATCACCGTAGGGCTATGATTTGAACAATCTTGGTAATGAACCATTAGATGATGCTACATACCAAATATCTAAGCTCTGGCCAATGGATTCTTTTTTAAAACAAGTGACCCCTGGTGCGGGGTCATTTATCACCATAGGGCTATGATTTGTACAATCTTGGTAATGGCCCATAAGATGATGCTACATACCAAATATCTAAGCTCTAGGCCTTGCAGTTTTGTAGAAGAAGATTTTCAAAGTTTGCATTTTTAAAATCTATTTTTAGCTCCTGTGACCTACTTTTTTAACCAATCTGAATAATTTGTACAACTTTGATAGAGGGCATCATAAGGATGATTCCTGTGAAGTTTGGTCAAAATCCCTTCAGCGGTTCATGAGGAGATGTTGTTTAAAGCAAATTGTTGACGACGGACGCACGCACGCACGCACGCACGGACGACGGACGACGGACAAAAGGCGATCACAATAGCTCACCATGAGCACGTTGTGCTCAGGTGAGCTAAAAACAAGAGGGCATTATATGGAGGATTTTTCATATTGACCTACTTTTTGACCCCACATGACCCACTTTCAAGCTTGACCAAGAAATAAAGGTGATAGAGTGTAAACACTAAAAATTGTTGACGCTGCACAACGGACACTCACGGGATCACAATAGCTCACCCTGAGCTTTGCTCAGGTGAGCTAAAAAAATCAAAAGATTTCATTTACATAAACTTGCCCACCGGGCCATCTTCTTTGAAAAATCACTTGCCTGCTGTGATTTCATCCTGGCGCGGGTAAGCGGGCGTCCACTTAGGAAAACCCATGCAGTTCTTAGACACTTTACTTCCCTTCAATGAGATCTATCCACATATGAAGTTTCATCTTGAAATCTTTTATCCTCGGACAAAAAATATGTATAACAAGAGGGCCATATCGCTCACCTGAGTACCACTGCTCTAGAGGCCGTAAGTATTATGGACCATAACTTCCATACAAGGCATAATAATCCTTGGTTTAACATTTGATCAAGATTGCTTTATAAATGTGGATGCTAGTACGTGAACAAATTTTAATTTGATATTTTTAATACTTTATGGGCCATAATTGTGGTCCAATACCAAGTCAGCCTTGATCATAAGATAATACCAGTTAACTTTCTACATAATCCCTAAGAAGCTGAATTTTCAAGAAATCAGCTTTGTTTGAGAAATTTTGGCAGAGGGTAATGATGTGATCATTTTTGTTAAATGAAATTAAATTCTTACCAACATATTTAGAGATCTATCCACATATAAAAGTTTCCTCTTGATACCTTTTAGTACGGCCCAGACAAAAAGTTATAACAACTACAGTCGAACCTCGTTATGTCAAAGTCACTGGGAAATTGAACAAAATTTGACTTAAAATAATTTTGAGATATCAGAATACATGTACATGTGCATATCTCTGAAGGTATCTCCCCTATGTGTCAAATTATTCATTGTAATTTGGGTAGTATTTGAAAGAAAATAACATACTTATTACATTTTATCACTTTATTGAATAAAGTATATTGAATAATAAATATGTACAGTAATTCTATATACAGTATAGGACTTAATACATGTACAGACAAACAAATTCTTAAAGACATGTAGTACATATCTTCTGCGATCTTTTTCTTCGACTTAACCCCCTTTTCCACTTCTAATATGGCCGCATATTTCAGTGTAGGATTTTGAATTCAGCTTTCTCTTCGTCCCTTTACCCTTGGCCGATCCAGACATCCCCCAGGATTCAGACTGGGTCCTTCTCTGGATTGCTCGGTAAGAGTATCGGGCACATAAACGTGTTTATTGTCTGATGCCATTTTGGTTATGTGGATACAGGATTTCGACACTTTATAAATACCTACAGTATAAATCACTCGAAGTGACAAGTAAAATAACAAAAAGAGGGCCATGATGGCCCTGGATCGCTCACCTGATATCATTAGGCTATGTAAAATCAAGTGACCCCTGGGGCAGAGCCAATTTTGACCCCAGGGTCATGATTTGAACAAACTTGGAAGAGGTCTATTAGCCCATGTTACATACCAAATATCTAAACTCCAGACCTTGTGGTTTTTGAGAAGAAATTTTTCTAGCTTTTTTCCAAAATAAGTCTATGTAAAATCAAGTGATCCCTGGGGCGGGGCCAATTTTCACCAAATATCTAAATGCCAGGCCATGTGTTTTCTAGTTTCCTAAAAAGAAGAATTTTCAAGTTATTTCTATATTAGCCTATGTAAAATCAGGTGACCCCAATGGCGGGGCCAAATTTGACCCCAAGGCCATAATTTGAACAAACTAATTAGAGATCCACTAGACAATGCATGATTCATGATTTGAACAAACTTGGTAGAGGTCTATTAGCCCATGTCACATACCAAATATCTAAACTCCAGGCTTTGCGATTTCTGAGAAGAAGATTTTTCAGGTTTCTCCTATATTAGTCTATGTTAAATCAAGTCACCCCTGGGGTGGGGCCAATTTTGGCCCCAGGGTCATGATTTGAACAAACGTAGAAGAGATCCACTAGACAATGCTACACCAAATATCTAAACACCAGGCCTTGTGGTTTCTGAGAAGATTTTCAAGTTTTTTCCTATATTAGCCTATGTAAAATCAGGGACCCCTTTGGTGGGGCAAAATTTGACCCAATGGTCATGATTTGTAAAAACATTGTAGAGACCCAGTAGACAATGCTTCATACCAAATATCTAAACTCCAGGCCTTGTGGTTTCTGAGAAGGAAGATTTTTCAAGTTTTTCCTATATTAGTCTATGTTAAATCAAGTGACACCTGGGGCGGGGCCAAAATTGACCTCAGGGCCATGATTTGAACAAACTTGGTTGTGAGTCATAAGATCATGCTACATACCAAATATCTAAACTCCAGGCCTTGTGGTTTCTGAGAAGAAGATTTTTTCAAGTTTTTCCTATATTAGCCTATGTAAAATCAGGTGACCCCTGGGGCGGGGCCAAATTTGACCCCAGGGCCATGATTTGAACAATCTTGGTAGTGATCTACTAGACAATGCTGCACACCAAATATATAAACTCCACGTCCTGTGGTTTCTGAGAAGAAGATTTTTCAAGTTTTTCCTATATTAGCCTATGTTAAATCAAGTGACCCCTGGGGCGGGGCCAAATTTGACCCCAGGGCCATGATTTGAACAATCTTGGTAGAAAGTCATAAGATCATGCTACATACCAACAAGAGGGCCATGATGGCCCTGGATCGCTCACCTGAGTACCATTGCTACAACTGATTACAAGGTTTTTAAACAGACAAGAATTCTGATATAACTCAATCTTAAACATTTTAGCCCTGACAATACTACACACCAAATATATAAGCACTGGGCCTTATGGTTTAGAGGAGAATTTGGGGATTTATCTCCAAAGGGCCCCTTTTGAAAATCTTGATAATGAACCATTAGATGATGCTACATACCAAATATCTAAGCTCTAGGCCTAATGGATTCATAGAAGAAGATTTTTAAAGATTTTCCTATATAACTCTATGTTAAACAAGTGACCCCTGGTGCGGGGGCATTTATCACCATAGGGTCATGATTTGTACAATCTTGGTAATAAACCATCAGATGATGCTTCATACCAAATATCTAATCTCTAGGCCTTATGGATTCATAGAAGAAGATTTTTAAAGATTTTCCTATATAACTCTATGTAAAACAAGTGACCCCTGGTGCGGGGTCATTTATCACCATAGGGCTCCGATTTGTACAATCTTGGTAATGAACCATAAGATGATGCTACATACCAAATATCTAAGCTCTAGGCCTAATGGATTCATAGAAGAAGATTTTTAAAGATTTTCCTATATAACTCTATGTAAAACAAGTGACCATGGTGCGGGGTCATTTATCACCATAGGGCATGATTTGTACAATCTTGGTAATGGCCCATAAGATGATGCTACATACCAAATATCTAAGCTCTAGGCCTAATGGATTCATAGAAGAAGATTTTTAAAGTTTTTTCTATATAACTCTATGTAAAACAAGTGACCCATGGTGCGGGGTCATTTATCACCATAGGGTCATGATTTGTACAATCTTGGTAATGCCATAAGATGATGCTCATACCAAATATCTAATCTCTAGGCCTTATGGATTCATAGAAGAAGATTTTTAAAGATTTTCCTATATAACTCTATGTAAAACAAGTGACCCCTATTGCGGGGGCATTTATCACCGTAGGGCTATGATTTGTACAATCTTGGTAATGGCCCATAAGATGATGCTACATACCAAATATCTAATCTCTAGGCCTTATGGATTCATAGAAGA
Organism: Solen grandis; assembly: GCA_021229015.1. Classification (NCBI taxonomy): domain Eukaryota; kingdom Metazoa; phylum Mollusca; class Bivalvia; order Adapedonta; family Solenidae; genus Solen; species Solen grandis. Next base: position 38,434,624 of record CM037783.1, on the reverse strand, counting down.
AGATTTTTAAAGATTTTCCTATATAACTCTATGTAAAACAAGTGACCCCTATTGCGGGGGCATTTATCACCGTTTGGCTATGATTTGAACAATCTTGGTAATGAACCATTAGATGATGCTACATATGAAATATCTAAGCTCTAGGCCTTATGGATTCATAGAAGAAGATTTTTAAAGTTTTTCCTATATAAATCTATGTTAAACAAGTGACCCCTGGTGCGGGGGCATTTATCACCATAGGGCTATGATTTGAACAATCTTGGTAATGAACCATAAGATGATGCTACATACCAAATATCTAAGCTCTAGGCCTAATGGATTCATAGAAGAAGATTTTTAAACATTTTCCTATATAACTCTATGTAAAACAAGTGACCCCTGGTGCGGGGGCATTTATCACCGTAGGGCTATGATTTGAACAATCTTGGTAATGAACCATTAGATGATGCTTCATACCAAATATCTAATCTCTAGGCCTTATGGATTCATAGAAGAAGATTTTTAAACATTTTCCTATATAACTCTATGTAAAACAAGTGACCCCTGGTGCGGGGGCATTTATCACCGTAGGGCTATGATTTGAACAATCTTGGTAATGACCCATAAGATGATGCTACATACCAAATATCTAAGCTCTAGGCCTAATGGATTCATAGAAGAAGATTTTTAAAGATTTTCCTATATAACTCTATGTAAAACAAGTGACCCCTGGTGCGGGGTCATTTATCACCGTAGGGCTATGATTTGTACAATCTTGGTAATGGCCCATAAGATGATGCTTCATACCAAATATCTAATCTCTAGGCCTTATGGATTCATAGAAGAAGATTTTTAAACATTTTCCTATATAACTCTATGTAAAACAAGTGACCCCTGGTGCGGGGGCATTTATCACCGTAGGGCTATGATTTGAACAATCTTGGTAATGAACCATTAGATGATGCTACATACCAAATATCTAAGCTCTAGGCCTAATGGATTCATAGAAGAAGATTTTTAAAGATTTTCCTATATAACTCTATGTAAAACAAGTGACCCCTGGTGCGGGGTCATTTATCACCATAGGGCTATGATTTGTACAATCTTGGTAATGGCCCATAAGATGATGCTACATACCAAATATCTAAGCTCTAGGCCTTGCAGTTTTGCAGAAGAAGATTTTCAAAGTTTGCATTTTTAAAATCTATTTTTAGCTCCTGTGACCTACTTTTTTAACCAATCTGAATAATTTGTACAACTTTGATAGAGGGCATCATAAGGATGATTCCTGTGAAGTTTGGTCAAAATCCCTTCAGCGGTTCATGAGGAGATGTTGTTTAAAGCAAATTGTTGACGACGGACGCACGCACGCACGCACGCACGCACGGACGACGGACGACGGACGACGGACAAAAGGCGATCACAATAGCTCACCATGAGCACGTTGTGCTCAGGTGAGCTAAAAATCAAAAGGCTAGGACTTGTGGTTTTGGAGAAGAAGATTTTTTCAAGTTTTTCCTATATTAGCCTATGTTAAATCATGTGACCCCTGGGGTGGGGTCAATTTTGACCCCAGGGCCATAATTTGAACAATCTTGGTAGAGAGTCATAAGATCATGCTACATACCAACAAGAGGGCCTAGTTGGCCCTAGATCGCATACCTGAGAAAAGTATCATTCATTGCCTGTACAAAACAGATTGCTTAAGAATAAAGATGACGAGGTGAAACAATGTTCAGGAATTTTCTGACCCCATCCACAAAAGATATCATCATGACAAACATTCTGCCAAAGGTTGAGGATGATTGGACCAAAAATGTTGCCCTAAGAGTATAAACAAGATATTTCTAAGATTTGACCTACTGACCAACTTTTCTGTCCAGCCCCACCCATTTTCAAAGGTTCAGATATCATCAGACAAACATCTGACCAAGTTTAGAAGATTGATCAAAATTGTGGCCTCTAGTGTGTAAACAAGATTTTTCTAAGATTTGACCTACTGACCTACTTTTGGTTCCAACCTGACCCATTTTCGAAAGGGTTCAAGATATCATCAAGACAAACATTCTGACCAAGTTTGAGAAAGATTTGATCAAAATTGTGGCCTCTAGTGTGTTAACAAGATTTTTCTAAGATTTGACCTACTGACCTACTTTTGGATCCAACCTGACCGCTTTTCGAAAGGGTTCAAGATATCATCAAGACAAACATTCTGACCAAGTTTGAGGAAGATTGGATCAAAATTGTGGCCTCTAGTGTGTAAACATCAAAATTGTTGACGGACGACGCACGACGGACAATCAAGTATCCCAAAATCTCACCCTGAGCTATGCTCAGGTGAGCTAAAAATCAAAAGGCTAGGCCTTGTGGTTTCAGAGAAGAAGATTTTTAAAATTTTCATTTTTAAAACCTATTTTTAGCTCCTGTGACCTAGATTTTTGACCAATCAAAATAATTTTGACAACTTTGGTAAAGGGCCCCATAATGAACATTCCTGTGAAGTTTTATCAAAATCCAGTGAGTAGTTTAGAAGGAGATGTTGTTTAAAGAAATTGTTGACGACGGATGCACGCACGCACGGACGACGGAGAAAAGGCGATCACAAAAGCTCACCATGAGTACGTTGTGCTCAGGTGAGATAAAAAGCCAAACAAACAATCTGATGACTTCTTTAATTGCTCTCATCCAAGCTAAAAAGCTAATACAAATTAGCTCAATACAGGTGAATTGTCAATCAGTCCATTTCCGTGACGTCACATTCACAACTCAACCAACTCACACGTGCCTGGTGTTGGCGACTGCTTTGATCTTTGAGTCAAGTGACAGACAAAAGGTGAGAAAAAACAACACGAGGACAGATAATCGCTTTAAGACAAAAGGAATTTTGGCTAAAAGGAATTTGACGTAAGCGTCAAATATTTATATGTATATATAGGAAACAGATTCGGGACGAACGAGTTTGACACAACGAGGCTCAACTGTATTATCACAAAAAATTATTAAATTTGGCAAGTAGCAGGTTCCATTTCCAAATTTCAGTCTGTAAGCAGAAACAAGACTTTTTTTTATGCCTTAAGATATATCCTTAACGCAACAGCAGTATATATTAACAAAATATCTACTAATTTAGACAGTATGTTACATACCGTTGGTATTAACAGGCTTTGTAAACAAGATGGTGGCATCAGCATCAGGAGATGGTTTAATTTGTGTGTCTTCTTCTTCCTCCTCTTCATCTGTCTGAAAAGCAGCATTATTCCCAACACTTGAGAATTAAGGCTCAAATGCCAATCACCCCACATAATTTAAACAAGAGGGCAAAGATGGCCCTGAATTGCTCACTTGAGAAATATTGCCTCCATTGCCTTATACAACTAGTCATACTAAATACATAATCTATGCAGAAGTAAGATAATTCTAATTCCACACAAAAACTGTTTCAAATTTTGATGGTCATGGCTATAAAATCAAGTGACACCTGGGATGGGACCAATTTTGACCACAGGGCCATGATTTGAACAAACTTGGTAGATGTCCATAAGACATGTTACACACCAAATATCTAAACTCCAAGCCTTGTGGTTTCTGACATTGGAAGATTTTTCTACCTTTTCCTTTTAAGTAATTATCAAAATCTGCTCAGGGGTTTCAGAAGTGATGTTTTAAGATTTTTCTATTTTTAGCTTTGGTGGCGATCTTTTTTGGCTGACAGTAGTCATTTCAGTTTTTTTTTGCAGTATCACCCAATGATCATTCATATTGAGTTTCATCAAAATCTGCCATTTGTTAAAATTTGAATTAAGTGTAATAAAATTATTCAGCCTACCAAAAAAACCTAACATAACGAAATGAGCACATAAAAAAATAAAGGTTAAACAGAAAATGATCAGTACACGTAACGATGTGTTAACATAACAAATGGGAAATGCACACAACAAAATAATCAATATACATATAACAAGGGTTGTTGGAGCGACACATATGCCCCCCTATGCCCCCACTCCCATCAAGGTCACTGTGACCTTGACCTTTGACCAAGTGACCCCAAAAATAAAAGGGGTCATCTACTTGTCATGACCAATCACCCTATCAATTTGAGGAATGTGGGCTCCAGCATTCTAGTTATTGATCAGAAACAATTTTCACATTCAAGGTCACTGTCACCTTAACCTTTGACCAAGTGACTCCAAAAACAATAGAGTCATCTACTAGTCATTACCAATCATCCTATGATGTTTGAAGAATGTGGGCCTCAGCGTTTTCCATATATTGATCAGAAACAACCAACCAACCATCCGACATTTGCATAACACATGCCCCCTCATCAAAGAAGAGGGGCATAAACAAGAGGGCCATGATGGCCCTGAATCGCTCACCTGAGTACCATTGCTTCAACTGATGTCAAGGTTTTTAAACAGACAAGGATTCTGATATAACTTAATCTAAAACATTTTACCCCTGACAATACTACACACCAAATATCTAAGCAATGGGCCATATGGTTTCAGAGAAGACTTGGGCGCAGGGTCATTTATCACCGTTGGGCCAAGACTTTGAAAATCTTTGTAATGAACCATTAGATGCTACTACATACCAAAAATCTTAGCTCTAGGCCTTATTGATTCATAGAAGAAGATTTTTTAAGATTTTCCTATTTAACTCTATGTAAAACAAGTGACCCCTGGTGTGGGGTCATTTATCACCATAGGGCTATGATTTGTACAATCTTGGTAGTGGCCCATAAGATGATGCTACATACTAAATATCTAAGCTCTAGGCCTTATGGATTCAGAGAAGAAGATTTTTTAAGATTTTCCTATATAACTCTATGTAAAACAAGTGACCCCTGGTGCGGGGTCATTTATCACCATAGGGCTATGATTTGTACAATCTTGGTAGTGGCCCATAAGATGATGCTACATACTAAATATCTAAGCTCTAGGCCTTATGGATTCAGAGAAGAAGATTTTTTAAGATTTTCCTATATAACTCTATGTAAAACAATGACCCCTGGTGCGGGGTCATTTATCACCATAGGGCTATGATTTGTACAATCTTGGTAGTGGCCCATAAGGTGATGCTACATACCAAAAATCAAAAGGCTAGGCCTTGTGGTTTCAGAGAAGAAGATTTTTTAAATTTTCATTTTTAAAATCTATTTTTAGCTCCTGTGACCTAATTATGCGATGGACCAGAACCATTTATACAACTTTAGTAGAGCTTCACCCAAGGAACATTCCTGCAAAATATTTTTCAAATTGGCCAAGCCGTTTAGGAGGAGATGTTGTTTGAAGCAATTGTTGACGCCGCACGCACGGACGGACGGACGCCGGACAAAAGGCGATCAGAAAAGCTCACCTTGAGCACGTTGTGCTCATGTGAGCTAAAAAGGGAATAATTTATTAAGAGTTATCCCCTCTTGCCTACAGGTGGGGGTGAAGGTCATAATGTTCCAAGATACTCCCCAGTGCTCCAGCCAGGATTTGAAAAGGGCAGGGTGCTAGTGAAGGGGGAGGGTGCGGGAGGGGATACCCGCTCCTGGAAGGAAGGTTTGGGGGATCTCCTCCTGGAAATTTATATAAATTAAGACTTTACATAAGGCCTCTGGGGGATTTCCTGGTTGGAATTTTTGTTCTTATTCCAGTTTTTTGGTATCAAGATTTTCATCTTATTATCCCTGTTCTTAGATAGAGGGTTGGGGAAGCATCCCACTGACTATCTTACAAAGAGTTCACATATATGTATATTAAAATCTCTCAGCATCATACATGTAAGATTTTTTATAAACAAACAGAAAATGCATATCTTAACATGTAAATAAGCTCTTTTTTAGAATCAAAGGTAGGGCTGTGGATTGCTGGGCAAGTGACGATCCCATTCGATCCACAATCCGGGACTGACGATTCACAGATCGGATCACGAATCACTGGTTTGAAACTTAAAGAATCCTAAGAAAAACAGAACTAATATATTAAGAAATTTAAACAGTTTTATTGATAATAACAAAAGTGAAACCTGTAATGAACATGTAAAAGTTTAGACCGAGCAACTCTTTAAGCTCCGCAATAAAAACAAGAAAGTCAGTAGAACTGACAGATGCTCCCCGAAGAACGTCATTGTTACAAATAAGGCCTTGGTCAATGGGTGGGAGGATATGTTAAGGACCGGAATGGGATCAGCACATGCTTATCATGTATAGAATCCAGGTAATGCGCATCTCCTCTTGGTAATAAAGCTTCACATAAAAAGTTTTGTTGAAATCAAGCTGTTAGTTCCTGAGAAATAGTCCGGACAAGGAAAGTGTGATGGACGAACGAACGAACGGACAAAGCGGCGACTATATGCGTCACCTTCAGTGAGCATAAAAAAAGGTAAAAAAAAAAGCACTTAACTCTTTAAACAGTAAACCATATTTTATATTCTTGTTCCTTTTGATGAGACAGAAGATAAAATGGTAAATACTTTGGTGTCCCCCAAGATCACACAGGGGTCAGGCCCCACCCCCAAAATTTTACTTAGGACCTTTCAGCTCAAAGCTGTTGAAATCCCCATTCCTAAATCATATCTATTCTCCTCATCAGATGAGATGTTTTACCAACTCTAATTTGGAGACTTAGTAACAGTTTACTATTTAATATGATAATACGTGTTACTCATCAGATCTTTCATTGATTTTATTTAAGTTTTTATACTTCTGAAAATTAAGTCATACATTTCAATGTGTGCTCATATCAAAGAGGTTAACCAACACTCTTGACATATGACTGGATATTTGAAATAGTGTATAATGGCCTAAACAACAATTAGCTGACATGATTATGATTGACATTACTAGCATATTGAATTTTGTGGGGTTTTGTTTAAATAATACCTCCTGTTAAATTAGGCAAATGACATGAATATCAGTCAACAACATGGTAGTAGGGGCCATAACTCTCTTAAAAATTGAGGAACCAGGTCACGTCAACGATATGCGTATCTACTCTTGGTAATAAAGCTTCCCATAAAGTTTCATTGAATTCAAGCCATTAGTTCCTGAGAAATAGCCCGGACAAGAATCATGCAATATGAACTATAGGCCAAAAAGTCAAGGGGCCATAACTCTGTGAAAAATTGAGGAACCAGGTCACGCCGGCGATATGCGTATCTACTCTTGGTGATAAAGCTTCCCATAAAGTTTCGTTGAATTCAAGCCATTAGTTCCTGAGAAATAGCCCGGACAAGAATCATGCAATATGTACTATAGTCCAAAAAGTCAAGGGGCCTTAACTCCTTTAAAAATTTAGGAATCGGGTCATGCTGACGATATGCGCATCTCCTCTTGGTAATAAAGCTTCCCATAAAGTTTCGTTGAATTCAAGCTGTTAGTTCCTGAGAAATAGTCCGGACAAGGAAAGTGAGACGGACGAACGGACAGACGGAAGGACGGACGGACGAAGCGGCGACTATATGCGTCACCTTCGGTGAGCATAAAAATCATGGAATTCAAATGCCAAATGATAAGATCCAATTATCATTTGTCTGCTTTGATAAAAACGTGTTTATTTTCTACACACAAAATCTGCTTACTTTTAATTTTGGTAATGTTTACGAAGGACTACCTTTATTTTTTGACATCGAATCAATTTTAAGGTGATTTGACAAGTTAGTTGTACCACCAGTATATGCAACATTTAAGTTGCAGTCTTTACAAATGGCCCTTTTTCATCATGGTTAGAAAAACCGAAGTATTTCCACACATTTGATGTGTACTTCGCAGGTGAATTCTTGTTAAGTTGTTTTCTCTGCCATGTATACAAATTACAGACGAATCATTCAGGAAAGTTAACATCAGTTTCGAATTTCAAATAGTATGGATTACTTACACTATCGCTTGTCCTTAAGCTTGATAAACATTTAACCTATTACATAGGATCTTTAATAATTAATTACCGGAATAATTTTGGAAACGTGGTAAATTGATATCAATGATTTACATCCGAATCTTCTCGGACTAACTGCGTTGCTAAGCACTACATGGGACGTATTTTAGAAATTTTGAAAAATATGGTGTTACTTACGATAATGCTTGATTCTTAAGCTTTATTAACTTCAATAAATTATTTTTGGTAACGCTAGACGTTATCATAGTATGCCGAAATCGTGCCCATGATTTAAATTCGAATATTTTCTGACACACATTATTGCTAGCTCCACATGTTTGTCATAAATTTACTTTTGGTTTTGTAAAAACATCTCTGTGTTTGAAAATCATTCTTTACATTT
>CM037783.1:38367500-38417500 GCA_021229015.1 Solen grandis | reverse complement strand
ACTTTTTGTTCATTTTTTCATTTAAGTTTTATAAAAAATATTTAAGGAAGGTGTTTAAGATAAGATCGCAATCCAGCGATCTTTGCCCTGACGAATATTTGTACCCGATTTTCAGATATAATTCGTGGATATCCGAGTACTCGGATACTCGTAGCAACCCTAATCAAAGGATAACAAAATGAGTTACTGAATGCTACCTAAAAGAAATGATAAAACTAACAGAAGAGGAAAGTAAACAGAGAAAAAAGGTGTTTTTGCATTTATGTGCAGATTTGATAAGTTGTTTGGAAATATTTTTTGCAGAGTTTAAAACATGGAACTTGTTTCAAGAACATTTGATCACTAATCTTACTGTTGTAAGGTTGCTTTTTCTGTCATCTTTACCAAAAGTAAACAAGAGGGCCATGATGGCCCTAAAACGCTCACCTGAGTACCATTGCTACAACTGATTACAAGGTTTTTAAACAGACAAGAATTCTGATATAACTCAATCTTAAACATTTTAGCCCTGACAATACTACACACCAAATATATAAGCACTGGGCCTTATGGTTTCAGAGGAGAAGACTTAGTGCGGGGTCATTTATCTCCAAAGGGCCACCATTTTGAAAATCTTGATAATGAACCATAAGATGATGCTACATACCAAATATCTAATCTCTAGGCCTTATGGATTCATAGAAGAAGATTTTTAAAGATTTTCCTATATAACTCTATGTAAAACAAGTGACCCCTGGTGCGGGGGCATTTATCACCGTTTGGCTATGATTTGAACAATCTTGGTAATGAACCATTAGATGATGCTACATATGAAATATCTAAGCTCTAGGCCTTATGGATTCATAGAAGAAGATTTTTAAAGTTTTTCCTATATAACTCTATGTAAAACAAGTGACCCATCGTGCGGGGGCATTTATCACCATAGGGTCATGATTTGTACAATCTTGGTAATGAACCATAAGATGATGCTACATACCAAATATCTAATCTCTAGGCCTTATGGATTCATAGAAGAAGATTTTTAAAGATTTTCCTATATAACTCTATGTAAAACAAGTGACCCCTGGTGCGGGGGCATTTATCACCGTTTGGCTATGATTTGAACAATCTTGGTAATGAACCATTAGATGATGCTACATATGAAATATCTAAGCTCTAGGCCTTATGGATTCATAGAAGAAGATTTTTAAAGATTTTCCTATATAACTCTATGTAAAACAAGTGACCCATGGTGCGGGGGCATTTATCACCATAGGGTCATGATTTGTACAATCTTGGTAATGAACCATAAGATGATGCTACATACCAAATATCTAATCTCTAGGCCTTATGGATTCATAGAAGAAATTTTTAAAGATTTTCCTATATAACTCTATGTAAAACAAGTGACCCCTGGTGCGGGGGCATTTATCACCGTTTGGCTATGATTTGAACAATCTCGGTAATGAATCATTAGATGATGCTACATACCAAATATCTAAGCTCTAGGTCTAATGGATTCATAGAAGAAGATTTTTAAAGATTTTCCTATATAACTCTATGTAAAACAAGTGACCCCTGGTGCGGGGGCATTTATCACCGTAGGGCTATGCAGGGTGCCCATTCACGCAAAACTTTGCGTGAATCACGCAAAAAAAAAATATGTGCACGCAGATTTTTTAACATTGATGGGTACATGTACGCAGATTTTTTTTGGTAAAAAAAATAAGCATATTAAACGAAAATATTGCTGATAAAACGGGTTTTCATTACAAATCTGCCAGATTGTCGATAAACTAACGCTTGACACTTTTTTGACGGCTCACGCATCATGGTAATTGAACCGAAAACGTACGCAAAAGCCGTACGATATGTCGTCTGAACGGCCCAAAAGAAAGGAATCTATCCTCGTTTTTTCAAATCGAAAGAAAGTAAGTTGAATTCAAACAGACCAAAACAACAATCTAAATACCTACGTTACATCCAGGTTAATTCATCTTGTTAGAAACATTATGAATTGTAAAGAAGACGGTTTTCCGCGTCTATGTAAATGACATGGAATTCAGATCTTGCTAATGTTCGGATACGGAATTTCTTAGTTGTTTTATGTTTACGTTCGACGTTCTTTGAATTATTACTAAGGTATTTAAGTCAAATAAGTAACAGAACAACGCTTTTGAAAATAAATAACGTGTTCTTTCCAATAATTTTATTATATTGTTAAAATTATCCAATTTCTATTGCAGAATCTCTACCAGAGGGAGCGGTTGATTTGTCGGCAAAATCCACTGAAGTTAGGAAGGATGGTCGTGAATCAAGAAAACGAGAATCATGTAATTCATCAAAATAAAAAAGATAATAGCATAAAAAATTTTTCTTTTAGGTCATATGTGATTAATGTTTAGATATGTTTTATTTTTTAAAGGTATTTAATGCAGGCAGAAATGAGAGATTTTCGTTTTTATTTCCACTTGAATTTTTTTCCCCACATAGTTAATTCCTCACTGAATATTAAATATTTTAATTAGAAAGATAGGGATTTATGCTTTTATCTTTTTTGTTTAAGATATGAAATCAATATTTTGAGATATTGATATTGAATGACCAATACTTTAAATTTCAATATTTAAATCAGTTGGGAGTTTGGGACCCATGCATAAATGAATTGAATTAAGAAGCCTTCTGCAAATGATACTTTAATTATTACATAAACAACTTTTGTAACATCAATAGATCATACATATGTGAAATAAATAAAAGTTTATGTAAAGTATATTTTGTACCCTGATTTTTTTGTCTGTACCCCAATTTTTTCAAACCAGTGGGTACATGTACCCCAATTATTGAAAGGCAGTTGGCATGCTGCTATGATTTGTACAATCTTGGTAATGGCCCATAAGATGATGCTACATACCAAATATCTAAGCTCTAGGCCTTGCAGTTTTGCAGAAGAAGATTTTCAAAGTTTGCATTTTTAAAATCTCGTATCTTAGGGACCCTAGAGCAGGGTGTGACAGGGGACCGATGTTGAGAGCCCGAAGAGGAACTTGATCTGTTGCCGGGAGAACCCGGTGAAGATCGATGACCGGAGACAATTTGACAGGAGACCGGTGATGACCGGTCTTGATCTGAGACCGGTCACGTCCCGGGACCGGTGAGTAATGATCGGTGACCGGTCCTGACCGGTGACCGGTCCTGGCCGGTGACCGGTCCCAACTGGGTATGTCCGGTGACCGGTGGTCAGACTTGACCGGCCGGTCCCGGGAAGATATGACCGGTGACCGGTCCCGTACCGTGGCCGGTTGTTTATGACCGTGTCTGGTACGATTTTCTGTTGACCGGTCAATGAGGATAACCGGTCTTGACCGGTGATGGATGACCGGTCTAGGCAGATGAAGGCCTATGACCGGTCGTGACCGGTGCCCGGAGGGAGAGCGCTCCTTGTCGGCGACCCTGGGACTGACGCAGGGCGATTCAAACAGGGAACACAGACAAGAGGTGACCCTTTCCTTGGAAGGCCAGGATCCCTTCTTCTTGGGTGGGGGGGAGGGGCTCCGACCCCCGGAGGTGCTAAAACCTGAAAAGGATGAGGATGAGGAAGCCTTCCTCTTCCGAGAGGAATACGTATATCTAGAAGAAGCCTTCTGCCAGACCTCATCTGACCACACCGAACAAATTGAGCAGGTGTTGTCCTTGGTGCAGCCCGAGCACAAAAGGCACAACTGGTGAGAGTCCCAGGAGGCCTTAACGTGCCCACATGAACCCCTAGACTGAGACATGTTAATAAACAAAGGTCAATAAAAAAAGGGAAAAGTGACACAAATGAAGGGGGGTGGGTGGGTGTCTCTCTCGATACGAGACAATATAAAATATCTATATAAATATAGATATAAGTAACAAAACAAAGCCGAAGCTATAAAAACGGGGACATGAGGAACCGAAACACGGAAACCCGTGACAAAAAGGAAAAGGGTTTCGATACGAGACAATGAAATATATATATCTACATAAAATAGAAAATATAATAAACAAAACACAGCCGAAGCTATGGAAAGGGGAAGGAGAGCCGTAAAGCGCAGAAGCAATCAAGAGAGCAGGTCACACGAAGTAACAAGAAAACTCGATGGCTTCCAAAACACAATTGGAGAACGGGGTTACACTTCCGGTAACTAGGGGATTATTGGGGATGGTTTATTTTGCAGACTCTGTTTTGGAAGCCAGGCGCAAATAGACACATACCTGAAGTAATAACAGGTAACGTATTTATGCTATTAAAATCTATTTTTAGCTTCTGTGACCTACTTTTTTAACCAATCTGAATAATTTGTACAACTTTGATAGAGGGCATCATAAGGATGATTCCTGTGAAGTTTGGTCAAAATCCCTTCAGCTGTTCATGAGGAGAAGTTGTTTAAAGCAAATTGTTGACGACGGACGCACGCACGGAAGACGGACAAAAGGCGATCACAAAAGCTCACCATGAGCACGTTGTGCTCAGGTGAGCTAAAAAGAAAAATGCCAATGAAGCTCACATTTCAGTTGCATATTGCTGGAAAAACTTTGACAATAGGCATCCAAGTCTCCTCAGAAAATCATGGATCCCAGTTAAATTTTGTTATAAATTTCTTAATATGTATACCTAAGGGTGTAACGGTATACCGTACGATGATACACCGCAGTATTTTCTTTACGGTACCGTTCACGGTACGCATCCAGGTCTGCAAGTACAGTACGGTATTGTTAACTTCCAGTTTTTTTTTTCTTCTTCTTTTATAATAATGGCTTCCCCGACTGATTGACGAGCAGCCACTTTATCACTTCAAAATATGTGCAATGGTGCAACCTGAACTTAGTCTTTTTTTCTGCATTATATCAGAGTGTATTCATATTCACGAATAAATATTCATATTAGTGACCCTTTATCATGATGTGTATTCGTATTCGCTGCCTGGTGTATTCGTTACAGCTCTAGGAACAGGGCCTTTTGCTGGAGGGATAGAAAAGCTAGGAAAACCCCTGCTCAATGTCTTTTCGTTTTTTAACTCGTAGAGCCTCTGGCTCTATTTAGGCAGATTCAGGTGAAAAAGTTTCAATGTTTATGTCAGTAATAGGGCTGTGAACTGTTGGGCAAGTGATAATGTGATCTGATCCACGTTTTGGAATTGACGATTCATAAGACCACAAATCACTGGTTTAAACCTTAAAAAATCTTAAGACAAAGAGAACTACCATATTAAGAAATTAAACCAGTTTTATTGATAATAACAAAAGTGAAAACTGCTAGTAAATCAAATGAAATCTATATACCTTGATAGCCTGATAACCCTTAATATTTTTATGATGTCTAAAATCAATTCCATGCCTAGTTACTGAGACATAAGCACAATAACACTGTGCATGCAAAACTTTAACCAAAAATCCAAGTTAGAAAAGGGCCATAATTTGCATAAAATTCAATCCAAAAGTTATCCTCCTTAGTTTTCTGATGCCCCTGAAGACACTCCTTAACTTTCTAGTAAATTCCACAAGCAATTTCTGAGATATAAGCTGGATAGTAGCTTAAAGGCAAAAATTTAACCAAACTTCTAAGTTAAAAAGGGGTCATAATTTTTAATATATTCCATCAAGTGTTATCTTCCTTCATAGTATGATACCCCTAAATATATTAAAGATGTTTCAAATCAATCCCATGCCTGGATACTGAGATATTAGCCTGAAAGTACCTTGCATGCAAAACTAACCAAAATTTCTGAGTTAAAAAGGGGCCGTAATTTGTAACATATTCCATCAAGAGTTATCTACCTTGGTTGTCTGATGCCCCTAAACATATTCATAAACTTTAAAGTAAATACCATGAATGGTTATTGAGATACAAACTGGATAGTAGCTTGCACGCAAAACTTCAACAAAATTTTCTATTGCATGCAAAACTTTAACCAAAATTTCTTAATTAAAAAGGGGCCATAATTCATATAAAATTCAGTCAAGAGTTATCTACCTTTGTTGTCTGATGCCCCTGATTATATTTATAAACTTTAAAGTCAATACCATAAATGGTTAGTGAGATACAAGGTTGATAGTAACTTGCACGCAAAACTTTAACCAAAAACTGCAACGCCTACGCCGACGCCAGGGTGACTACAATAGCTCTCATATTCTTCGAATAGTCGAGCTAAAAAGGTAGTTCTAGTCATTTTCTTTCCACGTTAAGGGAATAATTTTTTCACCACTTTCTTAAATAAAACCTAGATATTCTAGAATTTATAAATTAAATTATCCTGTTTACATTTGAAATTGACAACAATTTATTATGATGACTTGGACTTTTCCATTATAAAAATGCAGCTTCCCAATGTGACTGCACTTCTAAGTAATGGAACAGATTATAATTCTTATTTTCATTTATTTTTTGGTTGACTATTTTCAGGAGTTCCAGTTATATGCTTTGTGTATTCAGCAGGAGAAAGGGGGCTACCTTCCTAGAGGACAAATCATCAGCATACGCCGTTGTCCAGATATTTATTATATTCTTGTGTTTTGTGTGCAATATTATAGAAATAAATTTAATTTTAATTTTGTTTTGGTTTTAAACAGGATTACTTTTAATCAGAACACTTATTGCAAATAATATGTACATACAATAAACAAGTATACATTACATACAAACTTTGTTAATCTAAACATGTATATCACTATATGTAAAATTACATACTGCAAATTTTATTTGACCCTTAAGAATTTGTTTTTGACTCTTGAAAATTTGGCCCCAAGAGTCAATGACTCTTGGGTTCCAAAGACTAAGGAGAGCCCTGTTCAAACAAATCTTGTTATTTGGTAAGGCTGCTAGACATTAATACAGTATGCCAAAATCATGATGATTATTTAAATTCGAATCTGTACTGATGAACCAGAGCAGGATCCAGGAGTTAAGGTTAGGGGGGCGCAATACTAACAAGAGGGCCAAGATGGCCCTAGATCGCTCACCTGAGAAAAGTATCATTCATTGCCTGTACAAAACAGATTGCTTTAGAATTAAGATGATGAGGTAAAACGATGTTCAGGAATTTTCTGACTCCATCCGCAAAAGATATCATCATGACAAACATTCTGCCAAAGTTTGAGGATGATTGGACCAAAAATGTTGCCCTCAGAGTATAAACAAGATTTTTCTAAGATTTGACCTACTGACCTACATTTCTATTCAGCCCAACCCATTTTCAAACTGGTTCGAGATATCATCATGACAAACAATCTGACCAAGTTTGAGGAAGATTGATAAAATGTGCCTTTAGTGTGTAAACAAGATTTTTCTAAGATTTGACCTATGACCTACTTTTTGATCCAACCGACCCATTTTCGAAAGGGTTCAAGATATCATCAAGACAAACATTCTGACCAAGTTTGAGGAAGATTGGATTAAAATTGTAGCCTTTAGTGTGTAAACAAGATTTTTCTAAGATTTGACCTACTGACCTACTTTTTGATCCAACCTGACCCATTTTCGAAAGGGTCAAGATATCATCAAGACTAACATTCTGACCAAGTTTGAGGAAGATTGGATCAAAATTGTGGCCTCTAGTGTGTAAACAAGATTTTTCTAAGATTTGACCTACTGACCTACTTTTTGATCCAACCTGACCCATTTTCGAAAGGGTTCAAGATATCACCAAGACAAACATTCTGACCAAGTTTGAGGAAGATTGGATCAAAATTGTGGCCTCTAGTGTGTAAACATCAAAATTGTTGACGGACTACAAGATTTTTCTAAGATTTGACCTACTGACCTACTTTTTGATCCAACCTGACCCATTTTCGAAAGGGTTCAAGATATCATCAAGACAAACATTCTGACCAAGTTTGAGGAAGATTGGATCAAAATTGTGGCCTCTAGTGTGTAAACAAGATTTTTCTAAGATTTGACCTACTGACCTACTTTTTGATCCAACCTGACCCATTTTCGAAAGGGTTCAAGATATCACCAAGACAAACATTCTGACCAAGTTTGAGGAAGATTGGATCAAAATTGTGGCCTCTAGTGTGTAAACAAGATTTTTCTAAGATTTGACCTTCTGACCTACTTTTTGATCCAACCTGACCCATTTTCGAAAGGGTTAAGATATCATCAAGACTAACATTCTGACCAAGTTTGAGGAAGATTGGATCAAAATTGTGGCCTCTAGTGTGTAAACAAGATTTTTCTAAGATTTGACCTACTGACCTACTTTTTGATCCAACCTGACCCATTTTCGAAAGCGTTCAAGATATCATCAAGACAAACATTCTGACCAAGTTTGAGGAAGATTGGATCAAAATTGTGGCCTCTAGTGTGTAAACAAGATTTTTCTCAGATTTGACCTACTGACCTACTTTTTGATCCAACCTGACCCATTTTCGAAAGGGTTCAAGATATCATCAAGACAAACATTCTGACCAAGTTTGAGGAAGATTGGATCAAAATTGTGGCCTCTAGTGTGTAAACAAGATTTTTCTAAGATTTGACCTACTGACCTACTTTTTGATCCGACCTGACCCATTTTCGAAAGGGTTCAAGATATCATCAAGACTAACATTCTGACCAAGTTTGAGGAAGATTGGATCAAAATTGTGGCCTCTAGTGTGTAAACATCAAATTGTTGACGGACGACGGCCGACGGACAATCAAGTATCCCAAAAGCTCACCCTGAGCTATGCTCAGGTGAGCTAAAAACAAGAGGGCCAACATGGCCCTAAATCACTCACCTGAATTTGATTTGTCGTAGAAAGGCTGAAATCATGAGAGGATACTATATACTAAATATCAAAGCTGTAGGTCTGTATGTTTCTAAGAGAAGGCATTTCATAGTTATGCATTCTGATTGCCATGGCAACAAAAGTTTTTCATGATCCAACCAATGGTTTCAGAAGTAAAGATTGTTTTTTGTTTTCCTTATATAGTTCCATACAAAATCTGGGTGTGGTCCCGGTAGTTTCCCCATGTAAACCCTGATGCACATACTTGTTGATAGTGTAGAGGCACCAGAAGCTGATGCTATGTACCAAATATCAAATCTGTAGGTCTATATATTTCTGAGAAAAGGCATTTTAAAGATTTTATCTTCTGATTGCCATGGCAACCAATTTTCCATGGAATTGAAAAAAAAATTATAGGAATTTGCATTAGGCTATCATAAGTATAATTTTGGCAAAATTTGATGAACATCCATCCGGTTGTTTCAGAGGAGAAGATTGTTGAAATTGTTGACGCGTGATGGACAATCAAATGATCACAAAAGCTCATGCTCAGGTGAGCTAAAAATGAAGGCAGTGACAATGCAAGTGGCTTGCTGCTTTGCTTGAAGTGTGAGAAGGGTGTTGTTTGGGTCGGATGTGAGTCCAGGGGAACTATACTGTTTTTTGTTGTTTTTTTTTTAATTTAAAGCAGTTAAAAAGTGCTCTCTTGTGAAGTTTTTTTTGGGGGGAGAGGGGGGGAGAGGGGCACAGCATTCCTAGCTCTACATGTTTGTCATAATATTAATTTACTTTTGTGTTTGAAAAGCATCGTTTATATTCACTTTTGGTTCTTTTCTTTTTTTAATTTAAATTTGAAACAAGAAATGTGTCCAGAGGACACAGATGCCCCCACCTGTTGCATTTTCCAAAACAGGCCAACACCCAGGAGCGCAATTCATGTCCTTAGTAATATATATTCAAGAAGTTAAAAGTCTGTAGTACAAATACCTTCAGAGCTACTTGTGTCACAGTTTTTGGATGGACAGATGGACAAAGGCAAATCTATATGCCTCACTTTTTGGTAGGGGGCATAAAAATACCCAGGTGCACAAGTTCAAGTCTTTATTTATATCAAGTTTTTTTTTAAGTGGACGCCCACTTGCCCATACCGGATTAAAATCACTGCAGGCAAGTGATTTTTCAAAGAAGATTGCCCGGCAGGCAAGTTTATTTATATAAATGAAATCTTTATTTTTTTATTTTCTGTAGTATATCAGAGGTAAAATGCTTTCAAATTGTCTTTGAAACATATTAATTAAAATTCGACTTAATATTGCACATATTAGTTTTAAAAATTAACAAACACCAACTAACTTAAAGATAGGGCAACCGGTTTTCACTGGGGGCTAGTATATGTTCAAAGTAACTTGCCCCCTGGACAAGTGAAAGTCAAATCCTTAAGTAAACCCCTGCATATATCCATGAAAATTAAAGTCTGAAAGTACAAACGTGCATCACAAGCATTAAAATTACATTTTTAAAAACCAAAGGCCCATAACTCTGTCAACTTTAACAAAGGTTCGATAAAAATACCCTGGTGCACAAGTTCATGTCCTGAATAATATATACATGAAGTTTCAAGTCTAGTACAAATACTTTATTAAAGGCAGGTGTTTAAGAAACACTGATTTTTGCCGTCACGAATATTCGTACCTGATTTTCAGATAGAATTTGTGTATATCCGAGTACTGATACTCGTAGCAGCCCTAGTCAGTAAATACACTCTACCTACCTCAATGATATTGTCTATGATATCAATCTTATATTCCAGTGCATGATAAGAAGTTTGTTGTCATAGTTGTTTTTTTGTCTCATTGTCTACATTTTTAAACTAGTAAATATCACAATGAAGGTGGGCATTTTGAAACTGAGGATTAGTTTTGATCTTTTTTTTTTTTAAATGTATAGACATTGATTTTGTTGTCAAACATAGGCATATAAATTTCATTTCGTGTCAGGGTACCAATTCTACAATACTGTTCAGCTGCAAACTGCAATATACTGATATACCACCTGACTCACCTTTTCTGTTTCAGTTACTGCTTGTTCGTCATCATCTTGGGTATCATCCGTCTCAACAGTAGCTTCATCATCATCATCCTCTGTTTCACCTTCCATAGCATCATCAGCTGCTACAAACAGTGTGTTTCTTGAACCTAAAATAGAAACAAGTGCAGTGATTAATGTTATGAGTCCAAGGAATCACATGTTTGAAAACAAGTAACTGGTGTTGTATGCAACACATAAAGTCCCCTACCGGCTCCACCTTGACTCAATATGGTAATCAATCCCATTTTTTGCCATATTTTCACTATTTCCGTTACCATAGCAACCACAATTTTAGTCGAAAAACAAAAATAAAATGACGTGCATAATCTACACATTGCCATCTAGTCATATACCAAGTTTCATCAAGCTAGCTTGCTTAGTTATCGCGGGATCCCATTTTTGCCATATTTTCACTATTTCCGTTACCATAGCAACCACAATTTTAGTCGAAGAACAAAAATAAAATGACTTGCATAATCTACACATTGCCATCTAGTCATATACCAAGTTTCATCAAGTTTGCTTGCTTAGTTATGCGGGATCCCATTTTTGCCATATTTTCACTATTTCCGTTACCATAGCAACCACAATTTTAGTCGAAGAACAAAAATAAAATGACTGCATAATCTACACATTGCCATCTAGTCATATACCAAGTTTCATCAAGTTAGCTTGCTTAGTTATTAAGTGGGATCCCATTTTTGCCATATTTTCACTATTTCCGTTACCATAGCAACCACAATTTTAGTCGAAGAACAAAAATAAAATGACGTGCATAATCTACACATTGCCATCTAGTCATATACCAAGTTTCATCAAGTTAGCTTGCTTAGTTATTAAGTTATCGCGGGATTCAGATTTGAGCGGACAGACGGACGGACAGACGGAGGGCAAACCTATAGTCCCCTCCGGTGTGAACACCGGTAGGGGACTAATAATGAGTCCCCAAGCTCAATTAATGAGCCCTAGGATGAAACAATGAGTCCCAAAATTTGAAAAGGAAAAAAAAAAGAGGCCCATGATGGCCCTAAATCGCTCACCTGAGATAAATAGGTTGACCCAAGGAACATCTGTACCAATTTATTTTAAAATCTGACCAGTAGTTTTGAAGAAGATGATTTTTAAAGTTTTCATATATTTTTTTCTTTTTGTTGCCATGGCAACCAGAGTTCTATATGAATCAAGTTTATTTTAGGAACTTTTGTGAAGGTTGACCCAAGGATCATTCCTGCCAAATTTAATCAAATTCTGTCCAGTGGTTTCAGAGGAGATGTTGTTTAAAGGTTTCTCTATATACATATAAGGCAAATAAGCCCCGCCCCTGGCGGCCATGTTTTTTACGGATCGGATTAATTTTAGCAACTTTGGTAGAGGTTGACCCAAGGAACATCTGTACCAATTTATTTTATAATCTGACCAGTAGTTTTGAAGAAGATGATTTTTAAAGTTTTCTTTTTCTTCTTTTTGTTGCCATGGCAACCAGAGTTCTACATGGATCAAGTTTATTTTAGCAACTTTTGTGAAGGTTGACCCAAGGATCATCCCTGCCAAGTTTAATCTAAATCTGTCCAGTGGTTTCAGAGGAGATGTTGTTTAAAGCAAATTGTTTACGATGGACGCCAGACGAAGGGCGATCACAAAAGCTCACCTTGAGCACTTTGTGCTCAGGTGAGCTAAAAAAAAAGGCATGGTTACCAAAAAGGACAGGGGTACATATAATTTGGAGGAAAACATATTTCTAAATACTAATAAACATATTTCTAAATTCTAATATTTTTCTGAAAATATAATGAAATTCCATTTTTTTTAACATTTTTTTTTAAAATACTTACTAAAACATGAAGGTATGTTTTCCAATTTAACAGGATTTTTACAATACAGAAAACATTTTGAAGTTGATTGTGTAGACTCAGATTAAAACTGTTTCAATTCTTTTTGCATGAAAATTATTTGATTTTAATTAATCTCCAATACCATTCAGTTTCATCAATTTTTTCTTTTAATATATAAATGTGAAAATTCATTCTTTTTTTCAATATATCTTATATTTTTTATTTTTTTTTAAATAATGCAATTTCGTCTCAATGCATTACCCCACCCACTTCAGTACGATCATATTTTGTAAGTATAAAGTCAGCCGTAAGTTCAAATAATGGTGTAAAATCTTCATTTATTTATTTTTATCAATCATTCATGTTTTAAAACACTAATAAAGCTTTTTGACCTTTTTTTTATTCCTTTTATCGGCATGTGCCGCTTGTCATGTTAATCAAAAACTCCAAAAGTAAGAACTGTATAATATCTTGATTTCAGTCTCTTTATTGCAAGTATTTTACATTAATTTATCACTTAATATAATGAATATTCATTCATTTTTAGCTACACTGTAAACTCTTTATAACGCGGGTTTGGGGGTCCAAGGTGGTGATCCGCGCTCTATGTGAATCCGCGTTATTGCTATTTCAGGTTAAAATCCCCCCCCCATCCACTTATACTGTATGCTATATCAAGTAAAGCCATCCCCCACCCACCTGCTTACACTGTACCGGTAAAATCAGCGGTCAGTTTCTGTCTTATTCTTATTGTGCAGTATAGTAAACGATAATGGGCTCTTAATTGTTTTACATATGACAGTTTGCCATCATAATTACGCTGACACGTGCTGAAGTGCGAAAACATAACAGGTTCATGTCATTAGTTGGGGGAAAATTAGCTGATCAGGGCTTTCCCCAGGCCCATATCGCTAGTCGCATGCGACGAGCCTTCTCTTCCGCTAGCCTATTTGCGACACGCTTTTATCTTGCCCACAAGCCTTATATCCAGCAGCAACGATCCTTCCTAATTAGTGCGAAATACACACACAACTTCCAGCTGCGACGACCCTTCCTAAATCCGTGTGAAATACACACACACAGCTCCCTTTGGAAGCCTCCTGTCAATTACATAGCGCGTGCCTTACCATACACAAACTGCTTACGTCACTTAATTACGCGCGTCGCGTGCCATCAGTTGACACCTATCGGATACCGAAATTGAAGTCCCCTGACCAGGTGAGACAAACTGGAGTAAAATTCATAAGAATTCATTGTGTTATTGTCAGTTTTTGAAATTATTAAACAAACAAGTAGTTAGTAGTAATTAATTTGTTCTTAATATAAGCTGATTGCAATGAAACGTTATCAATCATCTCTGTACATCCTAATGCGAAAATGTCGAAAAGGAAGGCGTCGGAAAGGTCAATCTTTGACTTTTTTTCGAAGAAACCTAGACAGGAGATATCAGGAATCTCTTCCCAGACAGGCGATACTGACGAAGAAGTTCCGGCACCGGCACCATTACCGAAAGGGCAACGTAAGACGGGGATCGACAAGAAATGGAAATCAGACTTTCCTTGGCTCACTGAAAATTCCAATGGTAAGTTTCTCTCATTGCCTGTCTTTTACTTGCTATAACTTCATCCCGTATTTCTTTTTATTATTATTATTAGATCTTCTTTGGTAAATATCCGAAAAATAGCAGTTTCAACTGTTTCTGTCTTTGATTTTCATAATGTATTAATCAAAATTGACATTCTCGTACAAGAGGTCGTGGGTTCAAATCCAATTGGAGGCCAACTTTTTTTTTTTAATCATTTTAATTTTTATCTATTTTATACATCCTTAACTATATATATTCTTGTTCCACATGATGAGAAAGATTAATGGTATTTTTTAGTATCCAGGGAGTGGGGGGTGGGGAACTTCGTTTTGGAGACTTAGTAACAGTTCACTCTTCAGGGCTTTTTCCTGCTATATAACAGAGGCCTGTACAATCCAAAATTTCTTTGAAATCATACATTTTTCCCAAATGTAACACCAGCTTTTTCACTTCCCAATTCCGCAGCTTTATCGATAAGATCAAGTAAAATGCCAGATCCTTATAAAATCTTTATTTTCTTCAGATTGTGAAAGGGGATTCTCAGCCCTGAAGAGAATCAAGACTGACCGAAGAAACAGCCTGACGACTGAGAACCTCCAGTCACTTCTGATGATCTCTCTGGAGGGACCTCCAACTCTGGCTTTTGCATATGAACAGGCAGTTTCTCTGTGGGCAGAGAAAAAGAAGAGACGTCTCCTTGTGTAAATAAAATGAATGAACAGACATAGAAGAACACTAATAAGCCAACATTAATGAACAACATTTCTAAAAAAAAAATTGGAAAAAAAAAAACCCACTTCAAAACAATGTATTTTAAGATGATATATGTAATGAAACAAATATTTAAGTAAATTTATATGCATCATTCTTTCATCTTTTTGGGGGGGGATAAATATGTTTTTCAAGTTAATCTTTAAACTGTATACATGAACATTTTGTTAAAGAGTTAAATACGGAAAAAAATATTCTCTTGATGCTATTGAGTTTTTATGAAACAGATTAGAGAAAAAAAATGTTTTCATATTTTGCTTTTTGGAATGAAAAAATGTTTTCAAAGACATGTTTTTGTATATATTGTGTATAAATATATTGTTTACTTGTATTGAAAATGTTTGTAATGAAACAAATGAAAATGCTTGTAATGAAACTATTAAAAATATTTGAAATATAAATATATGCATATTTTTATAGAAATTTTATATGCATAGATCATCATTCTTTCATCTTTTTTGGGGGGATAAATTTGTTTTTCAAGTAAATCAAACTGATTACATGAACATTTTGTTAACATTTTCTCTTGATGCTGTTTTTTATGAAACAGAAAAAAAAATGTTTTGCTTTCTGGAATAAAAAAATGTTTTCAAAGACAAAGTTTCAAAGTTTATGTATATATATATTGATTGTTATATTGATATTTTATATTAATATATTAAAACGCTAAAATATTTAACCTTTTTTTGTCTCTTGTTTAATTTTTTTTCGCTGCGCGAGCACGGAAGGGGACACCCCTCCCGTACCCACACCACCGTACATTTGCAACATGCCTTCTGAAAATCCTGGGGAAAGCCCTGCCGATATTGGCTTCTTAACTGTTTGACTTATGACAGTTTACCATTGTTCACGCACCTAAGTGTACTAGTGTGACTGGTTTTCAGACTACAGCGAGAGAAACTAACACGTATCAGGTAATCGGCGGATAACCGGAAACCGCTGTTTGTAAACAAAAATGGCGGCTACAATAGAATGATACATACGAAAAATACGAAAATTGCTTTTTTTTCCCCAAAAAAAAGGGGTCCATGGACATCCGCGTTACACTGGATACAGGGTTGTTCCGAGGAGCGTTATAAGGAGTTTACAGTGTATTTTTTTTAGATTTTTTTCTGTTTTACATAATTATACACTGACCTAATCAGCTTTTCAAAACTCACAAACATGTAAAAATGTGAGACCTGCAAAATAAGTACATATAGAGGAATAAACCCTACCCCATTACAACAAGAAATTGTTTTTGCAC
Source organism: Solen grandis (assembly GCA_021229015.1). Lineage (NCBI taxonomy): Eukaryota > Metazoa > Mollusca > Bivalvia > Adapedonta > Solenidae > Solen > Solen grandis. The sequence continues at coordinate 38,401,269 of CM037783.1, read as the reverse complement.
AGATAAGATCATAAAATGCTATGCAAAGGCTAAAGTTCTGTAAGTTGTGTGACCATAATGAGGAAATAAGCCGAAAAACTATCCCTGAAAGCGTCTGATTTTGTCAGGAGCTCTCTTCTTTGGTTCGTTGCTAGAACTAGCAGGCAATTTTCGACCCGGCATAGCACCATCAGAATATCTAAATTCATTGACAACAAAATCTAGATTTAATTATTTACGATAATAAATATTGAAATGATAAAAATTGAACCTGATAATAAATTATAACCGTTATGGCTTTGTTAATTGATTATGGAAAGCAAAATAAAAATAAAAAAAAATAAAAAATCTTTCGTGAATACATCGTCTGCCATGTTGTTGATTGTTGACCGATAAAGAGTCTTAGACAGAGTTTTCAGCATGGTTTCCATTACCAAAGATATAAGTATGTACATTGCGGGGAACCAATTCGCAATCGTTACTGCTTGGCCATCTCAGACAGCCGATAATCATTACATAATCGCTAAAAAAAAAGCACAGGAAACTGTTTTTCGAAGAAAGTGAAAGTAATTTTCCGAAAATGAAACGGTGCTGTATGGATTTTTTCATTGGACATTGTGTCCGACAATAACAGACGCTTTCGTCGGTCAAAATGGAAATATACCGGACATGTCTGACTGACCGACGGACATTCGCATTGTCTGGGCATTCTGCATCCACACATTATCATACTGTCATAAGATTTATCATTAATATTCAATTTAACTGCCTCTGACAGTTTTAACAGCATGTAAAAAGAATGCTTGAATATAACTTTGTTTACTTCCAGTACGGTATGGTTGAAGAAACTTGCACTGATAAATCTTGTTTACAGTAGAGGTGTAACGATACACTCATGTATTAGGTGCACCGAATATTGCCAGTATTCGAATACGTATTTGTTATTCGCGAGACAAATAACTGAATATTTACAACAAGCCAATTAACTGATAAATTGATGATGCAAATAACAACCTATTAATCAATGTCCGAGAAATCCAAAGCTTGACTGCTTCATCTTGCTAATTTCTTTTAGCCAGGTGTCGTAAATGTATCTGCTTCAGTGCACTCTTAAACATGCTTCATACAGTACAGTCCAGTCTCTTACCTCTTTCATTCGGGTACATTTGGATATTTTCTTAGAGCTTGCTTGTAACCAGTAAAATAACACTTGTTGAAACCGATGACATTGCATAATGGCCAAATTAACTGTCTCTTAATGAACCTTTTACGAGAAAGTTGCAAGAAACTGATTAAGACCCCAAAGGTAACAGCACAGAATGTATTTTCAAAATAAGTATGTTATCTGTTTTGTAGATTTATTAACATTTTTTTTAAATTATATTTTGCAACAAAACTTTGTCATTTTCAATAGCATTTACTTATTCCAAGTGCAAGCTAAATTCTTATTATATAAACCTTATTATATAAACAAAGTAATGCTTAGTCATTTTTCAGACAGTTTATTTTTTATCATATATTTTCTCAAACAATTTGTTTACTTTTATTCAATGATCAATGGGAATACAGTTTATGATTGACGAGATAACAGCCACTGAAACACTTTAATATATGTACAACGTAACTACAGTCTGTCTTTTATATCTGCTTTATACCAGGATTTGTTCATATTCACGAATGAATATTCATATTCTTGACCCTGTATTGTGATGTGTATTCTATTTGCTACCTAGTGTATTCATTACAGCTCTAGTTTACAGCAACAAAAAAGGTCAAAAAGCTTTAGTAGTGTTTTAAAACCTGAATTATTGATAAAAAAACAAACACTTTTAATGCAGATTTAACACCATTATATTAAATTATGACTGACTTTGTACTTACAATATGATCGTACTGAAATGGGTGGGGTAATGCATTGAGACGAAATTGCATTATTTAAAAAAAAAAAAAAAATCATTTTTTGAATTTTTTTTTTTTTTAAAAATTGAATTTTCCCACTTATAAACTTATATATCATAAAAGATCTAATTACTTTGCTCCTAGCTGGAGCACTGATTTAAACATTCTAATCTGTTATGTTATTAAAGAAATTACATATCTGATTAAAGATAGATGCAAACTGAACATGCTAACACTAACTGGACTTAAATTCCTTGCCTAAGAAGATATGTCCATTGAAATATCACCACTGTGACTTCAAATATCTGACCCATTTCCATGTTTACATCATATTAATAGCTGATTGGTCCATTTTCAAAGTACGGTTGATAGTAATCTATTTTTATTATTTAATGAAATTTTAAAGGAAAGTACCTAAAATGGGGAAGAGTGATTCCTGTGACTTATGAAATTGTCATTGTCATCTAGATATTCTGTGTTATTGAATTGAAACATTCCCCATAGTGTTCTCTAGAGTGAAGAGGATGATCATATTTTATTAACTAATTATTTTGTACAAAATTTAGCAGATTTAGAATTCTAGGATTTAATTCTAGTTTCTACTGAGATCTGCTAGTCATTTTTTTAGTATTGGCCTCCGCTGGATCTCTACCCTGGCCTTATATAAAAGCTTCGGGAAATTTACACCAATACCCCTATCCGTTTCAGCCAATCAAACTATTGTTATAGGATGCAAATGTAAAAATCCAGGCAGATATAGTAAGAAGACATTTTTCTTTCCATTTTATTCCACATCATTGTCTTAACTTACCAATTTCATAAAATATGGCGACAGAAAACACCAAACCGCTCACCTCATAGTTTAAGACAGATATTTTGTAAATATTGATCATGTGACTGGTGGCGAAGCAGTTTAAACTACAGTTCAGTTCAGCTACGACTGTTCAACAAGAAAAGGTAAATGCCTTTTGCCAATATATTGGCCCTGGCAAAATCAAAGAAATTTTGCTATATAACATGATTTTTCAAAATAAATTTTATGTGAAATATGTTCTTACTAATAGAGAAAACCACACACTGCTATTTTTCGGCATAACCTGTGAGGTGAATCGAACTTATCCAATCATGGATTAGTCACATGATTACCCTCGTATGTAAACAATATGGGTGCTTAAAAGGTGAGTTTGGTTTCGTATGTCGCTGTTAACTGGTGAAATCAAGTAAACAGGGCTACAGATAAGGTTTTAGGTCAATTGGGTATTTACTCATCAATTTTTCAAGGAATTGGGTTTTCACAATTTTAATTGAGTAATGAAAATATGGTTACTCCATCAAAATTAAGTCAATTGCTTTTTTCTCATCAACTTAATTTTGGAATTGAAATAACAGTACATGTTCTTACTGGTATATTTTATGCGCCTGCTGTCCTTGTATGCAACAATGTCAATTTAACAATTATCATATGCAGGATTTATCATTAGCTCCTCAACAATTAAAAACAAGGAAGTCAGTAGAACTGACAGATGCTCCCCGAAGAACATCATTGTTACAAATAAGGCCTTGGTCAATGGGTGGGAGGATATGTTGAAATCCCCATTCCTAAATCATATCTATTCTCCTCATCAGATGAGATGTTTTACCAACTCTAATTTGGAGACTTAGTAACAGTTTACTATTTAATATGATAATACGTGTTACTCATCAGATCTTTCATTGATTTTTTTTACTACTGAAAATTAAGTCATACATTTCAATGTGTGCTCATATCAAAGAGGTTAACCAACACTCTTGACATATGACTGGATATTTGAAATAGTGTATAATGGCCTAAACAACAATTAGCTGACATGATTATGATTGACATTACTAGCATATTGAATTTTGTGGGGTTTTGTTTAAATGATATCTCCCGTTAAATTAGGCAAATGACATGAATTTCAGTCAACAACATGGTAGTAGGGGCCATAACTCTCTTAATAATTGAGGAACCAGATCACGTCGACGATATGCGTATCTACTCTTGGTAATAAAGCTTCCCATAAAGTTTCATTGAATTCAAGCCATTAGTTCCTGAGAAATAGCCTGGACAAGAATCATGCAACATGAACTATAGGCCAAAAAGTCAAGGGGCCTTAACTCTGTGAAAAAATTTAGGAATCGGGTCATGCTGACGATATGCGCAGCTCCTCTTGGTAATAAAGCTTCCCATAAAGTTTCGTTGAATTCAAGCCATTAGTTCCTGAGAAATAGCCCGGACAAGAATCATGCAATATGTACTATAGGCCAAAAGGTCAAGGGGCCTTAACTCTGTGAAAAATTTAGGAATCGGGTCATGCTGACGATATGCGCATCTCCTCTTGGTAATAAAGCTTCCCATAAAGTTTTGTTGAATTCAAGCTGTTAGTTCCTGAGAAATAGTCCGGACAAGGAAAGTGTGACGGACGGACGGACGGACGAAGCGGCGACTATATGCGTCACCTTCGGTGAGCATAAAAAACACATTCAATCATATTTGATCTTCCTGATCCAAATATTTAGCACTTTTAACTATTGAATTAAAACAAATTATTTACTGGTTAACATGGAATTGGATGCTATCGACTATCTCAACTTCCAGATCATCAATTATTGCGACACAAAAGCCTGATGTTTGGTTTGCAGTGCTAGGTATCTACTCAGTGTTTTTTAAACGTTTACCCGTTTCTTCCTGCCTTATGTAACCATATTTGAAACAAACAAATAGAAAAGAGCAAACAAATAAAAAAGCGTCAGATGAACAAATAAGACAGACTGGATTTATGTTTTACTTGAATGGAACCCAAAGTAGGAAATTAACGGAAATCGCTTGAAGTCTATTTTGCGAATTCGCAAGTAACCAGTCAAACATATACGAGTATTTGTAAACATCACTCGGTTTCAAAATGTTGCGTACCAGTACGCTTTAATATTTTGGATATTTGAGTTATCTAATTTTTAATTGCTTTTTGATACGCTAGAATTTTAAAAGAATTGGGTTTTTTTCATTGTATTTGCGTAATTACGCAAATACGCACCTTATCTTTACCACTGAGTAAAGGCAATGATGTTGAAAGAAATGGAAAGAAAAATACATCTACTTACTGTGTGAGTATTTTTATAGCCAATACGAAAAAATTAACCGAGACCGATCTCAGTAGAGATTAGGTTTACAGTGATTCATTTTGAAGCTGGAAAACATGAGTCCATGGGACTCACATATTTTGAAACAATGAGTCCCAACCCAAAAACAATGAGTCCACAGGTTTCGTTCACTAAAACACATAGAACTGTGTTGGAATAGAATCATTTATTCAATCCAGTATTCATAGTAATAACAAAGAACATTTCATCACAACCAATACTGACAAGCAGGAAACAAAAAATGACTAGAACAATGTAACACTGACTAGTTATACTATGGCACAATCAGCAAAACAGCAGTCCAGTGTAGTGCAATTTTTTTTAATGAATATATTTTATTTTCAGAACACTTAACATTTAAATAAGCCTGTTTTCAATTGCACCTTAAAGACATCTCAAAAATGACCCCAAACCCCCCAATGTGTAATTTATTAAGTTATAATAATAATTACTTTCCACAAGTGATGATCTTGTGCAGCTCATGCCCAGAAATATTTACTGAAATCTGAGGTCCCAGCTAGTGGTTTTAAAAATTTACTTACTATGCATGATTCAGAATACATGTATCAGGGCTCTCCTTTGACCCGAGCTCCCGGGTTTTGACCCGGGAGATTTCTCAATGACGCTTATTTGACCCGGGGTAAAATTGTACCAAGCGTCATTTTGACCCGGGGCAATAACAACTGGTGCGTCAATACCAACAAATCAGTCGATCAAAAAAGTACCGCTTCAAACAGATTACGTGATCAGTAAGTGCAACTGACCCCCCATTGACTCGTTATCACTGTCAGTTACTCTAATTAGCCTAATAAATTCTCGTATTGCTTCGGCAATCTTCGTATACACCACTACATGTAATCGCCGATTGCGTAACTAACCTAATTACAAATTCCCGTATTGCGTCGGTAATCTTCGTGAACTCTGTTAGCTTCTGTACACGAGGTTGCTGGATCCCGTTTATACGACGTAAGAAAGATTAAAGGCAAGGAACCATGACAAAATGTGTTTACTTCCTATGGATGTTACTCAGATTAATTACCAATCGGAATCGGCTGGAATTTTTATTGTTTGATAATAACCAATAGTTTAATGGCAGTACTTTAACCATGCTGGTTTAAATGAAAGGTGTCATGATTGTAACAAATAGATATGATTAGTCTGTCAACTGAAAATATTGGACCAAAACCGAAAGTAGATCGACTCTTACAGAATCAAACAAGGTTTAAAAAACAAAAACAACAAAAAAACACACATAATGATGAAGGTAAGTAAAACTTTTATTTTTCCTTAGCTATCTTTCTGTATTGAATAACTGATAATGATTTGAGCAATTATGTTTTAATATGCCTGGATATTTATCTATGTAATTTTGAATGATATTGGTCAGATTTTTTTTTTTGACTCTTGAAAATTTGCCATTACCAAATATCATCTTTTGTTTTCTACTTTAAATAAAAAAATATTGCAGCAGTCATTTTCTTTCCACATTAAGGGAATAACTTTTTCACCATTTTTTTTTAAAAATAAAACCTAGATTTTCTAGAATTTATAAATTAAATTATCCTGTTTACATTTGAAATTGACAACAGTTTATTATGATGTCTTGGACTATTCCATGATAAAAATGCAGCTTCCCAATGTGACTACACTTCTATGTAATGGAGCAGATTATGTGACTACACTTCTATGTAATGGAACAGATTATAATTTTTATTTTCATTTATTTTTTGGTTGACTATTTTTCAGGAGTTCCAGTCACATGCTTTGTGTTTCATTGTGAAATAATATGTCATTGATGGCCCAGAATGAACTCATCACCACTCAGCAGGAGAAAGGGGGCTACCTTCCTAGAGAACAAATCATCAGCATACGCCATTGTCCAGATATTTAGTATATTCTTGTGTTTTGTATGCAATATTATAGAAATAAATTTAATTTTCATTTTGTTTTGTTTTGATTTAAAACAGGATTACTTTTAATCAGAACACTTATTGCAAATAATATGTACATACAATAAACAAGTATACATTACATACAAACTTTGTTAATCTAAACATGTATATCGCTACATGTAAAATTTGTGACATATTACGATCTAAGCGAAATACTGTAAATTTTATTTGACTCTTAAGAATTTGTTTTTGACTCTTAAAAATTTGGCCCCAAGAGTCAATGACTCTTGGGTTTCAAAGACTATGGAGAGCCCTGATGTATGTCAACTGACTTGTCATTCAGTGCAATCAATACCTCTACAGGGGCGTTTTAACAGAGAAAATTGCAATAAAACCTTACACCTGCAAGGCTATCTAAACAACAGAACAGTTATTTTTGAATATGTCTTTAAAGTTGAGATCTGTATTTTTGAAGTAGGTAGGCGGCTAAGGCCACTTATAAGTAATATAAATTTCAATTTATTCTTTTCAAAGCATATAGCATTTACTTGACAGATACTAGACATACAATGCATGACTTAACCAAGACTTATAAGACTTTGTTTATCATGGCCATATAGCCTCAGTTAAGTCATACAAGTCTGGTACCTGTGAAATAAATGCTTGCTATATGCTTTTCGTATCCTAGCCAGGAGTATAATTTCATCCAGTGCTCTTGAAATTTTCTTTCCTTTTTCGTTGAATTATTGTAACTGTCCGTCGTCGAAGTAACATCGTTAGATTTCTCCGATTCCGATGGCTTATTACCCCACAAACCAGTCAATCTTGACTGAATTTGGTCAATTTTGGGTATTTTTCTCGGGGGCATATTTATGTACATCTGGGGATCTTGTAAACGACGCTATCAACCAAGTATTTACACCGATAAATGTGATTGGTTTAAAAATCCCAATAATCCAGAGTACGCGTAACATAAACGGTGTAACCGTAGATTTTGACCACCGGTGTCTCGTAACGTATGAAATTGCTATTTCTCGCCAGCCGAGTTAAGAAAAACATTGTGCAAGTTCTACAAGTGAAAGTGCTGTCTTTGCGTCCTGAGGACGCATATACTTTGAATTCATTGCGTCCCGGTGGTGAAAAGCTTGCGTCTCTGACGCAGGACGCACGGCAAAATGAATCACTGGGTTTAATTTAATCTCTACTGAGAACCACTCCGGTTATTTTTTTTGTATTGGCCTCCGCTGGATCTCTACTTAGGTCCTATATAAAAGCTTCGGGAAATTTACAGCGATACCCCTACCTCGTTTCGGCCTTTCAGATCAGTTGTTTTAGGATGCACACCAAAAAATCCACGCAGATATAGTAAGAAGACATTTTTCTTTCCATTTCATTCAACATTATTGTCTTAGCTTATCGATTTCATGAAATATGGCGACGGAAAGCACCACATCGCTCACCTCTTAGTTTTAAACAGACATTTTGTAAATATTGATCACATGAATATAGGCGAAGCAGTTTAAACTACAGCTCAGTTCAGCTACGGCTGTTCAACAACAAAAGGTAAATGCTCTTTGCCATTAAGTCTGCGCTGGCAAAGAAATTTTGATGTATGAAACGATTTTTCAAAATAAAGTTTGAAGTGAAATACGTTCTATTTATTTATAGATTGAGAAAACCACAAACTGTTCTGTACCGCGAGTTGAGCCTAACTGTAGTTATCCATTCACGGATTTATATATATAGTCACCTGATAACCCTTGCATGTAAACAATATGGCGGTTTAAACAGCAAGTTTGGAGGTTTGGTGAATTCGTAGCTGTAAAACTGGTGAAATCAGTAAGCCAACACAATGATGTTGGTGTATTGGTGTAAATTTCCCAAAGCTTTTATATAAGTCCTGAGTAGAGATCCAGCGGAGGCCAATACGGAAAAAATAACTGGAGTGGATCTCAGTAGAGATAAAGGTTTAATTCAATCATATGAGAGGCATCACTGATGTTATGAAAGTTGCACATTTTCTTACTTTGCTACATGTTATTGAGGCTTTTTGATTTGACGCTGCTTTGTCCCAAATAAAAAATATTAAAAAGCGACAGAATATTCACAGGACTAGAGAGAATGACCCGAGATAGGATTGACCTAGATCAGCACATGCCACATCATCATTTATGCGAATAATTTTGTGCTTGAATTGGGAAAAAAATGAAATTTTAAATGAAAGGATTAAATGTTTGTTGATAAGATACTTATATTTATGTAATTACATTACTTGTGATGCTAATTACAGACCACTGTAATTAATGCAGGTAATCGGAGTCTAAAAATCATTTTGATTTTCATCACATATGGATTTCTCAAAAATGAAGATGTAAGGATAAATTTAACTGAAAAGTCCCTCAATTTTCATAAGGGTATTGATACATGAACGTAACATATATCAAGAATTAATAAGTGCGTTTTGATCACGACAAAAACGATTCTGGTCCCACCCACCCAGTTGTTGTTCATTACATTAATAAATGCACGTACAGCGTATCAAGTCACCCGCCAGAAATGTAAGATATACTATTATTATATATGGTTAACTCATTGGTGTGCGATGCAAGATACACAAGTTAAGTCGATAATATAAAATATCCACACATAAAAATACTGCCACGTAGATGTTTTTAGAGCGACATGAAACTTGTCGAAAACCAAACTTACCACTTCCAAAAATCATCAGAGATGTCGGCATTGCAACCAACAAAATCATTATTAACTTTCCTATGGAAGACTTCATGACTGAATTTTTCCTTAGATTAATTCGATGAGCTGATCGTTAGAGATTTAACTTCCTACCCACTGTTTTATCCAACTTCAACCCTTAGACAACCGGATATTGTTCAGAAATGAAAATGAGGCAAGATAAATGAAGTATGGTGTGATTGGGTTGTTTGGATTGAGAAGTAGCCAATGAAAGTGCATGTTACAAAATAACAATGCAAACGGAAAATATGTCGCAAAGAGAACAGCTGCAAATCAGCTGTTTTTATGTTTTTCTTGTTTGATTCTTTCAGATGATGTTGTAAGCATTTTGTAAGAAAAGATAGCTGTTAACTATCAGGTGAAATCTAAATCTGACGCTTCCTTATATTCCCTATGTCAGGATCACAACCTTTTGTCGCGAATACTTGATGGGGGTTTTCTCAAAAGACTCGAATTGGTTATGATGTAGCTGAAAAACGTCAATGCAACCACGGTATATAGGTCCGTGATGCAACCCTCATAGATGAATAATTATTTATTTCACGTCTATGACATCTTGTTCATTTATGGCGTGGTTTCCAATATTTTATTTTTCATTATCCTTCTGGGACCGATTATCGTGGGTCTAGGCATTAAATTCTAACGTAATAACGTGGAAGGCCCTAATAAGAAAGTTGCATGCAAACATGAAAATTTATTGGAGGTAAAAGGTCCTTGTTAAAAAGCAGTACAAACCCAAACAGGACTTTCTGCTAGATGTAGAAAGCCATATTAAAACAAGAGGGCCATACTGGCCCTTAAGTCACTCACCTGAGAAACATTGCCTTGCTTGCTTGTACAAGTCACTATATTGCAGCATAGTTTTATTGAAAATATTATCCATAAAACCATCCTGGTGACCTCAGGAGCAGGAGGTTGTGGGTTCGATCCCTGGCCACAACATACCAAAGTAATAAAAAATGATAATGTAAAAGCTCCCTTGCCTGGCGCTCAGCATATAAGGGTAGTTGCAGGACTGGTTGGCCCAGTGTCAGGATAATGTGACTCGGTGTGATATCATGCCGCATGTCTAAGGCGTGATACTACAGTGATGCAGCACTATATTGTAACCAAGTTAAATCCAACTGCCCCGAGCTGGTATCGAACTCGGGATCCTCAGTATCCAAATCGGACACTCTACCACATCGCCACAAAAGCTAGCTATATGGCAAGATAGTATAAGTGCCATTTTATATCTCTACTACATACACCCCTCCTTTCAAGAATCTGTCCTCAGATTCCTGGAGTTTGAGCGTCTGTGGGACTTTCTAAGGGTGCCATCCCTTCTACAACTGTGAGTTATTTACATTGGGTGCCAAATGTCACCAAGTAAAATCCTACTGTCCCGAGCTGGTATCGAATTCGGGACCCTCGGTATGCAAATCGGACACTCTACCACATCGCTACAAAAGCTAACTCTATGGCAAGATAGTATAAGTGCCATTTTATACCTCTATTACAATATCTATCTCAAGTAGACATTGTCTCCAAATGACTGAAATACTGTCGGTGGGACGTTAAACCCAACTAACAAACAAACATTATCCATAAAAAATACAGCAAGACCACATCATTTCCCCACACCAAACAGTACCTTTTGGCCAGATTTGAAGGACAAATCTTAAAAACACAATAGTAGGTCACTTGGTCATGTCCAAGGTCATCCAAGCTCGAAGTTCAATGCCACACAAAACAACCAGTGGTCTTAATTTGAAAGCCATTACTTAAAATATAAAAGTAGTTCAATGGATCAAGGTCAAAGTTAAATTTTACAACCAAATTTAAACTTGTGCTCCAAAATTAAAGGTTATTGCCCCCTATATAAGTCTATGGAAAAAAAAGAAATAAACAATGGGAATGGCCATTTTTGAGTCCAGGACCATAATAATTTGAATTAACTTGGTAAAGGACCTTTAGACAATGGCACAACAAATATCTAAGCTCTAGGCCTTGTTGTTTCAAGAAGATTTTTTCCCTTTATAAATCATATTCCTTGGGCCAATTTTGACCCCAGGGCCATGATTTGAAAAAAAACTTGATAAAAGTCTACAAGGCAGTGTTACACACTAAATATCTAAACTCCTGGCCTTGTGGTTTCTAACAAGAACATTTTTCTATTTTTCCCTAAATAAGTTCATGAAAAATTATGAGACATCTGGGGCAGGGCCAAATTTGACCCCAGTGCCATGATTTGAACAAACTAGAGATCTACTAGGCCATGTTCAACACCAAATATCTAAACTCTAGGCCTTGTGGTCTCTGACAAGAAGATTTTTCTAGTTTTTCCTTTATTAGTCCATGTAAGATAAAGTGACCTCTGGGGCGGGGCCAGTTTTGACCCCTGGGCAATGATTTGAACAAACTTGGTAGAGGTCTACTGGCCACGTTACCAAATATCTAAACTCTTGGCCTTGTGGTTTCTGACAAGAAGATTTTTCTAGTTTTTCCTAAATAAGTCTATGTAAGATTATGTGACATGTGAAATATGAAGAGGATTGATTGAGAAAAGATGCTAGAGTACACAAAATGAAATCTGGCATTTTATTATCATTCAAGGGCCATAACTCCAGACTTAATGGGTGGGAACAAGCTATAATCAAACTTCACCTAGAGAGTATGGCTATAGACATTGTCATAAATTTTTAAGAAGATTGCTGAAGAAATGAAGATGCTACAGTATACACAAAATGTCGATGTAACAACAGAGATTGACTGACCACAATAGTTCACCTTGAGCACTTGGTGCTCAGGTGAGATAAAAACAAACCAATAAGACACTGCTAGAGGGCAAAGGTCCTAATAAAAAAAGGGCAATCACAATAGGTTTTTCTACTGGAGGTAAAGAGTCCTTGTTAAAATGTAGTAGAGGTATAAAATGATACTTGTACTCACACAGTCTTGCCATAGAGTTAGCTTTTGTGGCAACATGGTAGTGTGTCCAATTTGCATACTGATGGTCCCAAGTTCGATTCCAACTCGGGACAGTAGGATTTTACTTGGTTACATTTGGCACCCAATGTAAATAACTCACAGTTGTAGAAGGGATGGCACCCTTAGAAAGTCCCACAGACATTCATACTCCAGGAATCTGAAGACAGATTCTTGAAAGGAGGGGGTGTATGTAGTAGAGGTATAAAATGGCACTTGTACTATGTTGCCATAGAGCTAGCTTTTGTAGTGACACGGTAGAGTGTCCAATTTCAATACAGAAGGTCCCGAGTTCGATTCCAGCTTGGAGTAGTAGGACTTTACTTTGTTACAAAAAAAACAGTATAAACCCAAATAGGACTTTCTGCTAGTGGCAGAGAGCCTTAAAGGTCAACCACAAAGATTTCATTTTCATTATGATCTGTAAGAATATATTGGCGTAAGACCTTCTGTCCAAAAAATATGTTGAAATTATTTGTAGTTTGTTTTTTATTGGGAATTAAAAGTTGCAAAAATAACACTAGTGATAAAAGATTGACTGACTTCTCTCCCTTTGTATGAAGGATTAAGGGTGAAAATGTGTAGCTCAATTAATCAATTTACTTTCCTAAAAAAAATATTAAGTTGTAGACTTTAGATGAATACCGGCTTTTCTGATATTTATCCCCATGTCACATTTGAGATTTATGGCCCTGGGTGTAACATATTGCCAACTCCCAAGACAATAGCCAATCACTTACAGTTTTGTACTTTTGTACTTAAGATTACAGACTGTTCATGCCTCCATTGGCACTTACACAAATTTAATTATGTTGCAGCTTAGATAGTGAAACATTGTCAATTAGTTAATAATGGCACAGATAAAATAATAATTAACATGTTTTAGATGGACATATTTCATTCAGGAAAATGATAAGAGAATTATTAGTTAAAAATAGAGGTATGTTTTGTTTTTCCATTATAATTCAGATCATTTGGTTTTATAGATATTTCATAGTAGGGTACAACATATAACTATGTATCTGATACCTAAATTAAGATGTGATCATAGAACTCTAGAAATGTGATTCTGATTATCTGATATGTGATGTAATGAAACATTTTACCATGAAACTTAGTTTATAAACAAATGAGTAGTTATAAACTGATGATCAAAAGTTGCCATTTTTTAAGCTCACCTGAGCACATATTCATATTAAATGTGATCCCCTTTTGTCTGGCAGCCGTTGTCCATGTATCCGGCGTCAACAACTACATCTCTTCCTAAACCACTGGGCCAAATTAGATGAAAATTGCCTGTGATGTTCTTTACATGAAGCTCTACCAAAGTTGTTCAAATGGTTCCCGTCTGTTGCATATGTGGGTCACAGGAGCTAAAAATAGATTTTTAAAGCGAAATCTTTAAAGATCTTAGATATTTGGTGTGTAACATGGCCTAGTAGACCTCTACCAAGTTTGTTCAAATCATGGCCCTGGGGTCAAAATTGACCCAGCCCCAGGGGTCACTTGATTTTACATAGACTTAAATAGGAAAAATTAGAATAATCCTCTTATCAGAAACCACAAGGTCTGGAGTTTAGATATTTGGTGTGTTACATGGCCTAGTAGACTTCTACTAAGTTTATTCAAATCATGGCCTTGGGGTCAAAATTGGCCCCACCCCAGGGGTCACTTGATTTTACATAGGCTTATATAGGAAAATCTAGAAAAATCTTCTTGTCAGAAACCACAAGGCCTAGAGTACAGATATTTAGTGTGTAACATTGCCTTGTGAACCTCTACAAAGTGTTATGAAATCATGGCCCTGAGGTCAATATTGGCCCTGTTCTAGTGGTCACTTGATTTTACATAGACTTGTATAGGAAAGCCCTCAAACGATCTTCTTCTCAGAAACAGCAAGGCCTGGAGTTACAATATTTACTAGTGGACCTCAACCAAGTCTGTTCAAATCATGGCCCTATTGTCAATATTGACTTATTAAAGCTTTGGCATTTAAAATTTGGATGGCAGGTAGTGTTTTTGTGTGGAATTTAGATGATCTTGCTGTAATTCTGCATGGATTATATATTCAGTATGACTCATAATACTATAATAATTATGCAATGAAGGTAATGTTTCTCAGATGAGCAATTCAGGGCCATCTTGGTCCTCTTGTTTATCAAATTTGCTGGTTAGATTCACAAATCTATACAACTTAATAAATCGTTTTAATTATACTAGACTAAAAACTTGAATTAAAACATTTAAAACATGATTTGTACTTAAGCACATCTATATGAAAAAAAATTAGAAGGCAACTGATATTTTGCCCTATCAATGACATCATAGGGGTCATTGACCCAAAAATGTAAACTGCCCAGCAGCACTTAACATACATAGAGACTTTTTTGGCATAAATAAGTAGGTTCATGATTTATGTGAAAGTAATGGATGAAAAAGATTGGGTTTTTTAAGACTCTGCTAGATGCTGAAGGCCCTAATAAAAAATTGCGAAAACATTAGGTTTTTCTACTGGAGGCAGTAATTATGAATTATTGTATATTAGAATCCAATTTTGAAGATCAAATGCAAAATACACTTGGTTTGACCCCTGATTAGTGGCATGCCCTAAACAACCAAAATGGCCACATACCTTAACTGGCTGCTTAAACCAAATTTGACTGTACCGGTACTTCTCGTCATTTAACTCACCTGAGCATGTAGTTAAAATCTTTGAATCTTTAACATCTGTCATCCTCAATTATTTTTAGCTCACCTGAGCACAACGTGCTCAAGGTGAGCTTTTGTTATCGCCCTTCGTCCGGCATCCGTCGTGCGTCGTCAACAATTTGGCTTGTTAACACTCTAGAGGCAATATTTTTAGGCCAATCTTCATGAAACTTGGTCAGAATGTTTGTCTTCATTAAATCTTGGGTAAGTTTGAAATTGGGTCATGTGGGGTCAAAAAGTAGGTCATGAGGTCAAATCGTAGTAAAACCTTAATTAACACTCTAGAGGCCACATTTTTGGTCCAATCTTTATGAAACTTGATCAGAATGTTTGTTTCCATAAAATCCTGGACAGGTTCGAATATGGGTCATGTGGGGTCAAGAAGAAGGTCATGAGGTCAAATCTTAGAAAAACCTTGTTAACACTCTAGAGGCCACATTTTTGCCATATCGTCATGAAACTTGGTCGGAATGTCTGTTTCCATATATTTTAAATCAGTTCAAAGGTGTGTCATGTGGGGTCAAAAAGTAGGTCAATATGAAAAATCCAACATATGTTGCTCATTTATAATCAGGTGAGCGATTCAGGGCCATTGTGGCCCTCTTGTTATACTCTAGCAACATCATTTCTTAAGTATGTAAGTCATGGTCCTTGAATTATAAAAAAAAAGCCAAATTACACTTTGTGTACACTATAATGAGCATTCCTAATTCAAACGTGTTCATTACCTCATGTCAAGTTTGTAAATGGCTTTTATAGAGTTAATGTCTTTGAAATGTCAGAAAATAAAACCATTTTGTCATGACACTGTCGTATTTTTATTTTTAGAAGTTATTTTCTTCAAACTCTGTGACAATGATCACTTAGCCAAGTTTGATTATGGCTAATGTCAGCGTAGCAGAACAGGAGATAAGGCTCTTGAATTATAAAAAATGCTAGATTTCACTTTGTTTTTACTCAAGCAGGTGCGTAATGAAGAAAACTTATTAAAGAAGTTGTGTTTAATGACATTAATATTACCTCATTTTTATGAAAATCATTGATATTCCGGTGAGAGTTAAAGAGCTACCATGGCCCTCATGTTTTTGCTATTCTTCAAGTTATAATAGTTAAGTATGATGCTGTTTTACCATTTCCCCATATTAACCTCTTTTTGTTTTAGGTGCCGGGATGTCATATACATTCAATAGGGCTTTCTCCAATGATACATCTCTCAATCAAAATCCAACAACAATTGCATCTGATGATCCAAGTCATGTGACATCCCAAAGTACTGTCACATCCAGGCCTGGTAAGTTTAAGGCCAACAGCCAATCACATGTGGTTTACAAACATGCTAGTCATGCAATACTTACAGGTCATGTGACCAAGGAAATGCAAAAGATTACCTGTAACCATGACAATAGACTGTCATCATGGAGCAATACTGATGATAAAAGGGATGGTAAGTCTAATAGCTTTTAGACTGCATAGCGCACGTGCGCAAGCAATCTTTAGAAAACTGCATTCCCAAGTCAATTAATGACAGCCTGGCATGTCATTTTTATTGCCCCCTGGCGGGCATATTGCTTTGCACATGTCTGTTTTTCGATCTGTCGGTAGATCATACCTTGTCTGAGTGATAACTTTAGTTCTATTTGACCCTCAAATTTAATATGGTTGTTGCTTATGACTAGTAGAAGACCCCTATTGTTTTTGGTGTCAATACCTCAAAGGTCAAGGTTATAGTCTTGTTAACATATTTTTATATGAAAGGTTTGTCTGAGTGATAATTTTAGTTCTATTTACCCGGAGATCTCAAACTTGGTATGGTTGTTGCTTATGACTAGTAGAAGACCCCCTATTAATTGTTAGGATTTGTACCTCAAAGATCAAAGCTATGAGGTAGTTAGTTAAATTCTCACAGACTCTGTGTAAACTTTGCATTGTCTGACTGATTACTCAAAATCTAATTGACTCAGTTAAATTTCGAATAGCAATAAATTGAAATGGAGGGGCAATTTCCACACAACAATGTTATGATAAATTAAGGATGCCGTATAATTTATTATAATGAGATATACTGAAGAGTTACGTAAACATTTCACATCACCATACCGTACATACTACTCACTGAATCTGAATCATTGGCAATTACAGTTAAAAAAAAAAAGAATACACAGAATAATGATGGAATTATTTAATATAACTAAATCACTCTATAATTTAAATAATTTTAGCTCGTCTGTTTCGAAGAAAAAGTCGAGCTATTATGATTGCTGCATCCTCATCGTCGTGCAAAAACTTTGATGTAGCCCATGTCATTATTCAAACACTTTTAAAGGTATCAACACCAAACTTGGGATACTTTATAATCATGATAAGGCGCAGTTGGAAGACAAGGGGCATTATTCTGAAGTCAATATTTTAAGAGTTATGCCCCTTTTAAACGAAGAATTTTAGTCAAAACTGCTTATTAAGTTGAATGTTTTGAAAACCTATTGCGGGGGATATGGTAATAGTCTCCGTCCTTACTTCCGTTCTACATTTTTGTCCGAGTATAACTCGAAAAGTATTTGAGGTATCAACTTGATACTTCATAAGTTGATAGATCTCATTCAGGAGTAGTGCACTGCACAGGAATGATAACCCTATCTTTCACGTCATTTTATGAGTAATCACCCTTTGTTATTTTTCAGGCTAAAATTTTGTCCAGAGCAAACCTCAAAAAGTATTTGAGATATCAACTTGAAACTTCATAGGTGAAAAGATCTCATTGAGGAGGAGTGCAGTGCACAAGAATGATAACTCTACCTTTTATAATTTTTGTGTTATTATCCCCCACCAAAAGGCGGCGGGGGTATAGTAATAGTCTCTGTCCGTCCGTCCGTCCGACATTGTTGTCCGGAGCATAACTTGAAAAGTATTTGAGGTATCAACTTGATATTTCATAGGTTGATAGATCTCATTTAGGAGGAGTGCAGTGCACAAGAATGATAACTCTACCTTTCATAATTTATGAGTTATTGCCCTTTGTTATTTTTCAGACTTAATTTTTGTCCAGAGCATAACTTGCAAAGTAATGGAGGTATCAGCTTGATACTTCATAGGTGAATAGATCTCATTGAGGAGGAGTGCAGTGCACAAGAATGATAACTCTACCTTTCATAATTTTTGAGTTAACTGCCCTTTGTTATTTTTTAGACTTAATTTTTGTCCGGAACATAAGTTTAAAAGAATTTGAGTATCAACTTGATACTTATTGGTGAATAGATCTCATTGTGGAGAAGTGCAGTGCACAAGAATGATAACTCTACCTTTCATAATTTTGAGTTATTGCCCTTTGTTATTTTTCAGACTTAATTTTTGTCCAGAGCATAATTCGCAAAGTATTTGAAGTATCAACTTGATACTTCATAGGTGAATAGATCTCATTGAAGAGGAGTGCAGTGCACAAGAATGATAACTCTACCTTTCATACTTTTTGACTTATTGCCCTTTGTTATTTTTCAGACTTAATTTTTGTCCAGAGCATAACTCGAAAAGTATTTGAGGTATCAACTTTATACTTCATAGGTGGATAGATCTCATTGAAGAGGAAGGCAGTGCTTAAGAATGATAACTCTATCTTTCATAATAAGCTCACCTGAGCAAAGCTCAAAGTGAGCTATTGTGATCCCGTGAGCGTCCGTCATGCATCGTTCGGCGTCAACAATTTTTAGTGTTTACACTCTATCACCTTTATTTCTTGAGCAATCATCTTCAAACTTTAAGACAACTTAGATCTGTTAATTAGGTCAGGAGTTATGCCCCTTTTAATATAAAAAAAATGCCATATCTCACGTTTACACTCTAGCATCTGCATCTTTTAAGCAATCATCTTCAAACTTTATGGCAATGCTTATGACCATAATGTCTCGATTGAGTTCGATTATGGCTGAGATCCGTCAATTAGGTCAGGAGTTATGCCCCTTTTAATATTAAAAAAATGCCAGATTTCACTTTATTTACACTCTAGCATCTGCATCTTTTGAGCAATCATCTTCAAACTTTATGGCAATGCCTATGACAATAATGTCTTGATTGAGTTTGATTATGGCTAAGATCCGTCAATTAAATCAGGAGTTAAGCCCCTTTTAATATTAAAACAAGAGGCCCATGATGGCCCTAAATCGCTCACCTGAGATAAATAGGTTGACCCAAGGAACATCTGTACCAATTTATTTTTAAAATCTGGCCAGTAGTTTTGAAGAAGATGATTTTTAAAGTTTTCATATTTTTTTTCTTTTTGTAGTCATGGCAACCAGAGTTCTACATGGATCAAGTTTAGTTTAGCAACTTTTGTGAAGGTTGACCCAAGGATCATCCCTGCCAAGTTTAATCAAATTCTGTCCTGTGGTTTCAGAGGAGATGTTGTTTAAAGTTTTCCCTATATACATATAAGGCAAATAAGCCCCGCCCCTGGCGGCCATGTTTTTTTACGGATCAGAATAATTTTAGCAACTTCGGTAGAGGTTGGCCCAAGGAATATCTGTACCAATTTATTTTAAAATCTGGCCAGTAGTTTTGAAGAAGATGATTTTTTAAGGTTTCTTTTTTTTTAGCTCACATGAGCACAACGTGCTCAAGGTGAGCTTTTCTGATCGCCTTTTGTCCGGCGTCCGTCGTCCGTGCGTCCGTGCGTGCGTCAGTGCGTGCGTCCGTGCGTGCGTCCGGCGTCAACAATTGCTTCAAACAACATCTCCTCCTAAACGGCTTGGCCAATTTGAAAAATATTTTGCAGGAATGTTCCTTGGATGAAGCTCTACTAAAGTTGTATAAATGGTTCTGGTCCATTGCATAATTAGGTCACAGGAGCTAAAAATAGATTTTAAAAATGCAAACTTTGAAAATCTTCTTCTGCAAAACTGCAAGGCCTAGAGCTTAGATATTTGGTATGTAGCATCATCTTATGGGCCACTACCAAGATTGTATAAATCATAGCCCTATGGTGATAAATGACCCCGCACCAGGGGTCACTTGTTTTACATAGAGTTATATAGAAAAATCTTAAAAAATCTTCTTCATAATCCATAAGGCCTAGAGCTTAGATATTTGGTATGTAGCATCATCTTATGGGCCACTACCAAGATTGTACAAATCATAGCCCTATGGTGATAAATGACCCCGCACCAGGGGTCACTTGTTTTACATAGAGTTATATAGGAAAATCTTAAAAAATCTTCTTCCATTAATGCAATAAGGCCTAGAGCTAAGATTTTTGGTATGTAGTAGCATCTTATGGGCCACTACCAAGATTGTACAAATCATAGCCCAATGGTGATAAATGACCCCACACCAGGGGTCACTTGTTTTACATAGAGTTAAATAGGAAAATCTTAAAAAATCTTCTTCTATGAATCAATAAGGCCTAGAGCTAAGATTTTTGGTATGTAGTAGCATCTAATGGTTCATTACAAAGATTTTCAAAGTCTTGGCCCTACAGTGATAAATGACCCTGCACCCAAAACTTCTCTGAAACCATATGGCCCATTGCTTAGATATTTGGTGTGTAGTATTGTCAGGGGTAAAATGTTTTAGATTAAGTTATATCAGAATCCTTGTCTGTTTAAAAACCTTGACATCAGTTGAAGCAATGGTACTCAGGTGAGCGATTCAGGGCCATCATGGCCCTCTTGTTTTAGCTCACCTGAGCACAACGTGCTCAAGGTGAGCTTTTGTGATCGCCCGTCGTCGTGTGTCGTCAACAATTTGCTTTAAACGACATCTCCTCTGAAACCGCTGGACAGAATTTAATGAAACTTGGCAGGAATGTTTCTTGGGTGAGGCTCTACAAAAGCTGCTAAAATAAAGTTGATCCATGAAGAACTCTGGTTGCCATGGCAACAAAAAGAAAAAGAATTTGAAAACTTTAAAAATCATCTCCTTCAAAACTACTGGCCAGATTTCAAAATAATTTGGTACAGATGTTCCTTGGGTCAACCTCTACCAAAGTTGCTAAAATTATTCCGATCCGTAAAAAAACATGGCCGCCAGGGGCGGGGCTTATTTGCCTTATATGAATATAGAGAAACCTTTAAACAACATCTCCTCTGAAACCACTGGACAGAATTTGATTAAACTTGGCAGGGATGATCCTTGGGTCAACCTTCACGAAAGTTGCTAAAATAAACTTGATCCATGTAGAACTCTGGTTGCCATGGCAACAAAAAGAAAAAAAAAATGAAAACTTTAAAAATCATCTTCTTCAAAATTCTGGCCAGATTTTAAAATAAATTGGTACAGATGTTCCTTGGGTCAACCTCTACCAAAGTTGCTAAAATTATTCCGATCCGTAAAAAAACATGGCCGCCAGGGGCGGGGCTTATTTGCCTTATATGTATATAGGGAAAACTTTGTGCTCAGGTGAGCTAAAAATGCCATATTTCACTTTGATTACACTCTAGCATCTTCATTTTTTTAGAAATCTTTTTCAAACTTTAAAACAATGTTTATGCCCATAATATCGCAATCGGGTTAAATTATAACTGATATTGACAAGTTAATTTAGGAGTTATGCCCTTTTCACCATAAAAAAGCCAGATTTCACTTTTACACTCTAGCATCTTTATTTCTTGAGCAATCATCTTTCTCAGGTGGGCGATCAAGGGCCATCTTGGCCCTCTTGTTTTTTAGTTACTGTCCTTTGTTATTTTTTAGACTTAATTTTTGTCCAGAACATAAATTTAAAAGAATTTGAGGTATCAACTTGGAACTTCATCGGTGGGTAGATCTTATTGGGGAGGAGTGCAGTGCACAAGAATGATAACTCTACCTTTCATAATTTTTGAGTTATTGCCCTTTGTTATTTTTCAGGCTTACTTTTTGTCCGGAGCAAAACTCAAAAAGTATTTGAGATAACAACTTGAAACTTCATAGGTGGATAGATCTTATGGAGGAGGAGTGCACTGCCCAAGAATGATAACTCTACCTTTCATAATTTTTGAGTTATTGCCCTGCTTTATTTTTCAGGCATAATTTTTGTTACAGTGACCTTGACATTTTACCTGTAGACCTCAAAATAGGGGATTTAGTAGGTCTTCACATGGGTTTCATATCTATAATCACTTCAAACAATAGTCTTCATTACCAACATTTTATTTTGAAAATGAAATATTGTACTCTTCAACATATCTTCTAAAGAGCAAGGATTCGGTGGGGGAGGGCCATGTCAACATGGCTCTTGTCAACACAAAACTTAGAATTCTTGATAATCATGACAAGACACAGTTGTAAAACAAGGGGCATTATTCTGAAAGAAATGTTATGCAATTACATTTCTTCTATACAATGTAAAATATTTTTTTTTTTTTAGCTCACCTGAGCTCAACGTACTCAAGGTGAGCTTTTGTGATCGCCCTTCGTCCGTTGTCCGTCGTGCGACGTGCGTTGTCAACAATTTGGCTTGTTAACACTCTAGAGGCCATATTTTTATACCAATCTTCATGAAACTTGGTCAGAATGTTTGTCGGCATAAAATCTTGGACAAGTTCAAAATTGGGTCATGTAGGGTCAAAAAGTAGGTCACATGGTCAAATCTTATAAAAACCTTGTTAACACTCTAGAGGCCACATTTTTAGCCCAATCTTCATGAAACTTGGTCAGAATGTTTGTTTCCATAAATCTTGGACAAGTTCGAATTTCGGTCATGTGGGGTCAAAAAGTAGGTCATGAGACAGAGTTCAAATCTTAGAAAAACCTTGTTTACACTCTAGAGGCCACATTTTTGGCCATATCTTCATGAAACTTGGTCGGAAGTCTGTTTCAATAAAAACTTGGACAAGTTCGAAAGTGGGTAATGTGGGGTGAAAAAGTAGGTTAATATGAAAATCCATCATGTTGCTCATTTATAATCAGGTGAGCGATTCAGGGCCATCATGGCCCTCTTGTTCATATTTACTTAACAGTTACTCTTTATACCTTACAGTGTTCAACTTTAATTCTCAAATATGGCACCCCGTTGTTGAAATGTAAAACAAATGAGCATTGGCACCGCTCTGTGGAGATCTAGTATTGCTTTATATTAAGGTATAAAGAATTAACGATTATCACTTAGACACATTGCATTTTTGAACCTACTACGTGGACCAATAGAACGCAGTATTTGAGCTTGGACCCCATGAAAGAATTTTCTTGCTTAATATAAAGTGTGCATGAAGCATTTGAACATATCGCCATAATAGTAATAGGGCTGTGGATTGTTAGGCAAGTGATGATCCGATCCACGATCCGGAACTGACGATTCACAGATCTGATCACGAATCACTGGTTTAAACCTTAAAGAATCCTTAGACAAATAGAACTAACATATTAACAAATTTAAACAGTTTTATTGATAATAACAAAAGTGAAACCTGTAATGAATATATATGGTAAGTTTAGACTGAGCAACTCTTTAAGCTTCACAGTAAAAAAAACAAATGATAAGATCCAATATCATTTGTCTGCTTTGATAAAAACGTGTTTATATTCTACTCACAAAATTTGCTAACTTTCAATTTTGGTAACATTTACGAAAGCCTACCTGTATTTTTATGCTCACCAAAGGTGACGCATATAGTCGCCGCTTCGTCCGTCGGTCCATCCATCCGTCCGTCCGTTTGTCCGTCACACTTTCCTTGTCCAGACTATTTCTCAGGAACTAACAGCTTGAATTCAACGAAACTTTATGGGAAGCTTTATTACCAAGAGGAGATGCGCATATCGTCAGCATTACCCGATTCCTAATTTTTTCAAAGAGTAATGGCCCCTTGACTTTTCGGCCTATAGTACATATTGCATGATTCTTGTCCGGGCTATTTCTCAGGAACTAATGGCTTGAATTCAACAAAACTTTATGGGAAGCTTTATCACCAAGAGTAGATACGCATATCGTCGGCGTGACCTGGTCTCTCAATTTTTCACAGAGTTATGGCCCCTTGACTTTTTGGCCTATAGTTCATATTGCATGATTCTTGTCCGGGCTATTTCTCAGGAACTAATGGCTTGAATTCAATGAAATTTTATGGGAAGCTTTATTACCAAGAGTAGATACGTATATCGTCGACGTGACCTGGTTCCTTAATTTTTAAGAGAGTTATGGCCCCTACTACCATGTTGTTGACTGATATTCATGTCATTTGCCTAATTTAACAGGAGATATCATTAAACAAAACCCCACAAAATTCAATATGCTAGTAATGTCAATCATAATCATGTCAGCTAATTGTTGTTTAGGCCATTATACACTATTTCAAATATCCAGTCACATGTCAAGAGTGTTGCCTGGTTAACCTCTTTGATATGAGCACACATTGAAATGTATGACTTAATTTTCAGTAGAATAAAAACTTAAATAAATCAATGAAAGATTATCATATTAAATAGTAAACTGTTACTAAGTCTCCAAATTGATGCATGCACAACCAATACTGGATCAACTCTTGATCAAGTTTTCATGTCTGGAGATCTTAAGCCATTGGTCCATTTGTCAACGCCATATTTCAGTGATCATCAAATTATTTGGATGGGTATCAATCTTCAGTCACTGCTATAATATAAAGGTAAATAAATTGTATTTTGTATTTGATTTTTCCCTTTTTTCACATTTGAGGACATTACCTGGATTCTATCCATGATAAGCATGTGCTGATCCCATTCCGGTCCTTAACATATCCTCCCACCCATTTACCAAGGCCTTATTTGTAACAATGACGTTCTTCGGCATCTGTCAGTTCTACTGACTTTCTTGTTTAACGTTGTATCATTTTAGGTGATTTGGCAGGTTAGTTGTACCGCCAGTATATGCTACATTTAAGTTGCAGGTTTTACAAATAGCCCTTTTCATCTTGGGTAGAAATACCGAAGTATTTCTACACATTTGATGTGTGCTTCGCGGGTGAATTTCTGTAAAGTTGTTTTTCTCTGCCATGTATACAAATTGCAGACGATTCATTCAGTAAAGTTAACATCAGTTTCGAATTTGAAATCATATGGATGACTTACAATATCACTCGATTCTTAAGTTTTATAAACATTAAATCTTTTAAATATAATATTCAAAAATTAATTACCAGAATGATTTTGGAAACGTAATGTATTGATATCAATGATTTACATACGAATCTTCCTCGACTTACAGCATTGCTTAGCACTACATATAGGACATATTTTCGAATTTTGAAAAATATGATGAATACTTACGATAATGCTTGATTCTTGATTATTAATGAATTATATTTTTTGTAATGCTAGACGTTATTATAGTATGCCGAAATCGTACCGATGATTTAAATTTGAATCTTTACTGACGCACAGTATTGCTAGCTCTACATGTTTGTCATATTTTACTTTCGGTTTTGTAAAAACAACTTTGGGTTTGAAAAACATTTTTATATTCACTTTCATTTCATTATATTTTTTTCATTTAAGTTTTATAACAAGTATTTAAGGTAGGTGTTTAAGAAAAGATCGCGAACCAGCGATCTTAACCGTGGCGAATATTCGTACCCGATTTGCAGACAGAATTCGTGGATATCCGAGTACTCGGATACTCGCAGCAGCCCTAAATAGTAACAAAAAACATAACAAACCCAATAGGTCTTTCTGTGGTGGCAGAAAGCCTTAATAAAAGTTGTCAGAAAGCCAAAATAACAATGGCAATGACTTAAAATGCAGGTCATTCACTCAAATATGCATCGCAATTCACTATCCACACGGGCACTCTTTCCTGCGTAAGAACGTCCTCATATTAATAACTATAGGCTTATTTCAATACTACCTGTACTGTCAAAGATAATTGAGAAGCATATAGCATTTCATCTTATACAAATTTTTGGAAGAAACTCTTACATCAAAAACAGTCAGGTTTCTGTTCAAAACATTTATTTGAAACAGCTTTGACTAGCATCACTGATGAATGGATAACTGCCCTTTTACTTGAAAAATTAAATATGTACCAAATAGGTCATTCTTCTCTTCATCTGTTTAAATCTTATGTTACAGGGAGAATGCAAAACGTCTGTATATCTGGCTCTATGTCAGAATCTAAAAAAATAAAAAAAAACAGGAGTACCACAAGGTTCTGTCCTTGTTTCTATTCTGTTTTTAATCCCCCATCGCGAAGCGGGAGGGGGTTTATAGGAATGCCCTTCGTCCGTCCGTCAGTGTGTCCGAAACATTTTCGTGTCCGCTCCATATCTCATGAACGCTTGGACACATTTTCTTCAAACTCAGCTAAAGTGTTAACCTCATTGAGCTGATGTGCAGAAGGCATGAGGCGGTCACGCTGGCTCAAGGTCAAGGTCATACTTGAAGGTCAAATGTTATTTTCGTGTCCGCTCCATATCTCATGAACGCTTGGACACATTTTCTTCAAACTCGACTAAAATGTTAACCTCATTGAGCTGATGTGCAGAAGGCATGAGGCGGTCACGGTGGCTCAAGGTCAAGGTCATACTTGAAGGTCAAATGTTATTTTCGTATCCGCTCCATATCTCATGAACGCTTGGACACATTTTCTTCAAACTTGGCTAAAATGTACACCTCATTGAGCTGATGTGCAGAAGGCATGAGGCGGTCATGCTGGCTCAAGGTCAAGGTCATCCTTGAAGGTCAAATGTTATTTTCGTGTCCGCTCCATATCTCATGAACGCTTGGACACAATTTCTTCAAACTCGGCTAAAATGTTAACCTCATTGAGCTGATGTGCAGAAGGCATGAGGCGGTCACGCTGGCTCAAGGTCAAGGTCATCCTTGAAGGTCAAATGTTTAAGTCTCCACTTTTTCATGTCATCTCGATATCTCGTGTACGCTTCGAAACATTTTCGCGAAACTTTGCTCTAATGTTAACGTCATTGACCTGATGTGCAGAAGCCGGGAGGTGGTCATGCTGGCTCAAGGTCAAGGTCACATGTGAAGGTCAAATGTTATGTAAGTACTGATCTTCTATGTCTGCTACAACCATGCCAGGTTAAGGTGGACATAATCCTATGACCAAACAAATTCTAATATTTGGCCAGCGACTGGGGATATAGCTGTCTTTTGGACTGCCTTGTTGATATATATGAATGGCCTTCCTCTTTACACTAAAGTTTCATATGTTGACATGTTTGCTGATGATGCAACAATTTCGACCATAGATAAATAATCTTGTACACTCTTCAAAACGAATTACATTCTATAGAAAATTGGTGTATTCAGAATCGTATGACTCCAAATTCCGCTGTGGACTACAAATCTCTCAGCCCCTCATCGCTGTGGGTTCGAATCCCGGTAGGGACTTCGGATTTTCATGTGAGGAAGCCTTCCAGCTGGCTTGTGGTAGGTCGGTGGTTCTACCTGGGTACCTCTGTGTACTCAGGGTCTTCCTCCACCTGTCATTAGCTGGACGTCGCTTTATGATTGAAATGCTATCGCAGCGACGGTAAGCCCCAATACAACAACAACAACAACTCCAAAGATAAAAAAACAAAAGCAATGTTTACATCTTCAACAAACGGGAATCATAATTGTATCATGCAAAATTTGACACTAAATGATTCTAAAACTTAATTTACTCTTGTTGAAAAACTCCTAGGCATTCATGTTGATTTTAATTTAACTTTGAAGGATCATGTGGAACAAATGCTTAAGAAATGTAATTTACTTTTGTATTGACACTCAGGGTTCCCGCTGGCCATCGCCATTGTCGCCAATGGCGCCAGAAAAAAAAATCTGGCTCCAAAAAATTTGAAATGGCGAAAGGTTATGACGCCTTATTTTTCATAATTGGCGCCGCATAATAAACTTGTGTTTTTGCTTGGTTCCCGATTTTTCATTCTCCGCATATTAACCGCAATGAAAAGCGGATCACCAATCAGTTTACTCGAGCGTGTTTACCGTTATCGTGTAATCTTAATGATGGGTCTATTGTTTGTCACAGCAGGTGACAAAAGATTATTCTTATCCATTCATCGATTACGTAATCATGCTGCAGTAAATGACCAGAGGGCATGTGACCTCACTTACTTTGGCAAATTGCAAATTCTGGGACAGTGTTTGATCAGCTGATTTTCACATGTCGGCTGCTAATTTACAGATCCAGCCATGATCAGTTTCATGTAAATTAGTCTTTGTAAGTAAAACATATTGAAGTATGAAATGCAATAGTCGTAGAGGTTTAGTTTGAGATTTTGATATATTCAAGTAGTTCTTGACTTGGCTAAGTTTGGTCACAAGGCTGACTAGTTTTGCTGCACCGAGTTTTCTTTCTATCAATGTTTTTTTCCATTGAAAAATATTTCCACTACTAAGACAAAGTTCTAAAACATGTTTTTCTTTTATTTGTTTTATTTTTGAGGTTTTTCAGTTATTGCAGGTAGATAGATCAAAAGGGAAACAAATCAATTGCATAATAATTTAAAGTTTTTCTTCCTCCCTTCATAAAATTTACAATTATTAAATAAATAACATTTCTTTAATTAAATATTATATCCTGAGTGAATGTGTGTGTGAGTAGTTTGAATATACCTGGTAATACAATTTAATACATATGGTACCTGTTTTTAAAGGGAGAAAAAATAAACATAATAAAAATATATATTTGAGCCACTGGCACTAAATTTGGCACAAACTTCCTTAATTTGGCTCCAAGTTTTCTCGTTTGGCGAAAGTTGTGGCGCAAACTTTTTTTCAGCCAGGGTGAACCCTGACACTAAAAAGCTTTTCTTTAATGCTTACATACTGCCATACATTGATTACTGTAGTACTGTTTGGGATAACTGTAACAAAACCCAGGTATTAAAATGGCTGAAAATTCCAAGATTGAATTTATAATAAAAAAATGTATATTTATCTACAAAACATTGAACAATTTAAATCCATCTTATCTATGTAACAATTTAAATCCATCTATATGATATGTTCCAATATGTAGATCATACTGTTGTAAGGCTGTTATGATCAACAAATAATCTCCTTAAAGTACCAAAACCATTCATTGAATTAAATTGCAAAAGTCTTCAATATTCAGGCCCTAAATCATGCAATTCCATACCTTCTACTGTCCGTACATTTTAAGCTCGTCTGTTTTTCAAAGAAAAAAATATGAGCTAATGTCGTAACTCCGGCGTCCCCGTTGTCATCGTTGTCCAGAATCTTAACGTTGGCCATAACTTCTCTACTATTCCATATACAACTTTCATTTTTGGTCTGCATATTCATCTGGACAAGGCCCATCCAGACATATGCAAATTGTTCACCTATTAACCTTGACCTTTGACCTATTTTTGCTGTACTTTTTGAAACTTTAAATGCCTGTCATTTCAGAAATGTTACCAACAGGGCACTGATATTTCACATGTGAATTCCTTGTGGCAAGACCTTTCCATCAATGTTAAACTTTTGTACTTTTGACCTTGACCTTTGATATTTGACCTATTTTTGAAATGTTTAACAAAAAAAACATTAACGTTGGCCATAACTTCTTTACTATTTAACATACAACTTTTATTTTTGATATGCATATTCATCTTTGCAAGAGCTATTCAGATATACCTCAATATTTCATCTTTTGACCTTGATCTTTACCCTATTTTTGCTGTAACTTCAGAAAATTTTAAAATGCCCGTCATTTCAGAACAGTTACCAACAGGGCATGTGAATTCCTTGTGGCTTGACCTTTCCATCAATGTTACACTTTTGGACTTTGACCTTGACCTTTGAACTCTGACCTATTTTTGAAATGTTTACAAAAAACTTTAACGTTGGCCATAACCTTTTACTTTTTTGACATACATCTTTTATATTTGGCATGCATATTCATCATGACAATGTTTTTTCAGCTCACCTGAGCACAACGTGCTCATGGTGAGCTTTTGTGATCACCTTTTGTCCGGCGTGCGTGTGTGCGTGCGTCTTGCGTCAACTTTTCCTTTAAACAACTTCTCCTCCTAAACCACTGGATGGATTTTGACCAAACTTCACAGGAATCATCCTTATCATGACCTCTATCAAAGTTGTTCAAATTATTTTGATTGGGTGAATAAGTAGGTCACAGGAGCTAAAAATAGATTTTTAAAATGCAATCTTAGAAAATCTTCTCCTGCAAAACTGTAAGGCCTAGAGCTTTAATAATTGGTATGTATGAATTGTCTTATGAACATCTACAAAAGGTGTTGAGATCATGACCCTGGGGTCAAAATTGACCCCGCCCCAGGGGTCATTTTATTTTTCATAGGTTTATATAGTGAAAAACCTTAAAATCTTCTTCTATGAAACAATAAGGCCTAGAGCTAAGATATTTGGCGTGTAGCATTGTCTAGTGAATCTCTACAAAAGTTGTTCAAATTATAGCCCTATGGTGATAAATGACCCCGCACCAGGGGTTACTTGTTTTACATAGAGTTATATAGGAAAATCTTAAAAATCTTCTTTTATGAATCCATAAGGATAGAGCTTAGATTATTAGCTCACCTGAGCACAACGTGCTCATGGTGAGCTTTTATGATTGCCTTTTGTCCGGCGTCTGTCGTCCGTCCATCTGTCCGTGCGTGCGTGCATCTTGCGTAAAACTTTTTCCATTAAACAACATCTCCTCCTAATCCGCTGAAGGGATTTTGACAAAATTTCACAGGAATCATCCTTATGATGTCCTCTACAAAAATTGTACAAATTATTATGATTGGTTGAAAAAGTAGGTCACAGGAGCTAAAAATAGATTTTAAAATGCAATCTTGGAAAATCTTCTCCTTCAAAACTGTAAGGCCTACAGCGTGTAGAATTGTCTTATAAACTTTTACAAAAATTGTTAGCTCACCTGAGCAAAGCTCAGGGTGGCTCGTGACCGGTCTTCGTCCGTCGTCCGTCCGTCCGTCGTCCGTCCGTCCGTCGTCCGTCAACATTTTGCTTCAAACGACATCTCCTCCTTAACCGCTTGGTCAATTTTGATAAAACTTTACAGGGATGTTCCTTGGGTGGTCCCCTTTCAAAGTTGTTCAAAGAATTGAATTCCATTTGGAATTCTGGTTGCCATGGCAACGGAAAGAAAAAACTTAAAATGTCTTCTTCTCCAAAACAACCAACTGAATTTCAAAATGTTTTGGCACAGATGTTCCTTTGGTAAGTGTCTACCAAGGTTGTTCAAATTATTTGGATCCGTAAAAAAACATGGCCGCCAGGGGCGGGGCTTATTTGCCTTATATGTATATAGAGAAACCTTTAAACAACATCTCCTCTGAAACCACTGGACAGAATTTGATTAAACTTGGCAGGGATGATCCTTGGGTCAACCTTCACAAAAGTTGCTAAAATAAACTTGATCCATGTAGAACTCTGGTTGCCATGGCAACAAAAAGGGGAAAAAAATGAAAACTTTAAAAATCATCTTCTTCAAAACTACTGGCCAGATTTTAAAATAAATTGGTACAGATGTTCCTTGGGTCAACCTCTACCAAAGTTGCTAAAATTATTCCGATCCGTAAAAAAACATGGCCGCCAGGGGCGGGGCTTATTTGTCTTATATGTATATAGAGAAACCTTTAAACAACATCTCCTCTGAAACCACTGGACAGAATTTGATTCAAATTGGCAGGGATGATCCTTGGGTCAACCTTCACAAAAGTTGCTAAAATAAACTTGATCCATGTAGAACTCTGGTTGCCATGGCAACAAAAAAACAAGAAAAAAAGAAAACTTTAAAAGTCATCTTCTTCAAAACTACTGGCCAGATTTTAAAATAAATTGGTACAGATATTCCTTGGGCCAACCTCTACCAAAGTTGCTAAAATTATTCTGATCCGTAAAAAAACATGGCCGCCAGGGCGGGGCTTATTTGCCTTATATGTACATAGAGAAACCTTTAAACAACATCTCCTCTGAAACCACTGGACAGATTTAGATTAAACTTGGCAGGGATGATCCTTGGGTCAACCTTCACAAAAGCTGCTAAAATAAACCTGATCCATGTAGAACTCTGGTTGCCATGGCAACAAAAAGAAAAAAAATATGAAAACTTTAAAAATCATCTTCTTCAAAACTGCTGGCCAGATTTTAAAATAAATTGGTACAGATGTTCCTTGGGTCAACCTATTTATCTCAGGTGAGCGATTTAGGGCCATCATGGGCCTCTTGTTAGTGTTTACACTCTATCACCTTTATTTCTTAAGCAATCATCTTCAAACTTTAAGACAATGTTTATGACCATAAGGTCTCGATTGAGTTCGATTATGGCTGAGATCCGTCAATTAGGTCAGGAGTTATGCCCCTTTTAATATTCAAAAAATGTTATATTTCACGTTGTTTACAGTCTAGTATCTTCCTTTTTTTAGCAATCATCTTCAAACTTTATGAGTTTGTTAATAACCATAATGTCTCGATTGAGTTCAATTGTGGCTGAGATGGGCTTTTTATGTCAGGAGTTATGCCCCTTTTAATACAAAAAATGCAAGATTTCACTTTGTTTATTCTCTACCAACTTCATATTTTTAACAATCCTTTTTAAACCTTAAGACAATGTTTATGCCCATAATCTCACAATCAGGTTCAATTATAACTGATATTGACTTGTAAATTTAGGAGTTATGCCCATTTCACTGTAAAAAAAAGCCAGATTTCACTTTTACACTCAAGCATCTTTATTTCTTAAGCAATCATCTTTCTCAGGTGAGCGACCAAGGGCCATCTTGGCCCTCTTGTTCAAATCATGGCCCTAGGGTCAAAATTTGCCCTGCCCCAGGGGTCACTTTATTTTACATAGGCTTATATAGGGAAAACCTAGAAAAATCTCATCAGAAACCACATGGCCTGGTGATATTGGGTATGTAGTATTGTCTGGTGGATCTCTACTTAAGTTGTTCAAATCATGGCCCTTGGGTGAAAATTGGCCCTGCCCTAGGGGTCACTTGATTTTACATAGGAAAAATAGGAAAATCATCTCCTGAAATACTGCAAGGCTTAGAGCTTGGATATTTGGTATGTAGAATTGTCTTGTGAACTACTACAAAAGTTGTTAAAATAATGACCTTACCAAAGTTTGATTTTAATTATGGCCCTGTGTCAAAATTGGTCCCACTTTAAGTATGTTGATATTATAAACCATTGAAAGCAATATTTCTCAGGTGAGCGATTAAGGGCCATCATGGCCCTCTTGTTCAATATTTTAAAAAAAAATAATTTGTTTACTGGTTTATCGTCATATAAACCTGTGCAGATGTGATTTTGGTCATGATCTATAGGCAGATAAAAAAGAACATTTTTTTTTTATAAAATGTCTTCAAATTTTAGTTTTGTGTTGATAATCAAAAACTAAATGGATTAGCAATTGTGATATTTTTGTTTACATATTTTACATCTTTGTGTTGTATACATTCTATTCCATGCATAGGTCAAGGTCATCCTTCAAGGTCAAAGATCAAATTTAAAGGGTATGGTACTTCAAC
>CM037783.1:38317400-38367400 GCA_021229015.1 Solen grandis | reverse complement strand
GATCCCTTGAAAAATGAGTCCAGTATGGGGTCAGAGATTTTCCTTATATACAGTAAAATCTCACTCTGCAACCAACTCATTTTCATGACCAACTCAATATTACGTGCACATTTTGTCGGACCCGAAATTTTCTCTATATATTTCAATGGTCGCTCACCTCATTAAAGCGGGCAACTCAAAATTGCGTAAAATGTCCACTAAAACTGGACCAAATCGTAAAATTAGTCTTCTTTTGGCCTCAGTAATGCGATGGTCCTGTGAAAAAGTTGATTCAAGTTGTCATTTTATGACACCTGGTTTCCGGTACAGGTGAAGGTCGCACGTGTCGTAATTCGGATGTTTTGATAACACGGTAGATAAGATTCTATGGAGAGTGAAAATAATGGGTGAAATGGGTAATATTACGTAACAGAGAGCAATCTTGGGATCTACAGATGTATTTCCTGTCAAGCTAACGAGTATATGTTATATGTCCAGATGAGCTGCCCCTGATTAGCAGTAACAATCACCACAACACGTTTCGATT
Organism: Solen grandis; assembly: GCA_021229015.1. Classification (NCBI taxonomy): domain Eukaryota; kingdom Metazoa; phylum Mollusca; class Bivalvia; order Adapedonta; family Solenidae; genus Solen; species Solen grandis. Next base: position 38,366,874 of record CM037783.1, on the reverse strand, counting down.
GTCTAAAGTTTTGACAGTTGTTAATTGGCACGAAGACTTCCCACGAAAACTTGACTAAAATAGAATTAGATATCGCGTCCCCTACCGGTTCACTGGCGGGGGACAATATAGGTTTTCCCTTCCGTCCAGCTGTCCACAAAAAACTTGATCCAGCAATAATTTAAAAGTACTTGGAATACTGTCATGAAACTTGAAACATGGATAGATGGTAATATGGCCATCAGAACATCATTTTATATTGTTTCTATGTTGAGAAATTTTGATGCTGTGGCAACAAAAAGACTTGGAATATTGAAAAAAATGGTGATATACTTTTGAAGCCCAAAAGATACACACTTAAGGGTGTATGTGACAGTTTGCTACATTTTCTATAAAGAAAAAAAAGGAAAATTTAAATTATTCAATAGAATTTTTTTTAAATTTGCATGATTATAGAGAATTATAAAATAAACATTTTTATGAAAAGAAAATGGGGGTCACCGTCCTACTTTTTATGCTCACCGAAGGTGACGCATATAGTCGCCGCTTCGTCCGTCCGTCCGTCCATCCGTCCGTTCGTCCGTCTCACTTTCCTTGTCCGGACTATTTCTCAGGAACTAACGGCTTGAATTCAACGAAACTTTATGGGAAGCTTTATTACCAAGAGGAGATGCGCATATCCTCAGCATGACCCGGTTCCTAAATTTTTCAAAGAGTTATGGCCCATTGACTTTTCGGCCTATAGTACATATTGCATGATTCTTGTCTGGGCTATTTCTCAGGAACTAATGGCTTGAATTCAACAAAACTTTATGGAAAGCTTTATCACCAAGAGTAGATACGCATATAGTTGACGTGACCTGGTTCCTCAATTTTTCACAGAGTTATGGCCCCTTGACTTTTTGGCCTATTGTTCATGTTGCGTGATTCTTGTCCGGGCTATTTCTCAGGAACTAATGGCTTGAATTCAACAAAACTTTATGGAAAGCTTTATCACCAAGAGTAGATACGCATATAGTTGACGTGACCTGGTTCCTCAATTTTTAAGAGAGTTATGGCCCCTACTACCATGTTGTTGACTGATATTCATGTCATTTGCCTAATTTAACAGGAAATATCATTTAAACAAGACCCCACAAAATTCAATATGCTAGTAATGTCAATCATAATCATGTCAGCTAATTGTTGTTTAGGCCATTATACACTATTTCAAATATCCAGTCATATGTCAAGAGTGTTGGTTAACCTCTTTGATATGAGTACACATTGAAATGTATGACTTAATTTTCAGTAGTATAAAAACTTAAAAAAAATCAATGAAAGATCTGATGAGTAACACCTATTATCATATTAAATAGTAAACTGTTACTAAGTCTCCAAATTAGAGTTGGTAAAACATCTCATCTGATAAGGAGAATAGATATGATTTAGGAATGGGGATTTCAACAGCTTTGAGCTGAAAGGTCCTTAGTAAAATTTTGGGGGTGGGGCCTGACCTTGGGGGACACCAAAGTATTTACCATTTTATCTTCTGTCTCATCAAAAGGAACAAGAATATTTAATATGGTTTACTGTTTAGAGAGTTAAGAGCTTTTTTTTACCTTTTTTTATGCTCACTGAAGGTGACGCATATAGTCGCGGCTTTGTCCGTCCGTTCGTCCGTCACACTTTCCTTGTCCAGACTATTTCTCAGGAACTAACGGCTTGATTTCAACATATCAACCATATATCTCAATAACCATTTATGGTATTGACTTGAAAGTTTATAAATATGTACAGGGGCATCAGACAACCAAGGTAGATAACTCTTGACTGAATTTAATATGAATTATGGCCCCTTTCTAACTTAGAAATTTTGGTTAAAGTTTTGCATGCAATAGAAAATTTGGTTAAAGTTTTGCGTGCAAGCTATTATCTAGTTTGTATCTCAATAACCATTCATGGTATGGACTTGAAAGTTTATGAATATGTTTAGGGGCATCAAACAACCAAGGTAGATAACTCTTGATGGAATATATTACAAATTATGGCCCCTTTTTAACTTAGAAATTTTGGTTAAAGTTTTGCATGCAAGATACTCTCATGCTTATATCTCAGTATCCAGACATGGGATTGATTTGAAACATCTTTATTACATTTAGGGGTATCATACTTTCGTGGTAGATAACTCTTGATGGAATATGTTACAAATTATTGCCCCTTTTTAACTTAGAAATTTTGGTTAAAGTTTTGCATGCAAGATACTCTCATGCTTATATCTCAGTATCCAGGCATGGGATTGATTTGAAACATCTTAAATTTGTTTAGGGGTATCATACTTTCATAGTAGATAACTTTTGATGGAATATATTACAAATTATGGCCCCTTTTTAACTTAGAAATTTTGGTTAAAGTTTTGCATGCAAGGTTCTCTCATGCTAATATCTCAGTATCCAGGCATGGGATTGATTTGAAACATCTTTATTACATTTAGGGGTATCATACTTTCATGGTAGATAACTCTTGATGGAATATGTAACAAGTTATTGCCCTTCTTAACTTAGAAATTTTGGTTAAAGTTTTGCATGCAAGGTACTTTCATGCTTATATCTCAGTATCCAGGCATGGAATTGATTTTAAACATCTTTAATATGTTTAGGGGTATCGTACTATAAAGGAAGATAACACTTGATGGAATATATTAAAAATTATGTCCCCCTTTTAACTTAGAATTTTGGTTAAATTTCTGCATTCAAGCTACTATCCAGCTTATATCTCAGAAATTGTTTGTGGAATTGACTAGAAAGTTAAGGAGTGTCTTCAGGGGCATCAGAAAACAGGAGGATAACATTTTGACTGATGCAAATTATGGCCCTTTTCTAACTTGGATTTTTGGTTAAAGTTTTGCATGCACAGTGTTATTGTGCTTATGTCTCAGTAACTAGGCATGGGATTGATTTTAGACATCATAAAAATATTAAGGGGTATCAGACTATCAAGGTATATCATTTTTGACTATTATTATGTACAGGGTATGTGAAGGGCAAGAATTGAAATAGATTTCATTTGATTTACCAACAAGCATTTTGAATAGTCGAGCGTGCTGTCCTCTGACAGCTCTTGTTAAATTTTGTGGCTGCGTATATTGTGGTAGCACTGGCACTCTTGTTGACTTTTTACTTTTGGCTTTTCCTTTGCCTTTCTTGCTTTTAGTACAAGAGCCAGCTTTAACACCATTTTCTTAGAGCTTACAGTCACTTCTGCTCCCACGGAAGGCACATGGTCACTTTTCATACATTTCAAGTCATCCAACTCAAACCCAAAAACTCAGACAGACTGTCGTGAGACAACGAAAGCCGTAGGACATTGCCCCCTGCACCACTTATAATTCAGAACAAATAAAGAAAAAAATATGTTCACATAGAATAAATTGTGGAATTACATAGTATAAATTGTGCAGTAGGAAAGATTTTTTTATCAATTAAGTGAAATACCAAAATCATATTAAAAAAATTAATGTTTACAAAGTGTTTTGTTATATCAGAGATGTGAAAACCTAGAGGGATAAGCAGCTCTAAAAATAGAAAATTATCATAGGTATACCCAGACTTCCTTGCACGCGCTCGGCTATTATCGGTTGTTTCCGTATCGTCGATTTTTGCTCTCTCGATAAATTTCAGTGATATCCATTGATATAGTTTGTGGGCAATGCATTGGCAGAGATGAGAATACCTAGATATAATATAGCTTCGTGGCATCGAAACTAATTCTTTAGACATAATTAAACTGGTCGTTAAATGTACTCATTTTAAGGGAAGGGATCATAATGAAAAAAGTCGTATCAGGATGTTTTCTTTAAACAATATTAATTTTATAATACTGACATATAAAGTTCCAGGTTATATAAAAAATATGAGTAATGTTATTAAACCTTTAACATGTTTGGGGTCAAACAGGGGGTATTCAAAGGATTACCCGTGTTAATTGATCCTTGTGTATGCGGAGATGCCTAATTGGATGTGCGATTGTGTGGGCATGATTTATGGCCCTGGGTGTGACATATTGTCAAATCTCAAGACAATAGCCAATCACATAAAGAGGTGACGTTTACAGATGGCCGAGTTTTATTAATTAAAAATTCAGATTTTCTGTCTTGTGACGTCTTAATTTTATTGGAGTTACGGGGCATAATAAATGTGTCGGAAATTACATAGAGTATTGTTTATATATTAGCCTGAGACAAACTGTTGTTGTATGTCTTTGTGTTAAATAATAACAATTCTGGAAAGGTGGAAATAGCCACATATGCTTCATTTTTATTTCTCAATTAATAAGAGTTCTGAAGTTATTAAAACTTTTGTTATATATCGAGAATGGAAAAAATGACAAAAAAGTATCTGCAAATATGTGAAGCATATGAAGACAAAAATGTGAAAGGTGGGTTTTGGTCGATTAACTATGTATGTGTATTTTAGTATTTTGTTTAATTTAGAAATTCCCGTACCTTTTTTTAGAAAGAATCAAATTTTTATTGTCCTGTGTCGAGACTGTGTTGTGATATTTCATTCGATTTGTTAGATAATATAAGAGGAACACATGCGTCAGAAAAATTAAAGATCAAATGAAACCAAAAACGAAGTGTATTTAATACTGAAATTAGCTTAAGAAATCTTTAATGTATCGAAAAATGCAATGTTTTGGCATTGGTTTGCTTTGAAGAGAGGGATAAATTCCTTAATGGATTTAAATTGATTCATTGGACAGTCTCGACACAGACTGATAAAAAATAGACTTCCTCGATACAAGCAGCAGGATTATCAAATCGAAGTTAAATACGAACAAAAATATATCTACTTCATCGATTTCAACATTGTTTTACAGAAAATCTTGTTTTTAATGTCTGTTTCAAGACAATATGATGACATTTCATTCGATTCGTAAGAAAACATAAGAAATAAACATGTGTCAGAAAATTTAAGAAAATGAAATAAAAAAACCCGAAGTGTATTGAATATTGAAATTAGCTTTAGAACTTCAAAAGGTATCGAAAAATGCAAGGTTTTAGTCTTTCAGTCGAATAAATTAAGATCCTTAGCTATTTGAAGAAGGGCTAAATTTCGTGAGTGATTTTACCGCTTTGCTAAACAGTGTCAACATAAGCCAATAAGAACAAGAATTTCTCTAAAACAATGCACTGGATTATCACATCAAAGTAAAATACTAACACACATATGTCTTGTTCATCTATCTCAACCCCCCTTTTCAGCGATTTGTCAGCCAATATTTCACATATTTGCAAATACTTTGTTATTTTGTAAGATATCGTCATAAATTCAAGATAGCAGTCGCTCTGCAAATTTTTCTCATGATGCATTAAATCTAGCATACGCTACATCGAGTAACCTGCGGACATAGATTTCAACAGTGTGATGTCACGGTTTCCACTCCATTTAATGTACCTTTGTGGTTATATTTTATTTACCGTATACACGGTCAGATTAGGCGCAGCTACGTATAAGGCGCATCCTAACTTTCAGGGTAACTTATTTGAAAAAAAAAATGACTTATCATATCGTATGCGGCGAAATCTTGTTTTGAAATATGCGCCGTCGTACATTTTGACAGACCGAAAGCTATCCATACGTCACCGGGCTAATCATACGTTGAACCGTTTTATTTACACATGGCATAAGATTACCGTTAGACCGTTACATTAACGATGGGTAGAAAAAAGGTGACACATTTTCATAACATGACATTACTCAACCGTGTCCCCGCATTCTAACACTGGGGACCATTGTCACCTGTCAAAATTCTCCCAACTAACAAACATTACGTAACAATTGCCACCTGTCAAGTTTCTCCTATACATCATGAGGTCCTGTAAAATAAACTTACCGGTATTTGTTTATATTGAAAATGGCTTCCATCAAGTTGTTTCAGTTTCTCACGATCATTTTATCATGAAATATACCTGTAGGATAACTAATAAGAACAAAAGCAATAATCTGGTATTGTGTATCATGGTTTCATATAGACTTTGTGGCATATTATCGTATTCATTGGCTTTCAGTATATCCATTTTCTGAGATTGTATACCGGTAATTTTCACTTCTCAGTGATTGAAAAAAGAAACCTGAAAAGCTGTATATCATCATATAAGGGGCACCCCCTCTATAAACTTGAATTATCTGAAAAAAAAAGTGCGCCTAATCTGCCGGTGTATATGGTATTCCTACACCTTGTTCCTACTCCATTTTCAAATGTTGTCTGCAGTATTTCCGATGATAGAACTATATTGTTTAACAGGTTACATTGTCTTACAAAGATTGTTGTATTTACATTGTCTTACAAAGTATAAACAAACTGTCAAGTTGTTGGCATGGGTTGCTGGCAGGTTGCCAGTCTGCATGACCTGCCACTTGACAATTAGTAATAGTGTAATGTGTCCCAAGTGATCTAAATAATGACATAAACAGCATATACTGCAAAGTATCAAAGTCATCAGCTGGGCACCATCCAGAAGGGTTTCAATCAATTAAGCCCAGAACCCTTCTCCTCTTCTTGGATGGCGGATCAACAGTGTTCATGACTCACTGTCCCTCGATACTTGGCTTCCAGCTCTGTTGCTCGCGCTTGCTCCAGAGCCAGCTTGATGCTCTTTCTGCAGACTTTCCAATTGCCTGTACCGCAACCTTTCTCTCTCTGCCAACCATTCCTAGAGACCCTAATGTCCTCCAAACTGACTGTGCGGGGAACCCTCTACAGCCGACTTCAACTGGGAATAGCCATGTGCTCCAACCTTGCTCCTTACATGTATCCTGTAAGTCTGTATACTTGAGTCGTTTGATCTCGTTAGCCATCTGGCAGCGCTCTTCCCATGGGACTGTCAACTCGACCATTATCAGCTTTTTCTCTTTGGTTGACCACAAGACAATATCTGGGCGAAGGGTGGTCTGGACAACCGGTGGGAAGACTAACTTCTTGTCCAGGTCTGCTTTCATCTCCCAGTCATTGGCCTGAGCCAAAATTCCTTGGTTGGTAATCTTTGCTGATTGTGCTGACTCTCCTTCGCGAACAAACGCTATGTTGTTTGGCTTGTTGTGGATCTTGGGTCTCTTTTTCTTCCGTTCTTTCTCTAGGCAATCTGCCAAACATCATAGCACACAGTCGTGTCTCCATCTGAAGCGTCCTTGGGTAAGTGCCATTCTACATGTCGATAGTACATGTTCGAGTGTCCCTCTTTTCTGGCAGAGAGGGCACTCAGGTTTGTTCACCAGGCCCCATGTGTAGAGATTTGCTGGAGACGGGAGCAGATCATAAACTGACCAGAGAAGGAATGCTAGTCGAAGGGGTTCATACCTCCAGATGTCATTCCAGGTAAGGTGTCTGTCTGGTACGGTCCATCTAGTCCATGTCCCTTGTTGACCCAGTTGAACAGCCTTGGCCTTCCTGTGTTCTTCTTCTGTCTCTCTAACCTCCATCTGCAGCAACTCTCTCCTTTCTTTGCGGTTAGCCTTTGACCATTGAGTGCCTCTGGTTGAATAACTATATCTATCAAACTAATTTTCCTTATTGTATCTCTTAGCCAACTGATAAGACAAATTAAAATTAAGCCATGAAAAAAATACAACAAATGATTGCCTCCAACCTCTTACATCTTACTGGATAGCACATTGAAATCTGTAAGAATGTAAGGAAGTGTTTTGAACATACTGACTTGCAATTTGTACAGATCAATACCACATTATCATCTTTGGTCATGGCCAGAATTAATGAGTATACAAAAGACTGTTGTATCACCTGGCACTAAAGGGTGACATTCACAATAACTGACAACCCCCCTCCTCCATGCACCTATTTTTTTTTTCTTATATAACTTAGGCTTGGTCACTGAAGGTATGGTTCACAGAAATATATATTGGAAGAGATACATATTTCCGCTGGGTTTAGAATGAATTAAAGGGAGGTAATTCAGTATAACATAAATATTTAATAATTGCCAACTTGTAGACAAAATTTAAGTAACACAATTAAATCAGATATCATATAAAAGAATATAAACTATAATTTCAGTACCAAAAGAGCCCAAAGATCGTAAGTCTAAAATCACTTCGATTGTGTCAGAATTATATGTTCTGGTAAAACAGTGTGATCATCATGCAAACGTAAATTTGATGCACCAGTTAGTCACTAGTAAAGCGAAAGAAATAAAATACTACCGGTAGTATAATCTGTCAAGGACAGGATAATGATTTGAAAATAAATGTGAATGGTAAACTACTAATATATAATTCCAGCAGTAAATGATACCTCCGATGATCTGATATGGCATGAATTATAAACGAGAGCAAGTTAACTCAAATGATCAAATTACCAGCAAATGAACTTTTTCTGGACAACTCCACAAACATTTTTCAAGTATACAGACTTTCTTACTTTCTTTTGCACAGTCTTATATTAGTTTGGTTCACTTGTAATATTGGGCAGCAGAGTTGTTTCTGTTTGGTTTTCTTGTGATACAGGGCACCAGAGTTGCTATTCTGTTAAATTCCCTTGTGATATTGGGCACCAGACTTGTTATTCTGTTTGGTTCCCAAGTGAAACTGGACAGCAGTGTTGTTATTCTGTTTGGTTCCCTAGTGATAATGGACAGCAGAGTTGTCATTCTGTTTGGTTCCCTAGTGATACTGGGCAGCAGAGTTGTCATTCTGTTTGGTTCCCTTGTGATAATGGACAGCAGAGTTGTCATTCTGTTTGGTTCCCTAGTGATACTGGGCAGCAGAGTTGTCATTCTGTTTGGTTCCCTAGTGATACTGGGCAGCAGAGTTGTCATTCTGTTTGGTTCCCTAGTGATACTGGGCAGCAGAATTGTTATTCTGTTTGGTTCCCTAGTGATACTGGGCAGCAAAGTTGTTATTCTGTTTGGTTCCCTAGTGATACTGGGCAGCAGAGTTGTCATTCTGTTTGGTTCCCTAGTGATACTGGGCAGCAGAGTTGTCATTCTGTTTGGTTCCCTAGTGATACTGGGCAGCAGAGTTGTCATTCTGTTTGGTTCCCTAGTGATACTGGGCAGCAGAGTTGTCATTCTGTTTGGTTCGCTAGTGATACTGGGCAGCAGAGTTGTCATTCTGTTTGGTTCCCTAGTGATACTGGGCAGCAGAGTTGTCATTCTGTTTGGTTCCCTAGTGATACTGGGCAGCAGAGTTGTTATTCTGTTTGGTTTTCTAGTGATACTGGACAGCAGAGTTGTCATTCTGTTTGACTCCCTTGTGATACTGGACAGCAGAGTTGTTATTCTGTTTGGTTCCCTAGTGATACTGACAGCAGAGTTGTTATTCTATTTGATTTCCTTGTGATACTAGGCAGCAGAGTTGTTATTCTGTTTGGTTCCCTTGTGATACTGAACAGCAGAGTTGTTATTCTGTTTGTTCCCTAGTGATACTGACAGCAGAGTTGTTATTCTATTTGATTCCCTTGTGATACTGAGCAGCTAGAGTTATTAATCTGTTTGGTTCCCTTGTGATACTGGACAGCAGAGTTGTTATTCTGTTTGGTTCCCTTGTGATACTGGCAGCAGAGTTGTTATTCTGTTTGGTTCCCTTGTGATACTGGACAGTAGAGTTGTTATTCTGTTTGTTTCACTTGTGGAACTGGACCGCAGTGTTGTTACTCTTTTGGTAAGCTGGTGATACTGGGCGAGGGAGTTATTATTCTGTTTGGTTCACTTGTGATACTGGGTGGCAGAGTTGTTATTCTGTTTGGTTAGCTTGTGATACTTCTGTTTGTTTGTTTTTCTAAATGATGTAACAGGGTGTGGTATCATGCAAACTTTCCCATGAGTGATATTGCAGTGCAGCAGCACTATATCTTTCTATATCTCATGTTGAAAAAAATCTCCAAATGGTTGAAAGTTAAAGCCAAAAAACCCTTAAACCAGGAGATTAGCTACTCGGCTTTACATTGTATAGTTTTGGAGCAAATTGTGAGCTAGAATGAAGGTTAAGTGATATGAAGTGATAGCAAAACAACGATCAATAGAACGATTCATTATTTTATATAGTTGTATAATATATATTTAATAGTATAATATATATTTAATATAAATGTCACTGGGTCAAAATGTGCAGCCTGACTTGGACTCAAGAGTAAATTAGTATGCAACAGAGTTTAACCCTTTCCCTCATATAGACTCATTTTGACGCACTCAGTAGGTACCACATAAAGCCTGATCTGCAGAAAACCACAGTTAAACCTTACCAAATTTAATTACAAAATCCTCATTTCCAGACCACTGAGGAGCAGCGAACAGCATAAAACCTGATCATCCTGCGAGTTACTTGCAGGCTGATCTGGTTTTATGTTGTTAGCATAGGTCTTTTCATGGTTTCCTTTATGAGGGAAAGGGTTAAAATCATGTTTTACTGCATTTACATTGCATGTCCTTACTGGATAAAAATAGCCAGAATGTTGTTGATCAGTTTCAAATGGCGTTGGAACAAAACAGCATGCAGTTGTTACTTCCCTTATTCGAAAGTACAAGCGCACCAGCTATTTCTCATAATATATTTGTTGTGCCGAGAGTATACAAGATTTCCTTCACAAGCTTTTTGGAGTAGACAATCTTTTGGTTTAGGTCTTTGTTAAAGCCTTTCAGACAAACAATTATAAGCACAGTGCTAAACGTAAAGTAACCAGTTAAAAGGCATTTGAAAGTTGTTGTTTTTAGCTCATCTGAGCACAATGTGCTCATGGTGAGCCTTTGTGATTGCCTTTTGTCCGTCGTCCGTGCGTGCGAGTTTCCGTGCGTCCATCGTCAACAATTTCTTTAAACAAATCTCCTTCTAAACTACTCACTGGATATTGATAAAACTTCACAGGAATGTTCATTATGGGGCCCTTTACCAAAGTTGTTAAAATTATTTTGTAAAAAATCTAGGTCACAGGAGCTAAAAATAGATTTTAAAAATGAAAATTTTAAAAATCTTCTCCGAAACCACAAGGCCTAGCCTTTTGATTTTTGGTATGTAGCATGATCTTATGACTCTCTACCAAGATTGTTCAAATTATAACCCTGGGGTCAAAATTGGCCCCGCCCCAGGGGTCACATGATTAAACATAGGCTAATATAGGAAAAACTTGAAAAATCTTCTTCTCCGAAACCACAAGGCCTGTAGTTTAGATATTTGGTATGTAGCCTTGTCTACTGGGTCTCTACCACGTTTTTACAAATCATGACCATTGGGTCAAATTTGGCCCCACCAAAGGGGTCCCTGATTTTACATAGGCTTATATAGGGAAAAACTTGAAAAATCTTCTCAGAAACCACAAGGCCTGGTGTGTAGCATTGTCTAGTGGATCTCTACCAAGATTGTTCAAATCATGGCCCTGGGGTCAAATTTGGCCCCGCCATAGGGGTCACCTGATTTTACATAGGCTAATATAGAAATAACTTGGAAATTCTTCTTTTTAGAAAACTAGAAAACACATGGCCTGGGGTTTAGATATTTGGTGAAAATTGACCCCGCCCCAGGGATCACTTGATTTTACATAGACTTATTTTGGAAAAAAACTAGAAAAATCTTCTTCTCAAAAACCACAAGGTCTGGAGTTTAGATATTTGGTATGTAACATGAGCTAATAGTCCTCTACCAAGTTTATTCAAATCATGACCCTGGGGTCAAAATTGGCTCTGCCCCAGGGGTCACTTGATTTTAAATAGCCTAATGATACCAGGTGAGCAATCCAGGGCCATCATGGCCCTCTTGTGTTAGCTCACCTGAGCACTATGTGCTCAAGGTGAGCTTTTGTGAACACCCTGCTATGTGCATTGTCAATTGTTGGTCTTCAACAATTTGCTTTCAACGACATCTCCTTTGAAACCGTTGGACAGAATTCTGTTAAAATTAGGAGGAATGATCCTTGGGTGAACCTTCACAAAAGTTGCTATAATAAACTTGATCTGTGTAGAACTCTTGTTGCAATGGCAACAGAAAGAAGAAAAAAAATGAAAACTTAAAAAATCATCTTCAAAACTTCTTGCCAGATTTCAAAATGTTTTAGTACAGATGTTCCTTGGGTTACCCTCTACCAAGATTACTAAAATTATTTTGATCCAACAAGAGCGGGGCTAATTAGCCTTAAATGAGCATAGTGGAAACCTTTAAAGACTTCTACTCCAAAACTACTGGCCAGATTTTAAAATGTTTTGGCACAGATGTTCTATGGGAAACCAAGATAGTAATGTTAATGACTATTATCTTACCAAGGCTGACTTGGTATTGGACCACTATTTCCAATTATGGCCCTTGAAGTATAAAAAATATATTTCACATTTTATAAAACAATCTTGATCAATTATATAGAGTGAATCCACTAAATTTCGGACTCGGCAACCAGTATACGACTCTATACCCTGCTTAGAGAATTCTTGTATGCATTATGAAAGTGGTGAAATACAAAAGTGTAATGTCCGGATTTACCTTCTAAAACATGTTATTTACTCAAAAAGGAGGCTGAAGTATCAAATACAACGTGTTTCATTGCCACGTGAAAGCAGGGTAACTTGGATGTCGGTATCGTAATTTCAGACACTTGGATAGAAAACTCAGACACCTTTTTTTAACCACTTCATAATAAGTAATAATGCAAAAGTCAAGAATTATTTTATAAAAGAAAATAATAATGTAAAAATAATGTAATTTTAAGGATAAATCCAATCATGGAACACATCTAGATTGTTACTGCCATTTCTATGGCTTAGATCTTACCAGTTCACACTTTTTTTACCGTGGTTGTCAAGCTTCTAAAATTGCACCAGGGTTGGATACAGATTTTGGTTTGGGTGGGGTATAAATGATCTTGCATCTCCTGGACCCTCAATGGATGAAAGCAACGCCATAATTGTGTGTGTACACATGTGTGTGTGGGGGGGGGGGGGGTCTAGGAGGAAGGACGTCTCTTATCATAGAAACATAAATATTTCAATGTCCACTGTATACACTTGTGTAAAGTAGGCAGCTAATAGGTGATTTTAGGTTCGATCCGGAGTTAGGCCAACCACTGTTACTGTGGCGACTGTTACTGTTACTATGGCAACTAGATAAAAAAAAAATCTAAGATTATTCACCTTCCACCCTTGCATCAAGTTAATGCATTTATAATTTGTGAACAAATGATGCACAATGGCTAAAACAAAACAAACTAGGTCATACCCACGTGTACTTTGTTATATTATCTACTTTTCAATGTGTTGTGTTTTATTTCATGAGACATATCAAAAATGTACAAAATGGTACTGGTATATCTCCTTGCTTGCATTCAAGGGCTTTGAAATACACATTGACCGAAAAATTGATCCCTAGTCTTCTGGTTGTCCCACATTTGGGGTCAATAACATTTAGGTATGGGAAAATCAGACAGTATAATATATCCTCACATATAACCCATTTTAATGGTTATTTTTAATATGAATACTACAATAGTTTGATTTTTTTATGACTAGTAACATGATAAATTCATAAGAGCATTTCATGTTCATGTATATTTACCAGCTTTTAAGACTTGTTATACAGCTCTGAATTGAACGTTGCCACCTTTAAAACTTGCATCAATGCAAAAGGAAGCAATAGTGAGTAACTATAATGTGCATGAGCGCCACTGTACACGAGTGATGTTACTTTACTTAGACCTATGCATTTAATCATTAGCAAATATAATGCTTTAGAAATCACAGGTCACTTTAACTTCTTTTTTTTTCTGTTGAAAATTTAGTCACTAAAACGTGTGTTTTTGGACCCTCAGAATTTAATAATTTGAATTGTCCTTTAATGTCTTACTTAAGATGAATAAAGAATGAAATGATAAAGAAAAAAATAAATACATAAACAATGTCTACCACCATGAGTTACAGATCAAGTTTGAGTTTCGTTCTGGTCTACTTATCTTTTAGGAAATTACAGGCCTTTGACTTTGAAAATTTTTCTAAAATAGCAGTTTTCCTGAAATTTTTTTATATTTATTGTTGTTTTGACTTTCATCAAAAGTATTGATCAAATAATTGACTTGTTTGCAGCGCGAAGAGGGGTGGGGGTTCTTAGTTTTCTATTTGCCATTAGGGGAATTAGTATTGCCTAAGCAATACCTTTACAATGCTAGTTTTTTTGTCACTAAAGATCTTTATTATTTTCATTTTTATACTTGAAATCAATAGATAGTATCTAGCCATGATAGGCTATTATAGTTGATAGTCTTTAGTAATTTAAAATAGAAACGAAAGAAGAAACAACTATAGTCACCAAGACCATATTTAATGCAAAGAATGGTAAAAAGCTCTATGGGCCATATGACTTTGCTTTGCATTGTTTTATTAAGTTGATGGTACACAGGTGATCATTCTAGGGCCATGATAGCCCTCTTGTTCACAATTTTCATGGCACTCCATTCACAATTTAGGGAAAAAAATTGCACATGTTTGTTAGAGTGTCATGCATAGTAATCAGATTGCTAGCTCAAAGGAAAAGATAATGGTCAAAATTATGTCATTATTGCCATGGAGGTTAATAACATTCAAATGTTAAAGGCCAATTATATTTCATAATGATATATTTTTTGAATGGTGCATAATCATAATGTACAAATATCTGTTTTAAAATAATAGTTAAGAGCATTGAAAATGTAGATCAAATTATACCACTTAACCACTTAGTATTTTGTATGGATGTCAAAATATTATCATTGTTTACATTTTGCATTGACGAGTATTCCCCGAAGACGGTCCGTAATCGGAAATAATTTGGATTTGAAAATTCTATGCAAAATCAGTTTGTTTATCTGCAATGTCATCAATTTATATACATGCAATTCATTAACAGACATATGGAATGTCAATGGTAATTGTCAGAAATTTGACGAATATGCAATTAAGGTATTTTTGTAAACATATGAATGACCTTTAGTAATTTTTTTTATTTATACATTGTTTTAATGTGGTCATCAACCAGTATGTACAGGTTGTATCTCTCAACAAATCTGTTAGACATATTTTGCTTTTCTGTCAGAATATTCACTGCTTTTGGAAGATTTTTGTGTCAGTTATGCACCACACCACCCCCCCCCCCCCCCCTCACACACACACACACACACACACACCATTTCAAAATTGCTTTGCAAATGTTGGTCGGTAGGTCTGTTGGTCAGTCTGTATGTAGACCAAACCTTTTCTGAGTGATAACATAAAATGTAGTTAACCCTTGGGTCTCAGACTTGGTATGGTGGTTGCTTACGACTAACAGAAGAACCCTTTTGACCTTGGGCTTTGTACCTTTAAAGGTCAAGGTCACAATGTCATATCCGTTGATACACCAAATCTAAGTGACAGTAGACCCTTTGGTCTTACTAAGATTTGAACATATAGCTATATAAATATCATGGCATAAGAGGGGGGCATATTTTGTTTAAAAAAACATTTCTTGTTGGTAAACGAGTGGCTGTGCAGTTGCCCTACTCAAGATTGTGTTACAAGAATGCACTTGTTTTGTTCATAAGTATACCTTCAAACCAATAATCTTCAAGCTAAATAGAGAGTAAGGATTGAGTCATAGAACAGAACACACTCTACATTTTGGACAGTGTCTCCCAGAAGATATCCACCCTGCAGGTATGTCCAGATTATTTTTTTTATAGATAACCTCAGTTTTATTAATTTAGAATCTTTTTGCATATGAGTAATGCACCATGTAGCAGGTGATGATATACATGTTTGTATATGTACTATACAGTGAACCGACATGAAAATTGTAAAGAAAAAGTTCCGAGAGGTTTTCATAAAATAAAAAAAACAACACAAAGTGTACATAATTATATGCTATTAAAGTCACCAAAATTGTGTGTTCTGATGCTAGAAATTATAAATTGCTATTCATTGTATATATCAATTGAATGAAACATTTTGTTGATATCTGAATTTAGTTGTAAATGTCTGTAAGGCATGATTTGGATAGAGGGTCATTATTTGCACACTTTGATATTGGAGCATTTTTTCCTTTGACTATAACTTGGCAGATAATGATGGTGAAAATGAGTAGGTGTTGGGTGAAGTGGGATGTGGTAGCGGCCATCAGGGTCATGCATTGGGTGATCATAAACAAATTAGATTCAACTGTGTTTTTTATTGAGGTCAATGTTCTTAATGTTTGAGATATTATGTATGTCATTTAAAATAAAATGGCTCCTCATCCAATATTTAGTGGAGGATTAAGGGCATTACTGAAATAAAGCTGGAGGCTGAGCATGTTTACATTAATTAGCATTTCATCCTAGACATATAACCTGATTACTTTAAACAATGCCTAAACAACCGGTCAGCTGCACAGCATGTGCGCAGTGCACCAGTAGTAAAATAATCTTACTTAAAACAATTAGTTTTTCCTGCAGCCCTTTAAGTTGGAAGGGAACAAAACTGAATAAATGATCAAGCAAGAAAATATTTAACTACCTAAGTAAGGAGGGTACATTCATGCTCAGCTTCCAGCTTTATTCTAATAATGCCATTCATCCTGCACTAAAGCCTGAACAAGGGACCATTATTTTCCATAAAGCCTTCAGTGCTTGCATGTATACATCATCATCGAATACCCATGGCCATTCAATTGATCATCTATATGCCCTGAGATTTTTTGGCTGGATTTTGTTGTATTAGGGTGTGTCAGATTTCATTGGTCGCATCACATTTTTTGAACCAATCATTTAGGCTGTTTTATACAGCTGCCGTACACAGCCATTTTTAGCTCACCTGAACACAACGTGCTCAAGGTGAGCCTCTGTGATCGCCCTTCGTTCGTCGTGCCACTTGCGTTGTGCGTCGTCAACAATTTGGCTTGTTAACACTCTAGAAGCCATATTTTTTGCCCAATCTTCACGAAACTTGGTCAGAATGTTTGTCTCCAAAAAATCTTGGGCTTGCAGTAGGTCGGTGGTTCTACCCGGATGCCTCCGTGCATTTGGGGTCTCCTCCACCTGTAATTAGCTGGACGTCGCTATATGACTGAAATACTGTTGAAGTGACGGTAAACTCAAATAGTCAAGTCATAAAATCTTGGACAAGTTCGATATTGGGTCATGTGGGGTCAAAAAGTAAGTCACCGGGTCAAATCATAGAAAAACCTTGTTAACACTTTAGAAGCCACATTTATGGCCCAATCTTCATGAAACTTTTAGAATGTTTGTTTTCATAAAATCTTGAACAAGTTTGAATTTGGAATTTCCCCTTTTCACTCACTAATTAGTACATTATATGTAGCTAGCAGCTTTACCAGCCCTTAATTGCCCCCTCTTCTCCCAACTGATTAGTGTGAATTGCTCACGGTTATGTGTAAACAATCTGCAGGTAAACTTCCATGGCAGTCACATGCCAAGAGCAGTCCAAAATGGATGTCCTGATTCAGAACACGAATTTCCGAATTATCATATTTTTCAAGAGAAAAGTATCCAGATGGCAAAATTTCCGGAGCAATGGAGCACGGACTAACAAGGTTTCACTGTAGTACATATTTGAATTAATCTTCTTGCCCAAAAGTACTGGCTGGATTACATTTTTTTTAGCACAGATATTCCTTGGGTCATTCTCTATGAATACTGTTAAAATTATTTGGATCTGTTGAAAAACATGGCTGGCAGGGGACAAAGTCCATTTTCAATAATATCATAAGATATTTGCTGTTTCTTTTCCTCCCACTAATACCTAGTTCTCAGGTGAGCAATTCCAGGGACTTCATGGCTCTCTTGTTTAATCTGCTATAACTTCTATGTCCTTCATTGGATTGTTCAATATTTAGACAGTTGCTTAAATGGATGGACCTTTACATTATGCAGTTGACATTATGACCTAGACCTTTGACCTACTTTTGATGAAAATAGCAGCGTCTTGAGGGTTTACCTTTTAGTTAGTCTGCTATAACTGCTACATGCTTCTATGGATTGCTTCAATGATTGGACATTTGCTTAAGTGGATGGACCTCTTCATTCTGCAATGACCTTTGACCTACTTTTGATGAAAAAAGCTCGAAAAGACCTGTCAATAATACCATCAGGACTTGTTCTAAGATTGCAATTTCAGAAAGGTTTTGTCAGACTTCTAATCTGCAGTATCTAGAAGAAACCTGGTTTGAAAGCCAATGACATAGTAGCACTTCTGTAAGGAAATGCCTTAAAAAAACTCCTGAATCAATTTCTGACATTTCCAGCACTAATCTCAACCAACTTGCAAATGAACTACATTAATTTCTTGAAAGTTTAAAGATCTTGAGAGTCTTACTTTCTTAGTTTCCCTAATGTAAGCAATCAAAGTATGAATCACATATAAAGACTTATCTTAAAAATGTTCAGTCTTCAACCTACAGAAGAATTATTTTTTATGCTCACCGAAGGTGACGCATATAGTCGCCGCTTCGTCCGTCCGTCCGTCCGTTCGTCCGTCCGTTCGTCCGTCCGTTCGTCCGTCACACTTTTCTTGTCCGGACTATTTCTCAGGAACTAACGGCTTGAATTCAACGAAACTTTATGGGAAGCTTTATTACCAAGAGGAGATGCGCATATCGTCAGCATGACCCGATTCCTAAATTTTTCACAGAGTTATGGCCCATTGACTTTTCGGCCTATAGTACATATTGCATGATTCTTGTCCGGGCTATTTCTCAGGAACTAATGGCTTGAATTCAACGAAACTTTATGGGAAGCTTTATTACCAAGAGGAGATGCGCATATCGTCAGCATGACCCGATTCCTAAATTTTTCACAGAGTTATGGCCCATTGACTTTTTTGCCTATATTCCATATTGCATGATTCTTGTCCGGGCTATTTCTCAGGAATTAATGGCTTGAATTCAACGAAACTTTATGGGAAGCTTAATCACCAAGAGTAGACACGCATATCGTCGGCGTGACCTGGTTCCTCAATTTTTCACAGAGTTATGGCCCCTTGACTTTTGGCCTATAGTACATATTGCATGATTCTTGTCCGGGCTATTTCTCAGGAACTAATGGCTTGAATTCAATGAAACTTTATGGGAAGCTTTATTACCAAGAGGAGATCCATATCGTCGCTGACCCGATTCCTAAATTTTTCAAAGAGTTAAGGCCCATTGACTTTTTGGCCTATAGTACATATTGCATGATTTTGTCCGGGCTATTTCTCAGGAACTAATGGCTTGAATTCAACAAAACTTTATGGGAAGCTTTATCACCAAGAGTAGATACACATATCGTCGGCGTGACCTGGTTCCTCAATTTTTCACAGAGTTATGGCCCCTTGACTTTTTGGCCTATATTCCATATTGCATGATTCTTGTCCGGGCCCAAGTAGATATGCATATCGTCGACGTGACCTGGTTCCTCAATTTTTAAGAGAGTTATGGCCCCTACTGCCATGTTGTTGACTAATATTCATGTCATTTGCCTAATTTAACAGGAGATATCATTTAAACAAAACCCCACAAAATTCAATATGCTAGTAATGTCAATCATAATCATGTCAGCTAATTGTTGTTTAGGCCATTATACACTATTTCAAATATCCAGTCATATGTCAAGAGTGTTGGTTAACCTCCTTGATATGAGCACACATTGAAATGTATGACTTAATTTTTAGTAGTATAAAACCTAAAAAAAAATCAATGAAAGATCTGATGAGTAACACGTATTATCATATTAAATAGTAAACTGTTACTAAGTCTCCAAATTAGAGTTGGTAAAACATCTCATCTGATGAGGAGAATAGATATGATTTAGGAATGGGGATTTCAACATATCCTCCCACCCATTGACCAAGGCCTTATTTGTAACAATGACGTTCTTCGGGGAGCATCTGTCAGTTCTACTGACTTTCTTGTTTAACATTAGGAATAAAAATATGATAGCCTCTTCAAGCCTTTTCCTGGCCATTTTGGGAAAATTGCAATTTTCGAATTGGGAGTTTTTTCGCACAAAAAAAAGACTATTTGGGAAGAATTCACTAAATAAACTTTTTTTTTCTTTCATTTTTGTGATTTAGATTTCTTGCATTATGTTCATTATGAAATAAAATTATCAGCTCCAGAAGTTGCACACAAAAAATCATTTTTAACTTAAACTTATATAATCTCTTTTCAGTTATCACTCTATGTGCACTCCTTTAATAAGGAATGTTCCAAACATGTGTCATGACAGCATTTCCACTCATTTTGTGAGCAGTTAATTATAATTTCAAGTTTTCAAAAGTGAAGGAAAATCTGCGAAAACCAATGACATTTTGAATGAAATTTCATTTCTCACTACTGTTTATTTACATGGTTTGGAATAGGTGTGCATTTACACTGTAAAATACTAAAGATGCTATGGATGCTATGCAAATTATCAAAAATATGTCTATATTGCTTATAATCACAAAAAAAAATGCATTACCATTAACTATTTCCAAAACAAAATCGGCAATTCACCTACCTGAAATTTTGCCAATTTTGTAGTTAATTTGCAGGGTGTAATGCAAAATTAGAAAATATTTTGAGACAAGTTCAAATGAGTAGATCTAGTCAAGCTTCCTTTTTTTCTTTCATTTTTCCTACTCTAGAGCAAATGATTTAATGCTAATTAGATTTGTTGTTGTTGTTTGCGGTTACAATAATTTCACATCATTTGCTCTCTAGATGCTATTTCCTTAATATTTTTACATCAGTCTTTGTTGAACGCTCACGTCAATTTGAATTTCAAAGTAATTTAACCTCAGATTAATTGTAATTATTGCATATTTAATTATTGAAACTGTGGTAGGTCAATTGCTACGGCAATCAATACAATTGACTTGTAACCCAACTTGGCAAATGCCCGTCAATTAAATTGAATCAATGAAAGTAGCCAGATTGGGATTTTTTAACCAGAATTGGGAATTCTTTTAATAGAATTGGGAAAATAAATGTGATTTCTTATGGGGAATGGGTCTGTTTACCGGACCCGTGGATACGACAGGAAAAGGCCTGCTCTTGCTCCTATACTACATGTATATGGCTCAATTTCATAGCCAACAAAGTCGGAGTTTTGCTTTAAGTGAGGACCAATGTACATGTGACCTGGGTTCAGAAAAGGCTTAGAGTTGGTATTTTTATTTCTTTTCAGAACCAATATAAATTATTTCTGTGTATTTAGGATTGAAAATATGATGTAATAACACTCATCTGTATGCAAGGTTATCCATGATTATGTTATTTGACATTGTATAATATGGTCCAGGTTTACGTGTCCATGGATGTATTTTTATTAGATTATGTTAACCATGATTATTTAATTGACCATTGTAAACCACTGAGATTTGAGCATAGTCAACTGTGATGTCAAAAAGCCAAAGTATACAAATGTATTTAGCATTGATGTAATCATAGTTAGCAGTGGTGAGTTTTGGTAACAATGGTCCCATGGTTGCACTTTCACAGATGAACCATTCCAAATAATTTCTGTATGTTGGAAATTCTTTCAAAGCTCAAGTATCTCCTCGCAACTGTATTTTTTCGTTCTAGTCAGATACAATGTTGGAGATATGTTAGCCACTTGTGATCCACAAAAGTATGCATTCTAACAAAGGGATATGCAAGCTTTTCACATGCCACTGTCCTGTAGCCGTGTTTGCAACCTATAAATACAGCTTTGAACTGAAGTGGCCCAATTGCAAACTTGGCAAACAGTTTGCAGATCACACAAAAGAAGGAAGAAAAAAAAAAAACACCCCAAAAACCACTTGTTGGGTTTAGAAACAAGAGGATAGAAACATAACAATAATTTAATTAACCATAACATGTTCATTGAGACAAGTACTATGAACCTATTGGCATTTGTATCTAGTGGTTTCACACATACAATGCATGTTTGGGTGTGGGTTTTGTCACTCTTCAGGCTTAAGTTTCTGGCTTAAGTATGCTGTGTGTTAATAATGACTCTGAAGTTAAGTATTCATCTTTTCTGTTCAATAAGAAATTAGAGTTTTTATTTTCTTCAAATTTTGTTGCAGTTTAAATGCATGCATTGATAGTGAGTTGTTGGCTTATATGCCCCATCTTTTTATACCCCCAGATATGAAGTATCTGGGGGCTATATTAGAGTAACGTTGGATGGTCTGCTTGTAGACAAGATTTGTCCACCCTATTTCATGGCTACCTTTTGTCGGATTTTATGAAACTTTACAAGACTGTTAAGTACTAAGCCTACTTGCCAATATCATTTTCACAACATTTTTCCCTTGATTTAAAGATTTAAAGACGTTTTTGGTAGTAATTTCTGCGCATCTTTCATGCGCTTCCAAGGGAGGTAATAACTCTTCACAAATAAGGTAGTTGCATAGTATTTGGATTGCAAAATAAATGTTTATTTTTCTCATTTTTTGTCGAGAGAAGAAATATGAAAAACTAATTTTGTAAAGAAAAATGTTCAGATTATTATGTCTCATACAGTTTTAAAAATAAAGTAATTTACGTGTAAAACTATGTTTGTTGCGTATATTAAGCTTTCTGGTACTATTTTTTTAGCTCACCTGAGCACAACATCAGCTTTTGTGATCGCCTTTTGTCCGGCGTGCGTTCGTGCGTCTTGCGTCAACTTTTCCTTTAAACAACTTCTCCTCCTAAACCACTGGATGGATTTTGACCAAACTTCACAGGAATCATCCTTATCATGACCTCTATCAAAGTTGTTCAAATTATTTTGTTTGGGTGATAAGTAGGTCACAGGAGCTAAAAATAGATTTTTAAAATGCAATCTTAGAAAATCTTCTCCTGCAAAACTGTAAGGCCTAGAGCTTTAATAATTGGTATGTAGAATTGTCTTATGAACATCTACAAAAGTTGTTCAGATCATGACCCTGGGGTCAAAATTGGCCCTGCCCCAAGGGTCATTTTATTTTTAGGTTTATATGTAAAAACTTTAAAAATCTTCTCCTATGAAACCATAAGGCCTAGAGCTAAGATATTTGGTATGTAGCATCATCTAATGGTTCATTACCAAGATTATTCAAATCATAGCCCTATGGTGATAAATGACCCTGCACCAGGGGTTACTTGTTTTACATAGAGTTATATAGGAAAATCTTAAAAATCTTCTTTTATGAATCCATAAGGCCTAGAGCTTAGATAATTAGCTCACCTGAGCACAACGTGCTCATGGTGAGCTTTTATGATTGCCTTTTGTCCGGCGTCTGTCGTCCGTCCATCTGTCCGTGCGTGCGTGCGTCTTGCGTCAACTTTTTCTATTAAACAACATCTCCTCCTAATCCGCTGAAGGGATTTTGACAAAATTTCACAGGAATCATCCTTAGGATGTCCTCTAACAAAATTGTACAAATTATTATGATTGGTTGAAAAAGTAGGTCACAGGAGCTAAAAATAGATTTTAAAATGCAATCTTAGAAAATCTTCTCCTGCAAAACTGTAAGGCCTACAGCGTGAATTGTTTTATAAACCTTTACAAAAATTGTTCAAATCATGGCCCTTGGGTCAAAATTTGCCCTGCCCCAGGGGTCACTTTATTTTACATAGGCTTATATAGGGAAACCCTAGAAAAATCTTCTCATCAGAAACCACATGGCCTGGTGTTAAGATATTGGGTATGTAGTATTGTCTGGTGGATCTCTACTTAAGTTGTTCAAATCATGGCCCTTGGGTGAAAATTGGCCCTGCCCTAGGGGTCACTTGATTTTACATAGGAAAAATAGAAAAATCATCTCCTGAAATACTGCAAGGCTTAGAGCTTGGATATTTGGTATGTAGAATTGTCTTGTGAACTACTACAAAAGTTGTTAAAATAATGACCTTACCAAAGTTTGTTTTTAATCATGGCCCTGTGTCAAAATTGGTCCCATTTTAAGTATGTTCATATTATAAACCATTGAAAGCAATATTTCTCAGGTGAGCGATTAAGGGCCATCATGGCCCTCTTGTTTTATATTTTAAGAAAGTATAATTATTTTGACAGTTTTGACATATACAGTTACCATGAAAACTGCCATTTGAACAAAAATTTAAACTTTTCAACATACGTTTTACTTTTTTATTTTTAGCTCACCTGAGCACAACGTGCTCAAGGTCAGCAATTGTGACCGATGAATGTCCGGCGTCCTTCGTCTGTTGTCCATCGTCAACATTTAATTTAAAACGACATCTTCTCCTAAACCACTGGGCCAATTTTAAAGAAACTTCACAGGAATGTTCCTTGGGTGAAACCCTTTCATAGTTGTTCAAAGAATTTGATTCCATGCAGAACTCTGGTTGCCATGGCAACAGAAAGAAAAATTATAATTATAAAAAAAAAATGGCCAGGAGGCGGTTTAAATATCTTCTTCTCCAATAGTACTGACTGGATTTCAAAGTTTTTTCGCACAGATGTTCCTTAGGTCACTCTCTTCCAAGAATGTTCAAATTATTTTGATCTGTTGAAAAACATGGCCACCAGTGGGCTAAGCCCATTTTCCTTATATGAATATAGTACACAGATGTTCCTTAGGTCACTCTCTACCAATTTTAAATTTTCTAAGCCCATTTTTCCTTATGTATATAGTACAAATTTGAAATTTCATCTTGTCCTAAAGTACTCG
The DNA here is from genome assembly GCA_021229015.1 of Solen grandis. Lineage (NCBI taxonomy): Eukaryota > Metazoa > Mollusca > Bivalvia > Adapedonta > Solenidae > Solen > Solen grandis. The sequence continues at coordinate 38,342,312 of CM037783.1, read as the reverse complement.
CTCGATTTATTGCTGGCAGAGGCAGAGCCCATTTTCCACAATATCATAAGATATTTGCCATTTCTTTTCCTCCCACTAAAACCTGGTTCTCAGGTGAGCGACCAGGGCCATCATGGCCCTCTTGTTATTATTATTATTTCTCCTTTTGAGGTTCAAATTAAAACAGGTTGCCAATAAGCTAGCTGCATGAAATTTTAACAGTAATCAGAGTGACTTTGGCTCTTTTGAATACAACAATTTTCATCTTCATATGATGTCACAGTTGAAATATGCTACCCAATTTGATTCGCGCTCTGCAGCAGTCATTTCTGGTCTAATTGACTTGATATTTTCTCAGAAGGTGTACATTAGGATGTAGATGTGCATACAATACAGTAGAACCTCGTCAAACCGAACATCATTAAACCGAATTCCTCACCTTTTCGAAGTTTTTTTTCGGTCCCGATTTTTCCCCTTCTTATTTTAACTATAAATAAAATGTTTAATCCGAATTTAGCTATTTCGATTTTTTCGCTATTTCGAAATTAAATCCCGGTCCTGAGTTCACTATTTATACCTATTTTTCAATTTTTATTTCGAAGTCAATTTTCGTACATTTTCGAAGTTATATCGCCCTTAACTTCAATCGTACACGGGTCAGTGTATTTTGCGGCGTCATTGGAATGATGGCTCTAGTAAGTTTTTCGCACCTTTTTCCAGGTAGGGATTATCAGCACGTGTCTGACCGGAAATTATTGATTACTTCTAGTCGATGTCTGACAGGTTGAGTAACAGACACGCTTTAGCAATAAACCCAGGTGTCAGATCTTGAGTACTTGTTTTTTATGTGTATTTAAATTTAGTCAGCAGAGATTAATCATCAATTGTATCTCTGTCGTCTCTGCACACTTACATCCGAAAGAATTATTGTCTCCAAAGATAATTCCTCACAATTGTCAATGTCAGAACAATCCAGTGAAATACCCGGTGTGTCCGGGGGGAATAACTTGGTTTGTCTCAACCCTATCTGCTGTCGAGCAATCTAGAGAAGGGCCCGGTTACCAAACTGGGAGGGTATCTGGATCGGCATAAGGACGGAAGGGGGTTAAACATAGGCACAACTCCAAAACCTATCAAGAGAAGTTTGCGGCCATCCAGGAAGTCGAGAGAGGAATTAAATCAAAAAAGTGAATTGCCAAAGAGTTTGGGGTACCATCAAATAAGCTATCAACTTGGTTGAAACAGAAAGACGAAATTACTGTTGAAATGTTTTGTTTTCTTATTATTTCCATGCATATTTGCATTTGAAATTTCAATATCAATAATTGTATGTGTTTATATTTCTGTGAAGACCCTCTTATGTGCAGGATCCGTTTTTCATTTCATACGTACCAGTAGTTGTTTTTACGACGTAGCGATTTCCACGATACTCACAGGTAATGATAACGCAAACATACATGCACACAAACCGAAATTTCTCATTGGATTTTTAATCCGAATTATCATTATTTCGAAGTTTTCAGCCCGGTCCCTATGACTTCGGATTAACGAGGTTCTACTGTACTTAAATTTTCAAAATTCCTAAAGTTAAAGATTTTATGTCAAAATCAAGATTCAAATTTTGGTCATAAAAACACAATTTCGTGTTACAACAGCTCCTGATGAGTTAGAAGCATAAAAATTGGCCAACATATGTGCCTTGAGGTCTTTTTTGTATTCACTGACAGCTGACATCGTATGACGTCATTTGATGTCAGCTTTATTTTTTGACCGATTTGCATGTAACTTTCAATTTATGTGCAACCTAGTATCTCGTCATGCATGGTGACATCCGTTTCCGGAAAATCATAAAGGTTAAGGTTGTATTTCAGTTATCGGTTTTTTCTTCGGTCTTAAATATCTGACGTCATGGTGACATTGACACTCCTAGTCCGCACAATATCTTGAGAAGGAATAACTCCAGGATTTTGAAACTTTGTAGGGAAATTGTCCATTGTCAGTTGAAGATAGTTCACAGTTTTTAGCTCACCAGAGCACAAAGTGCTCAGAATGAGCTATTAGGATCACCCTTTGTCCGTTGTCATCTGTCATGCGGCAGCAACAATTTTCTTTAAAAGACTTACTGTTGTGTAGAAATTAATGAAACTTGGCATAAATGATCCTAATAGGTGACCCTTCACAAATGTTGCTAAAATAAACTTTTATCCATGCAGAACTTTGCTTTCCATGGCAACCAACAGGATTTTATTTAAGAAGCTTTAAAAATGTTCTCTAAAACCAATGGTAAGAATTGGCACAAATGGTCACCTTATGGCTGTCTGCCACAGTTGCTAAAATGAAGTTTATCCCTTGAAAAATTAGGCCCCTAGGAACTCGACTGATTTCCTTTAATATGCTATACAGAAAATTTCAAAATTCTTCTTCCTTTAAACCAATAGTTAGAATTTAATTTCATTTGTTACAAATGGTCACCTCATGACTACCATTATTGCTAAAATAAAGTTGATTCCTTGATAAATGAGGCCCCTAAGGGGTTGGCTTGTTTCCCTTTTACTCTTTATAGAAGATTTTAAAAATCTTCTTCTATGAAACCAATGGTTATAATTTAATTTCTTCTTGCACAAATAGCCTTATGGTTGTCTACCATAATTGCTATAATGAAGTTGGTCTCTTGAAAAATACGCCCTTAGGAGGTCAGCTTATTTCCTTATACACTTTATATAGAAAATTCTAAAAAATCTTCTGGAACTTATGTTCAAAAATATTCTTGTTTTGCACTAATGATAGCCTCATAGTTTCATACCATAATTGCATCCTCATAGTTTCATACCATAATTTCAGAAGCATTTGTGATCCCTTGATAATTGAGGCCTCCAGATGATTGACTAACTGAAGGATACATTGTATCTGAAAAAATCAAGAGACTTGAATCATTTTGAATAAGCTTATGTACTCTGTTGAGCAATCATGGGCCATTTGGCCCTGTTGTTCAAATTACTGACCGCTCTACGTTGATGCCTATGCTCCGATACCAATTGCTGTCATTCTGGTGAACAAGGCGTGCTGATGCTTACATAAGCTCTGTCAGAGTTTCAAACCTCTGACCTTTTAGCTGCCTCTTGATAGTTGGAAAAATAGCTAGTTCTGTACTGTACTTAACATAATTGATGATATACAAACAAATGTGATGTCATTACTGTGACTAAGGTATAACCTAGACCACACTGCACTGTTCTTTACTATGTACAACTGTATAACACTGCTAGAACAGGGGTGATAGCTTGGAATTATAGTAACAATCTCAAACTACAGAGCTAAGAACACGCCATGAATAAGAGCCAAGGATTGACCTTACACAACTCTCTTGGAGGCCACTAGGGGTCCCAGAGCATGAAGGTTTTCCGCCTGAGCGGAGAACAACCTCAGATAGAATGAGGAAAAGGTGGAAGGCGATTTCCAGTATGTGGCCTTGAGAACATCATCAAGTGGTGCTTTGTTAAGAAAAGCCCAAGAAGTTGAGAGTGCCCTGAGTTCATGGGGGCGAATCTTTAGGAAAGATAAATCAGTATCCGATAGATCTGAGTATGCCAATTTGATGGTAGAGGCAACCCATCTGGAAATAGATGCTGCCGATATGTCTCCCCCACCTTTAATAGGGATAAATAACCTATTCCTGTTGCCTCTAATGGAAGAAACTTTCTTCAAATAGAATTTTAGGGAACAAACTGGGCAAAGTAGTCTATCTGGATCAGTAGAACCACATGACTTTGCTAAGCTTGGTATGACCACTGGTGGTGGGCAAACCGAGGGGAGTTGGTTTTTGGGAAGAAAACCCATCTGGTAATGTAATGACACAGAGCCATCTAATTTGTTGAAGCAAAGAAAACCTTCCTCAACAGAAAAGGCGTGTAACTCACTTCTTCTCTTTGAAGATGCCATGGCAAGGAGAAACACCGTCTTCCATGTGACATGAGTGAGAGAAGCGATACTTAATGGCTCATATGGTTCCTTGGTAAGAGACCAAAGGACACAAGCTAGGTCCCATTTGGGCGTAAGAGAACGAGAAAGTGGCCTAGACAGTTCGAAGGACTTAATGAGTTCCGAAAGATATGGGTCATTGCCTATAGAGGAAGACCTACGGAACTTAAGGGTATTAGACAACATAGCCCTGTAACCCTTGATTGAACTGACAGCTAACTTCTTGTGCTCAAAAAGAAACACAAGGAAATTGGCTATTTCTGTGATAGGTGCATGGACTGGATCAATCTGCCTTTGCACACACCAATCAGAGAATAGTTTCCATTTAGCCTCATAGACCTTCCTTGTAGAGGGTCACCTAGCCCTGGCGATGAGGGAGGCAACTTTTGAAGAAAACTTCTTCTTTCTGATGCTATCCCTGGCAATGGCCATGCGTGAAGACGCAGTATGCCGGGGTTTTGATGTAGGGTGCGAGCCCGACCTTGAGTGAGAAGGTTCAGAATGATGGGAATCTGATTAGGATGACCTTCTAGTAGATCTAGAAGATCGTTGAACTAAGGTCTCGCTGGCCAGAGGGGAGCTATTAGCAAGATTTTGGCCTGAGAGGCTTGAATTTTCCTTAACACTAGGGGTATTAGTGTGAATGGGGGAAAAGCGTATGCATGAAGATGATCCCAATTGATTGACAGAGCATCTGTTGCCCAGGCCCTGTGGTCCAGAACAGGGGACACATACAGGGGAAGTTGAGCATTGAACCTGGTGGCAAACAGATCCACCATTGGTTCCCCCAATATATGAAAAAGACTGGCTACTATACACTTGTTTAGTTGCCACTCTGCTGGAAGTACTTTCCTGTCTCGAGACAGGAGGTCTGCTAGTACATTCAGTTTCCCGGGGAGATGCCTGAGCTGAAGGGATATCCCCTGTGAGTGACACCACTTGAGTAGTGACCAAGTTTCGAGACACAGTGAGTGAGAATGTGTCTCTCCTTGGCGATTGAGGTAAGAGACTACTGTGGTGTTGTCCGATGAAATGAGGACAGAGTGACCCTTGACTTTGAGATGAAAATGACAAAGTGCAAGGGAGACAGCTCTCATTTCTAGATTGTTTATGTGAAGAGACTTCTTGTGGGGACCAAAGTCCTGAAGTCATGAGGCCCAGAGGTTCCAGGTGTGCTCCCCAGCCCAGACGACTGGCATCCGTGAACAGAAAGAATTCTGGTTCCGGACTTGAAATGGGAACTCCCTCTGTCACTGTGAGAGAGCGAATCCACCATTGAAGGTGTTGCTTCATAGTGTCTGAGACTGGAAGAGTCTGAGATAGTGGGTCGGACTTGGGCCGCCATTGTGAGAGAATTATGAACTGAAGGGGACGCATATGAAGACGACCTAAGGGAATTAGGTCCGCCGCAGCATTGAGGGTTCCCAGAAGAGAAAGAAATTCCCTGGCAGCTAGGAATCTTTTCTGAAGTAGGAGATAGACTTGAGAAATGATGTTTTGTGTTCTTGTGATAGGATCACGAACTAGATTGTGTGCAGTAACACTGTGGAAAGGCCGAAGGGGAGGGCTTTGAATTGGTAGATTGTGATACCATCCGTAAACCGGAGGTACTTCCTTGATGTATGATGGATCGGGATGTGAAAGTATGCATCCGAAAAATCCAGGGAAACAGCCCAATGCGAAGGGTGGACTGTAGAAAGGATGGAAGAGGCAGTTTCCTTCTTGAAATGTTCCTTTGTGATGAAAGTGTTTAGATGAGACAGGTCTATGACTGGTCTCCAAGTGCCGTCTTTTTTGGGAACCAGAAAAAGACTACTGTAGAAGCCCGGTGACTCCGGGTTTTGAACCCTTTCTACTTTTCCTTTGGAGATTAATATGGAAATAGCTTCCTTTAGGTCGGGATGATTGGCTGACAAATGAATGGGGTTCCTGGCTAGAGGGGGTGGGTGGGAGAAAGGAATCTGATACCCTTGACTGATGATAGAAATGATCCATTTATCTGTGGTAAGGTTTTCCCATTCTTTGACAAAATGGCTTAGTAGACCCCCTACTGGAACATGCGAAAGAGGTATTTGGAGCGATAGAAAGGGCGCACCCCTAGGGCTGGGGCTTGTTCTTCAAGCTGAAGGAAGAAGCAGGTGTAGTAGATGGTACAGTCGAGGTAGGAGGTCTGTAACCCTTACGCAAACTCGAATCAGAGGAGCCCTTGGGTGGGCATGGGGTAGAGCCCTGACGGGATGTTTTGGACTTTGATTGAAAAGATTGTTTTCCAGAGGGAGCAGAAGACTTCCTTGGAATTTTGAATGAGGGTGGGGGAGGGGCTGGGGTGCGAGGCTGAAAGGCCACAGCACCATGTAGCTGTTCCTCATTTGAGGCCTCGGCCACCTCGGAAATTTTCCCACCAAACAGCTTGGGTGCTGTTAGAGGGGTTTTCCGTAATTTCTCCTTAGACGAAGTAAGGAGTAATTTGTTCGGAACATCCAACAGAGAATCCCAGCGGGCCCAAAGCATTTCTGCTGATGTGGCCGTGCCAACCAAAACAGAGTTTTTGTTTGGTTTTGGCAATAGCCTCAAGTAGGATCTTGAGGGAGGAAGGAGAAGGGCTTTTCCCCTCAAGGAGAAGGGAAATAGCTGCCACAAAGGTGTCAGCATGAGAGGCAATGCCAACTGCTTGTCTGACCCTATGTTCCTGGTGGACAACAGGCACATCTTCCTTCTCAGGGGCGAATAGGGAAACAGCATCAGCCATTTCTTTCTCTCCCTGAATGGGAGAGGGGGGTTCCGCAGGTTGATGGCTTTGGGAGTCCTGATGTTCAATGTCAGAACTACCCACTGTATGGGTGGGGGGTACTGGGGTTCTAACCCCTGGGGTTCTAACCCCTGTGATCTGACCACCACCAGTCATAGGGTTCATACCTATAAAGGGGAAAAAGGGCATGAAGGGCCAGGTAGTTTGGCTTGACTGATTACTTTGTGGCCAACCAGGAAACATTTGAGATTGGTTTGGTTGGTTAAATTGAGGCCAGCCAGGGAACATGGGTGCCTGGCTAGACTGAGATGTGGCCATGACTTGGGTTCTAACCCCTGTGACCTGACCACCACCAGTCATAGGGTTCATACCCATAAAGGGGAAAAAGGGCATGAAGGGCCAGGTAGTTTGGCTTGACTGATTACTTTGTGGCCAACCAGGAAACATTTGAGATTGGTTTGGTTGGTTAAATTGAGGCCAGCCAGGGAACATGGGTGCCTGGCTAGACTGAGATGTGGCCATGACTGGGGGACAATAGGGAGATGGGTGGGGAACAGTTGGAACCTCACCAGATGTATACAAAACATCATAATTGTCACCCCTATTATCTTTGGGGGACCTACCCCTCCTAGATTTCTTGTTACCAAGGGGGTTGCCCTTGGTTACAGGTTCTCGGTTCTGTGACAGGCACCGTTTTCTGCCGGTCTCCCTAGCAACACTTGGAGACCGGTGACTGGTAACCAGGTGATGTATGCCGGGTGACTGGTGGGTGCCTGGTGACCGGAAATTGCACCATTAAGTGAAAAATTACCGTCGCCCAGTGAATTTTGCCCGGTGACCGGTGGTCGGTGACAGGAGCCCAGTGGTCTTTGACCAGTGGTCGGTGGTGCCCGGTGACCGGTGTCCGGTGAGCGAGACCGGTGCACTGGTCTGACATGACCGGTGGTGAGTGACCGGTGAATGAAGCGAAGCATCATCACCGATCACCATGCCGGGAGATACCGGCTTCTCCGGCCGAGGCATCCCTGGAAAAACCAGAGAAATCGCTGGACGACAACGAAGAATGACATCTATGCTTGCGGGAAGAATAGGATCGGCGACGAGCGGCCTGATCCCAAACCTCCCCGCTCCACCCGGAGCAAAAGGAGCATGTGTGATCAAATGTGCAACCTGCACAAGAGATGCAGTTGGGATGTGAATCCCATTCAGCCTTAACGTGGCCACAAACACCTCGCAATTGAGGCATGTCAGCCACGTGACACAAGAAAAAAACATGAATAAATCAATTAATAGGAAATAACAATATAAACGAGAAAGGGCGAATAAAAATATATACAAATAAAAGTCTTATGAAGACCAAAGAAAGGTTGGAATAACCGGTAATAGTGATGGAAACGAGATCAAAAAAGCAAACCCATGAAGGACGCTATCGATCAAGATGGCTTCCAAAACAGAATTGAGTAAGCATGCGCTGCAGGACATGTATCCAGGCAACTATAGGACAAGTTTATTCTACGGGACTCTGTTTTGGAAGCCGGTAGTAGTTTATAGACAGATATCTGGGTTATAACAGGTATGTATTAATGCTATTAAAATCAAAATGTTTCATGTAAAATAGAAAAGTACTTGCATGTAAAATGTGTTGTTTATATGCTACACTGGTTGAATTTAAATCATTATTTAAAATGTTTTTTAAAATAAACTGAAAATAATTCCATGCAGTATAGAAATGATTATTTTTACATATCCCGGGTGATTTTTTGAAAGTTTTCAATATTCAATGATCTGCTAACAATGTTTCCTATCTCTGTTTAATATGTCCAGCTTGGTGTATCAGAGCTCTACCTGCTTTTGATGTGTTCTAATTTTTAACCTTGAACTTTATCAAGACTGTCTGACATGGTAACTGTTAACTGTCACAAAGCAGTATTAATAGTTCTTGTTGATATGAAACAGCAAGATGAAAGCTTGATTTTAATGCTGTAGGTAGTTAATATAATGAGTTTTAGTAGGGAAATGCAAAACTGTGTAGTACTTTGATACAGTTTTATTGACCTATAAATTGTCTCATTAGCACAAATATACAGTACCTGAAAAAGAAAGAAAACTGGTTGAATCTTTGGAAATCTTCTCTGAAACCAATGGTGAGGATTCAATTTACTTTTGGCAAAAATGGTCACCTCTACCATTTCTGATAAAAAGAGTTCATCCCTTGAAAAACGAAGCCACTAGAGTTTGGGCTAGTTTCCTTGTATACTATATATAAAAAGATTCTACTTCTGTGAAACCAATGCTCAAAATTAAATTTCCTTTAGCACACATGATCATCTCATATAATAGAGAATGAGGCAACTTTTACAATTTGCAATTGATTAACATCATTTAAATAGTATATATTTAAGTTAGTAATTAATATATTGATATGTCTTGATGGAATGACTTTAAATTTCCTTGAGATATAGTAATTGAATTTGAATAACTTTTCATTTAAGGTTTATGCCCTGTAACTCACTTCCGGTTAAGGTATATGCCCAATAATAACCATCAAACCATGCATATAACTTCACTATATAAACTTTTAAAATGTCAAACCTTGGAAATCTTAAAGGCAAGTTGCCATTTTATGACATATGACAGATATTCTTTTATTACCTCCCCTTTATAATTTTGTTGTCATGAGTTATCTCCCCTTAAAATTACGAAAAAAGTGAGTTTCTCCATTTTCCTATGGTAAAGTTTACCCAAAAATCAAATTAAGTTTTTCATATTCACAGAAATTGTATATTTCCTATAGACTTCAATGTTAAAGTTAATACAGAGAATCTCCCCTACATCTTATAAAACCTGGAAAAACTCTCGGTGAAACATTTTTATTTTTGGATTTCTTCAAAGTGACAAAGTTTCATAAAAAGATTTCCATTCAGTGGCAAGATATGGAATATGGGTATTGGGGGGTTTACCTTAAACAATTAAGTAACTCCAAAGTAATGGTGATTTTAATTGTGTAAATTATGCAGTTAAATCAGGAGGATATATAAATGATTTAGTAGTCTAAACTAAACTTGGTCACAATGTGTATTGGCACAATATCATGGCCAAATTCCATGACTAACTAGCATGTATAAGACACTTCAGAGTTATGGCTCTTGAATTGATAAACAATTGCAATATTATTAGTGTGCATGCTCTTACTCTAACAATCTTATCCAAACTTGGCCACAATGAATGATACTAGCCAGTCCAGAAAAATAATCCTTGAATTGATAAGAAAGCAGCATGGGCCTATTATTGGGATCGGCGTCGTGAGTCATCAGTCATTAACAATTTACTTAAAAAATCTTTCTTTTCTGAAACTACTGATGGGAAAATGATCAGACATTTCAAGGATGTTCCTAAGGTGATCCCCTATAAAAAATTGTTCGAAATGGTTCCAGTCTGTTGCATAATTAGGTCATAGCTAAAAATAGATTTTAAAAGTGAAATCTGAACAAATCTTCTTCTCCTAAAGCTAAGATATTTTGTGTGTGGCTTTGTCTAGTAGACCTCTACCAAGTTTGTTCAAGTCATCACCCTGGGGTCAAAATTGGCCCTGCCCCAGGGGTCACTTTATTTTTCATGAACTAACATAGGAAAAACTAGAAAAATTTTCTTGTCAGAAACCACACTTGAGTTACCATAGGCCAGTATAGGAAAAAATTGAAAAATCTTTTTTTCAGAAACCACAGGGTCTGGAGTTTAGATGTTTGGTGTGTAGTATTGTCTAGTAGACTTCTACCAAGTTTGTTCAAATCCCTGGGGTCAAAATTGGGCCTGCCCTAGGGGTCACTTGGTGTAACAGGGGTGTAAAGTTTTCTTTTAGGTCACTCGTCCTATAGGACGAGTAGATGAAAAATCTTACTCGTCCTTAAACAAAGTTAGCTCGTCCTAAAATGATTTTAATTTTTGCTTCCCGTCAAGTTGTATAAAGCTTTTGATATTTTGCGGAAACAACGCAAAACAATTTTTCTTCTTTTTTGTCTACCACGGAAAGCCAGAAACCAATGATCCAGGGCTTTTCTTGTGCATTTCGTTTTATCGTAAGCGCTTTGGTGCTTCCTATGTTTTAACTCTCACTTTTTAGCTCATCTGAGCACAACGTGCTCAAGGTGAGCTTTTCTGATCGCCTTTTGTCCGGCGTCCGTGCGTCCGGCGTCAACAATTGCTTCAAACAACATAATCATGGCCCTGGGGTCAAAATTAGCTCCGCCTTAGGGGTCACTTGATTTTACACAGACTTAATTATGTATGAATCCCTAGAAAAGAAACCACTAGGCCTAGTGTTTAGATATTTGTTGTGTAACATTGCCTAGTGAACCTCTAAGAAGTTTGTTCAAATCATGGCCCTGGGGTCAAAATTGGCTCCGCCCTAGTGGTCACTTGATTTTACATAGACTTGTATAGGAAAACCCTCAAAAGATCTTCTCAGAAACAACAAGGCCTGGAGTTAAGATGTTTACTAGTGGACCTCAACTAAGTCTGTTCAAATCATTGCCCAGGTGTCAAAATTGACTTATTAAAGCTGTGACCTTTAAAATTTGGATGGCAGTTACAGTTTTTGTGTGAAATTTAGATGATCAGTTGCTGTAATTCTGCACAGATTATTTATTCTGTATGACTCATAATGCTAAAATATGCATTGAAGGCAATGTTTCTCAGGTGAGCGATCAGGGCTATCTTGGCCCTCTTGTTTATTTAGAATGTCCAGTGTCCAGAGTCTGTCGTCAACATTTAACTTAAAATGACATCTCCTCCTAAACCACAGGGCAAATTTTAAAGAAACTTCACAGGAATGTTCCTTGGGTGAAGCCCTTTCATAGTTGTTCAAAGAATTTGATTCCATGCAGAACTCTGGTTGCCATGGCAACAGAAAGAAAAAACATATGAAAATTTGGAAAATCTTCTCCTCAAAAACTACTGGCAAGATTTCAAAAGTAATTGGCACAGATGTTCCTTGGGTCACTCTCTACCAAGATTGTACAAATTATTATGATCCGTTAAAAAACATGGCCACCAGGGGGCGGAGCCTGTTTTCCTTATATGAATATAGTACAAATTTGAAAAATCTTTTTCTCCAAAAGTACTGGCTGGATTTCAAAGTTATTTGGCACAGATGTTTCTTAGGTCACTCTCTACCAAGATTGTTCAAATTATTTTGATCTGTTGTAAAACATGGCCGCCATGGGGTGGAGTCCGTTTTTCTTATATGTATATAGTAAAAACTTAAAAAATCTTCTACTCCAAAAGTACTGGCTGGATTTCAAAGTTATTTGGCACAGTTGTTCCTTAAGTCACTGTATACCAAGAATGTTCAAAATATTTTGATCTGTTTAAAAAAATGGCCACAAGTGGGCTAAGCCCATTTTCCTTATATGTATATAGTACAAATTTGAAAATACTTCTTGTCGAAAAGTACTCACTCGATTTATGGCAGGCAGAGGGCAGAGCCCATTTTCCACAATACCCATGATCCTTTGTGTGCATTCTTACAGGTCATTTAGACCGGTGTTAACATATTGATTCCATTCATAAATTGCATACCTCAGGAGGTCATGGCCTTACTAACCTGATGCATACAATGACAATGCATTGATTAGTTACTGAGGGCAGAGTGATATGAAAAAGTGAAATTGGCATTGGTAATTATGCAAATCAGTAATGCCTGCTTTTGATTTACGGCTACATAAGACTGGCAGCTACCACCAGTCTAAAACATGATATAAACAAACAACCCTGTTGCCTGTAATTGTAGAGGCTTCTGATGTAGGCTCATTGATGTAAAATTCTGACACATTCTGCATATTTCCCTGATGGAGATTTACAGTTTCTGTAGATTTCTGTGTTGGAACAAGTTTTCCAATCACTTCCATACAGTGCAGATCAGCATGTGGATAAACTCTGGGTTTTGTAAGATTTACTCAGACGCAAAAACAGTTCTTTCATGTGAAATTCATAAATATGTGTACAGAAATTTCTGTGTATGCGTAATTGCCAAGGAATCTTGGAAAATAGTTTCTTGAGTATTTGCATTATGAGAATGAATCATTCATGCATCTGACAGTATTAATCATATAATAAATCTGGCATACAAGGTAGTAAAAAAAACTATGCTAACTGGTTAATTGCCAAGGAATGAGTACAAATTTTGGCAGCTCCAAGAGGCTTAAACCATAATATTTTGCTCTCAGGGAAAAATGACTCATCTGTATTAATGAATCATTCAATTGTCAAATGATATGTTATTTTTAGCTTGATCATTTGAAGAAAATGAGAGCTATTGCAGTTACCCTTGCATCGGCATTGGTGTTGCAACTTTTTGGTTTAAGTTTTGCATGCAAGTTACTACCAAGCTTATATCTCAATAACCATTCATGGTATAATTGACTTGAAAGTTTATAGATATGTTCATGGGCATCAGACAACCAAGGTACATAACTCTTGACTGAATTTAATACAAATTATGGCCCCTTTTAACTTAGAAAATTTGGGTAAGTTTTGCATGCAATAGACAATTAAGTTAAAGTTTTGCATTCCATTTACTTTCCACTTAATATCATGGTATTGACTTGAAAGTTTCTGAAAATGTTCAGGGCATTAGTCAACCAAGGTAGATAACTCTTGACTGAATAATTATGACTCCCTTTTTTAGCTCATCTAAGCACATAGTACTCATATGAGCTTTTAGGATCACTGGCTGCCTGTCGGTGCCTGGCGTCCACAATTGTTTCCAACAACATTTCCTCTGAAACCACTGGGCCAAATTTGATGAAAATTGCCTGTGATTTTCCTTGCATGAAACTCTACTAAAGTAGTTGAAATGGTTCCGGTCCATTGCATTTCTAGGTCACAGGAGCTAAAAATAAGATTTTAAAAGTGAAATCTTAAAGAATCTTCTGAAACCACAAGGCCTAAAGCTTAGGTATTTGTTGTGTAGCATTGTCTAGTGGATCTCTACCAAGTTCGTTCAAATCATGAACCTAGGGTCAAAATTGGCCCCACCCCAGAGGTCACTTGATTTTATATACTAAAGTTACATAGGAATCAAAGTGCTGAAGGCACTGAAGTTGTGTTTGTCTCAAGTAAAAGAGTGTTTGACAAGCTACAGATATGCAGTGTAACTTAGTTTTTGCCAAATATCAAACTTATATTAAAATAATAAACTATTGTTCGTTGTAGGCTATAGAAGTAGGGAGAGTAAGAGTGGCGATGTGCCAGTTGTTAACAGTCTGATGAAACAAATGGTGCATTCAGCTTTAATTTCTTGTAATGATCATGTTAATGCAACGTTAAAGCAGGGTTATTGGCATTGCAAGAAAATTTGACACCCATTTATTAAAGTTACATTGATAAACAAAAGAAATGAGACAATACTGCTCTCTTAACACTATCAGCATGTTGATTTATACTAATTAGCGACAGCACAGTTTCTATTTATAGTCAGTGGCTCCATACTGTGTCCTAAGTAACTTCTGATAGCAGATATATACAGACATCAGCCATTCCATAGAGCAACAAATAACCCCTTGAGGTATTTCAATGTATCTGAGATTGTTTGATGGGATTTTTAGTAAGTTGAGCAGATTTGTATTGGAATTCAAGCTTTCTATTATTCTATATGGACTATTGTAACACCACTAAATAACGAAAACCTGCACATCTACCATCCAAATTCAGGCACGAGCCACCTTTGCATGGAAAAAAACTATAACCCTCCTCATAGTAAAGTGAAAGTTACGCAACATCACAGGGAAAATAGTTCTTTTGTGCTTTTATGCTACATATAATTGTTTGTAACTGTATTTTTTACTCAAAATTGAGTTTTCTACACTGTGGCTGAATCTCAGCATACCTGTTTTGTAGAATTCTTTTCAATCGTTCGATCATTCATACAAAATTAAAGAGGTTATTCAGTTTTAAATGTAGAGAATTGGACACTCAGAATGTAGGTACTATAGTTGTAAGTGACTACGTCACACACAATGAAGGACTAGAAAAATCTTCTTCTCTGAAACTGCAGTCCTGGACATAAGATATTTAGTGTGTGGCATATTATAGTGGACCTCTACCAGGTTTGTTTAAATCATAGCCCTGGGGTTAAAATTGGCCCCGCCCCAGAGGCCACTTGATTTTATATAGAATTAATTAACAGGAAAAACTAGAAATATCTTCTTATCAGAAACTAAAGACCTTGAGTTTAGATATTTGGTGTTGTAACATGGCCTAATGTTTAAATCATGGCCCTGGGTCAAAATTGGCCCCACCCCATGGGTTGCTTGATTTTACATAGACTTGAATAGGAAAACTAAAAGGCCTGAAGTTTAGATATTTGGTATGTAATATGGCTTGGTGGACATTTACCAACTTTGCTCACATTATGGCCCTGGTATCAAAATCGGCCCTGCCCAAGGGGTCATTTGATTTTAAGTAAGACTTACTTAGGACTTAAGATATATTTAGGTCAGAAATCATAAGATCATGGGTTTAGATATTTGATATGTAACATGGCCTTGTGGACTTGAACCAAGATTTTAGCTCACCGGGACAAAGTCCTCAGAGAATATTGGGTTGGGGTATGTCATTTGGTGGGCGGTCTGGCGGCGTCAAACTTTAGTTTCCACATGATAACTTCCAATTTTTGTTACACATGTTTATCTCAATAAAGTAAAGGTCAAGTTCAATTTTTGGCAAAATCCATATATATATATTCAACACAGTTATTGCCCCTTTTTGACTTAGAATTTGCAAAAAACACCATTGCCACGCAATAACTCCCGAACGGGTTTTCAGATTTAAATATTTTTTAGTACACATGTTTATCCAAATAAAAGAAGGTAAAGTTAGATTTTTGGGCAAAATCCATAACTTTTCAACTCAGTTATTGCCCCTTTTCGACTTAGAATTTGCAAAAAAAACCTTGACTGTGAGACAATTCTTAAACAGGTCAACAGATTTAAATAATTTTTGGTATGCTTATTTATCTTTATAAAATGAAGGTCAGGTTTTAACATTGAGCAAAATTCGTAAATTTTCAACTCAGTTATGGCCCCTTTTCAACATAGAATTTGCACAAAAAAACAAAAACAAAAAAAAACATGTCTGTGATAACTCCCAAACGTGTTTACTTATTTAAGGAATGATTTTCTCACATGTTTATCATAATAAGATGAAAATCTTGTTCAAATTTTAGCAAAATTTGATAAAACTTGGCAGGGATGTTCCTTGTGTGAACCTTCACAAAAGTTGCTAAAATAAACATGATCAATATGGAACTCTGTTTACCATGGCAATGGAAAGAAAATATTATGAAAACTTTAAAAATCTTCTCCTTAAAAACTATTGGCCAGATTTCGAAATATTTCGGTACAAATGTTCCTTTGGTAACTCTCTACCAAGATTGCTAAAATTATTCCGATCGGGAAAAAAACATGGCCACCAGGGGCGGGGCTAATTTGCCTTATATGTATATAGTGAAATCTTTAAATGACATCTCCTCTGAAACTGCTGGACAGAATTTGATTATACCCCTGAAACGAAGTTTGGGGGGGTATATAGGAGTCACCCGGTGGGTGGGTGGTCGGTCGGTCGGTCTGTCGGTCCAGCGGTCCGTTGCATTATTGGAATTCAATACAACTTCATGCAATGATCAAGCACATGGAGAGGAAGTGCAGTGCACAAGAACCATAACTCCATCTTGACTTATTACAGAGTTATTGCCCTTTGTTACTTTTCCTTGTCCGGAGCATAACTTGAAAAGTACAAGTTGGATTTCAAAACAATTTCATACAATGGTCAACCACAATATGAGGAAGTGCAGTGCACAAGAACCATAACTCTATCTAGAGTACTTACAGAGTTATTGCCCTTTGTATTTTTTCCTTGTCCGGAGTATAACTTGTAACCTTGTCAGGAGTATAAGTTGTAAAGTACTGATTGGATTTCAAAACAATTTCATACAATGGTCAAGCACAATGAGAGGAAGTGCAGTGCACAAGAACCATAACTCTATCTAGAGGAATTACAGAGTATTGCCCTTGTTACTTTTCCTTGTCCAGAGTATAACTTTAAACTACTGGTTGGATTTCAAAACAATTTCATACAATGGTCAACCACAATATGAGGAAGTGCAGTGCACAAGAACCATAACTCTATCTATAGGAATTACAGAGTTATTGCCCTTAGTTACTTTTCCTTGTCCAGAGTATAACTTGTAAACTACTGATTGGATTTCAAAACAATTTCATACAATGGTCAACCACAATATGAGGAAGTGCAGTGCACAAGAACCATAACTCTATCTAGAGAAATTACAGAGTTATTTCCCTTTGTTACTTTTCCTTGTCCATAGCATAACTTGAAAAGAACTGGTTGGAATTCAAAACAATTTCATACAATTGTCAACCACAATAAGAGGAAGTGCAGTGCACAAGAACAATTTCATACAATGGGCAAGCACAACCTGTGTAACCCGACCAAAAATCTGGAAAAAAAACTAATGTAAAAATGTCTTTTTCATACTCTTCTTCTTAATCCTAATAACTTCATCATTTCTAAAGCAGTATTGCGGGGGTATTAATCACATTTAGTGATAGTTCTAGTTTAAATTTGGCATGGATGATCTTTGGGTGAAGCTTTACAAAAGCTTGTAAAATTATTCCTATCTGTAAAAAAACATGGCTACCAGGGGCGGGGCTTATTTGCCTTCTATGTATATAGTGAAATCTTAACATGACATCTCTGAAACCGCTGGAATGAATTTGATTTCATTTGGCAGGGATGATCCTTGGGTGAAGCTTCACAAAAGTTGCTAAAATTATTCCTATCCATAAAAAAACATGGCCACCAGGGGTGGGGCTAATTTGCCTTATATGTTATAGTGAAATCTTTAAATGACATTTCCTCTGAAACTGCTGGACAGAATGTGATAAAACTTTACAGGGATCATCTCCCTTAAAAACTGGCCAGATTTCAAAATGTTTTAATACAGACTGATGTTCCTTGGGTAACCGTATACTCAGGTGAGCGATCCAGGGCCATCATGGCCCTCTTGTATTAAATTTACATTGGATTTTCATGCAAGAATATGATGCAAGAAAATTGAGGAAAGAGACTTAGATATTAATTCAGATTTGTTGGTACTCAGGATCACCTTTTGTATTTCATAATGAGACAATTTTCATGAAAAATAAAAAAATAAAACATTGATTTATTGTAGATAAGCATATGGCAAATTATCTGTTGTAAAATCCGTGGCAGAATCACAGTTTGTTTATCTGCTACCTTATCAATTTATGTACGACTGACTCACTAACAGAGACATATATTGAGCATCTAAAGAAATGTCAGAAAATTGACAAAGATACGCGGAATAATCAAAGCAGTTATTTTTGTAAATAACTGAATGGTCTGCAGTAAAAGTTTCCTTCATATTTATTCATTGTAGTAATGTTTTTAGCTCACCTGAGCACAACGTGCTCATGGTGAGCTATTGTGATCGCCTTTTGTCCGTCGTCCGTCGTCCGTGCGTGCGTGCGTGCGTGCGTGCGTCCGTCAACAATTTGCTTTAAACAACATCTCCTCATGAACCGCTGAAGGGATTTTGACCAAACTTCACAGGAATCATCCTTATGATGCCCTCTATCAAAGTTGTACAAATTATTCAGATTGGTTAAAAAAGTAGGTCACAGGAGCTAAAAATAGATTTTAAAAATGGAAACTTTGAAAATCTTCTTCTGCAAAACTGCAAGGCCTAGAGCTTAGATATTTGGTATGTAGCATCATCTTATGGGCCATTACCAAGATTGTACAAATCATAGCCCTACGGTGATAAATGCCCCTGCACCATGGGTCACTTGTTTAACATAGATTTATATAGGAAAAATTTAAAAATCTTCTTCTATGAATCCATAAGGCCTAGAGCTTAGATATTTCATATGTAGCATCATCTAATGGTTCATTACCAAGATTGTTCAAATCATGACCCTATGGTGATAAATGACCCCGCACCAGGGTCACTTGTTTTACATAGAGTTATATAGAAAACTTTAAAAATCTTCTTCTATTAATCCATTAGGCCTAGAGCTTAGATATTTGGTATGTAGCATCATCTTATGGGCCATTACCAAGATTGTACAAATCATAGCCCTACGATGATAAATGACCCCGCACCAGGGGTCACTTGTTTTACATAGAGTTATATAGGAAAATCTTTAAAAATCTTCTTCTATTAATCCATTAGGCCTAGAGCTTAGATATTTGGTATGTAGCATCATCTTATGGTTATTACCAAGATTGTACAAATCATACCCTATGGTGATAAATGACCCCGCACCAGGGGTCACTTGTTTTACATAGAGTTATATAGGAAAATCTTTAAAAATCTTCTTCTATGAATCCATAAGGCCTAGAGATTAGATATTTGGTATGAAGCATCATCTTATGGTTTATTACCAAGATTGTACAAATCATGACCCTATGGTGATAAATGCCTCCGCACCAGGGGTCACTTGTTTAACATAGAGTTATATAGGAAAATCTTTAAAAATCTTCTTCTATGAATCCATTATGCCTAGAGATTAGATATTTGGTATGAAGCATCATCTTATGGTTCATTATCAAGATTTTCAAAATGGTGGCCCTTTGGAGATAAATGACCCCGCACTAAGTCTTCTCCTCTGAAACCATAAGGCCCAGTGCTTATATATTTGGTGTGTAGTATTGTCAGGGCTAAAATGTTTAAGATTGAGTTATATCAGAATTCTTGTCTGTTTAAAAACCTTGTAATCAGTTGTAGCAATGGTACTCAGGTGAGCGATCCAGGGCCATCATGGCCCTCTTGTCGTTAACCAGCATGTGCAGATTGCATCTCTGAACAAATCTGTAATACACATTTTGTTTTTTCTGTCTGAAGTTTGGAAGAATAATGGGCCTAATTAATGCTCAAGGCTGTATAGACTTAACTCTTGACACAACTGAGAGAGTGAAAGGGGAGAGTAAGAAGTCAAATCACAGGTGAAAAATATGACTTGAGGGAAAGCTAATACATCAACAATTGGTTACCCACATTGGTGGCTAAATAGCTTATGAATACTTTCCAGAAAGAGGAATTAAGCAAGAGAGAGAAATATTTTCTGTTTGATGGTAAACATTTGAGTTCATTTGTTTCAGCAAGTTAAGTGTATGTACAGAGCAGCTATCATACCACAAATACTACAGCTGTGGCTGTACTTTATCTCTCCCTCACTCTAGTAGTTGTTGCTAAAAATAAATCTGGTTAACATGTGTAGAGCTAGAAAAAAGATCTGTAAAGCTTGAGTAAGCATTGTAACTTTGTTCATTGGGGCTTTGATGGGTATGGTGGTGTTAAAGTCGTAGAAATTACACATGGACTTAACAATTCAATTGTCAGCACTGCACAATTGCTATCCACAAGGAACTATATGACATTGAGACTGGTTTTGGATAAAAGTACGACCCAGGTTTTGTAATGTGTTAAACACAGTCTAGGGCTACAGTGTAGATAAAAATATTTCGACAACAAGGATATGAAATATTGACTGAAGGTATGTGGGATTAAATTTTGTTTAGGTCAGCACACATATAGAGTGTTTGTTTGGTGAATGTGTGCTTGTCTACAAAGTTTACTAAATGTATTATATCGAAAGTGTTTATGATAATTATGTAATATTTTTTCATAATTTTAGAATGAGCCTGTTAAATTCAGAAAACAAAATGTGTAACACACAATCACTGGTAAAGGGTGGTGGCTCTGTACCATAGTCACAATGAAACACAAATTGTCATATTAAATTGTAGAAAGAAGTTGCTTTAAAATTAGAGGTTTTTGTGAAATACAAAATCCATGCAAAAAGTCACATTGAAAACATTATTTTTCAGTCACTGAACAAATTTGAAATAAGTAAACTGATATTGTTGTGTTTTATACTCTGCATAATACATCCTGACAGATATCCCGTCTTGATTTTAGGTGGAAGTTTGATTAAGCAGCAAAAATCCTAAACCCAGATCAGCAAGCTTTCAGGTTTATCGTCATTTTCAGTGTGAATTTCAGTGTTGTACTAATCAATTTCTTGTAAATCTCAGCATAAAAAGTTGATCATTTGGTCTCTACAAAATTGTGTCCATAGTGGTGCCTTTGTAAGGTATGTTACACCAAATCCTTTGGCTAGTGGAAAATGAATGCAGTTACCAGTGTGTAAAACAAGACAACTTAGAGGCAGATACTCAACAATTGATGAACTTTATGTCTGGAGACATGCTCTCACAGCGAGAAATTATATCTAAACAACTGTTTCGGTTAAATGATTTGATTAGCTCAAAATATATTGGCTCTAATACTCTCTGAGTACACATTATTGTGTATAAATGTGACCTTGACCTCTATTGCTTCACAAAATGATAGCTCTAACATGTATTCAATTCTATATGAATATGAATACATCACTATGCAGTTCACTTTAACACAGTAAGCAGGATTAATGTATCATATCACTCTGATACTTGGCACTCAGCTATAAGGGTAAATCTGATTTGAGGATGTGATACCATGCCACTTGTCTGTGGTGTGAAATCCCAAAAATGAGGAAGTAAATTTCCAGAAATGACTGACTGAAATACTGTGAATGGGACCCTAACAAACTTAACTATCATGGATACTTCTCCCCACTCATATTTCTGATTTTTTGTGTCTATCAGATTATGCTAAACCTTAATCACTTTTATTTTTTGGACACTAAAAAAGTAGTTTTCCAAACTCATGAAAATGTAATAATTGAGAAAGAAGTCCAAAACTTCATTGTCTAAAATTTCTACATGGGTCTTTAAATAGAATTATCATCGTCATGCCTCCACCCCCAGCAACAAAGTTAGAGGTAGCTCCAGGACTGGTCATACCACTGTCAGGATAATGTGACTGGGTATGGTATCATGCATGCAGCACTATATCTGTCTTAAGTAGACATAGTCACTAAATGACTGAAATAGTCTGTTGGTGGGATGATAAACCCGACAAACAAACAAACTTCATTCTGTCTTTGATCATTCCGGATAAAACTTTAACACTGATTCATCTTAAAACACAACACAACCAGCAAATACATAGTTTTCCAAGTGAGCTCTTAGGATCAATGGCTGTCTGTCATCCACAATGAGTTTCAAAATGACATCTCCTCTGAATTTGATGAAACTTGTCTGTGATGTACCTTGCATGAAGCTCTACCAAAGTTGTTCAAATGTTTCTGGTCCAGTGCATATCTGGGGTCACAGGAGCTAATAATAGACTTTTAAAGATTTCACTTCTTCTCCGAAACCACAAGTCCTAGATAATATTTGGTGTGTGGCATTGTCTAGTGGACCTTTACCAAGTTTGTTTAAAACATGATCCCTGTGTAAAAACTGGCCTCGCCCCAGGGTTCACTTGATTTTATATAGGCTTACGTAGGAAAAACTAGAAAAAAATTCTTATAAAGGCAAAAAACAAAATAAATCATCTTTTTGAGATAACAAAGCCTGGAGCTTTAAGATATTTGGTGTGTGCCATTGTTTAATGGTTTTTAATAAAGTTTGTTAAGATAATGGCTGTGGAATCAAAATTGGAATGTCCAATGTTCACTTGTGTTTACATAAATTTATATAGAGAATGATCTTCAGTTTTGATCACAAGGTACAGTTTTGTGTGTGAAATTGAATTTTGACCCTGGATGACCTGGATCATTAACCAGTGACCTTCTTTTGAATTTTTACCTCGTATGTTTTTCGAAGAAAAAGATACGAGCTATTGTCGTAACTCCGGCATCTGCGTTGTCATCGTCGTCCTCAGGCATCATCCAGAATCTTAATATTGGCCATAACTTCTCTACTATTCCAAATACAACTTTCATTTTTGGTCTGCACATTCATCTGGACAAGGCCTATCCAGACATATGCAAATTTTTCACCTATTGAACTTGACCTTTGACCTATTTTTGCTGTATTTGTTGAAAACTTTAAAATAATTAAGACATTTCTATCAATGTTAAACTTTCGGACTTATGACCTTGATCTTTGACCTATTTTTAAAATATTTAACAATAAACTTTATTGTTGGCCATAATTTCTTAACTATTTGACATACAACTTTTAATTTTGGTATGTCTATTCATCTTTGCAAGGACTATTCAGATATACCTCAACATTTCATCTATCGACCTTGACCTTTGACTTATTTTTGCTGTATTTTTTTAAAACATTAAAATGCCTGTCATTTCATAACCGTTACCAACAGGGCACTGATATTTCACATGTGAATTCCTTGTGGCAAGACCTTTCCATCAATGTTACACTATTGGACTTTTGACCTTGACCTTTGATCTTTGACCTATGTTTGAAATATTTAACAAAAAACTTTATTGTTGGCCGTAATTTCTTTACTATTTGACATACAATTTTTATTTTTGGTATGCATATTCATCTTTGCAAGGGCTATTCAGATATACCTCAACATTTCATCTATCGACCTTGACTTTTGACCTATTTTTGCTGTAATTTTTGAAAACTTTAAAATGCCTGTCATTTCAGAACTGTTACCAACAGGGCACTGATATTTCACATGTGAATTCCTTGTGGCAAGACCTTTCCATCAATGTTACACTATTGGACTTTTGACCTTGACCTTTGATCTTTGACCTATTTTTGAAATGTTAAACAAAAAAACCTTTAATGTTGGCCATAACTTCTTTGCTATTTGACATACAACTTTTATTTTTGAAATGCATATTCATCTTTGCAAGGGCTATTCAGATATACCTCAATATTTCATCTTTTGAACTTGACCTTTGATCTATTTTTACTGTAACTTCTGAAAACTTTAAAATGCCTGTCATTTCAGAACCGTTACCAACAGGGCACTGATATTTCACATGTGAATTCCTTGTGGCAAGACCTTTCCATCAATGTTACACTTTTGGACTTTAACCTTGACCTTTGAACTTTGACCTATTTTAGAAATGTTTAACAAAAAATTTTAACGTTGGCCATAACTTTTTACTTTTTGACATATGTCTTTTATATTTGGTATGCATATTCATCATGACAATGGTTTTTCAGATAAACCTCAATATTTTATCTATCGACCTTGACCTTTGACCTTATTTTGCCATAACTTTGAACAAGTTTTATAATAGATATTTCTTTGTCATTTTTTAATTTTTTTTTTTTTTTTTTCTTTAGGCAGATAAAAAAAGAACATTTTTTTTTTTTTAAATGTCTTCAAATTTTACAGACGAGCATTGGCACCCACATGCGGTGCTCTCTGTTAACACTTTAGTATCTTCATTTCTTAAACAATCATCTATAAACTTTGACAATGTTTATGACCTTAATCTCTCAGTCATGTTTGATTATAGTTGATATCGGCCAGTTAGGTCAGGAGTTATGCCCCTATTGATATAAAAAAATGCCAGCTTTCACATTTTTTAGCTCACCTGAGCACAAAGTGCTCAAGGTGAGCTTTTGTGATCGCCCTTCGTCCGGCGTCCGTCGTCGTGCGTCGTGCGTCGTCCGTCGTGCGTCGTCCGTCGTCCGTCGTCAACAATTTGCTTTAAACGACATCTCCTCTGAAACCACTGGACAGAATTTAATGAAACTTGGCAGGAATGTTCCTTGGGTGAGGCTCTACAAAAGTTGCTAAAATAAAGTTGATCCATGAAGAACTCTGGTTGCCATGGCAACAAAAAGAAAAATAATTTGAAAACTTTAAAAATCATCTCCTTCAAAACTACTGGCCAGATTTCAAAATAAATTGGTACAGATGTTCCTTGGGTCAACCTCTACCAAAGTTGCTAAAATTATTCCGATCCGTAAAAAAACATGGCCGCCAGGGGCGGGGCTTATTTGCCTTATATGTATATAGAGAAACCTTTAAACAACATCTCCTCTGAAACCACTGGACAGAATTTGATTAAACTTGTCAGGGATGATCCTTGGGTCAACCTTCACAAAAGTTGCTAAAATAAACTTGATCCATGTAGAACTCTGGTTGCCATGGCAACAAAAAGAAAAAAAAATGAAAACTTTAAAAATCATCTTCTTCAAAACTACTGGCCAGATTTTAAAATAAATTGGTACAGATGTTCCTTGGGTCAACCTCTACCAAAGTTGCTAAAATTATTCCGATC
>CM037783.1:38267300-38317300 GCA_021229015.1 Solen grandis | reverse complement strand
GTTCTTGTGCACTGCACTTCCTCTCATTGTGCTTGACCATTGTATGAAATTGTTTTGAAATCCAATCAATACTTTACAAGTTATACTCCGGACAAGGAAAAAATACAAAGGGCAATAACTCTGTAATTCCTCTAGATAGAGTTATGGTTCTTGTGCACTGCACTTCCTCATATTGTGGTTGACCATTGTATGAAATTGTTTTGAAATCCAACCATAGTTTACAAGTTATACTCGGACAAGGAAAATAAAGGGCAATAACTCTGTATTCTTAGATAGAGTTATGGTTCTTGTGCACTGCACTTCCTCTCATTGTGCTTGACCATTGTATGAAATTGTTTTGAAATCCAATCAGTACTTTACAAGTTATACTCCGGACAAGGAAAAAATACAAAGGGCAATAACTCTGTAATTACTCTAGATAGAGTTATGGTTCTTGTGCACTGCACTTCCTCTCATTGTGCTTGACCATTGTATGAAATTGTTTTGAAATCCAATCAGTACTTTCAAGTTATCTCCGGACAAGGAAAAAACAAAGGGCAATAACTCCTAATAATCAAGATGGAGTTATGGTTCTTGTGCACTGCACTTCCTCTCCATGTGCTTGATCATTGCATGAAGTTGTATTGAATTCCAACTTGTGGTTTTCAAGTTATGCTCCGGACAAGGAAAATGCAACGGACCGCTGGACCGACCGACCGACCGACCACCCGGTGACTCCTATATACCCCCCCAAACTTTGTTTCGGGGGTATAATGAATGGATATAAGCCATAAATGAACTTGGTTGAGAGATAATGGCTATAAACATTGTCATAAAGTTTGAAGAAGATTGCTGAAGAAATGAAGATACTAAAGTGTATACTAGAAAATGTTGACAGACAGACGGACATCCTGACGTACGCCAGACATTGACTTGACCACAATAGCTAACCTTAAGCACTTTGTGATCAGGTGAGCAAACAAGAGGGCCATGATGGCCCTGAATCGATCACCTGAAAAATATTGCCTTTATTGCCTTTTATATAAAAGTCATACTGAATACAAAATCCATGAAGAAGTACTGCAAAATAATTGTAATTCCACACAAAAACTGTACCTGCGGTCCAAATTTTAATGGTCATAGCTATACAATCAAGTGACCCCTAGTGCAGGACCTATTTATACCCAAGAGCCATGATAAAACTTGGTTCAGGTACACAAGGCCATGTTAATCAATATCTAAACCTATGATTTTGTGGTTTCTGACAAGATGTTTGAAAGACTCTCCTATATAAGTCTATGTAAAATCAAGTAACCCCTGGGGTGAGCCAATTTTGACCCTAGGGCCATGATCTAAGCAAACCTGGTACATGTAACACACCAAATGTCTAAACTCCAGGCTTTGTGGCTTCTGACAAGACGATTTTTCTATTTTTTCCGATATAAGTCAATATGTAAAATCAAGTGACCCCTGGGTTGGGGCACATTTTGACCTCAGGGCAAAAATGTGAACAAAGTTGAAAGATGAAATTGGCCTTTGTTAATTTTTTATATAAAAAAAAGTGACCCCTGGGGCGGGCCAATTTTGACCCCAGGGTTGATGTGAAAAAGTTGGTAGATGTCACTCCATATTTCCAAATAAATAAACTAGTTTTAGTTTCTGACAATTTGAACAAACTTGGTACATGTCTATAAGGCCATGTTACACACCAAATATCTAAACTCAAGGCCTTGTGGTTTTTGACAAGAATTATTCTAGATTTTCCTTTCTAAGCCTATGTAGAATAAAGTGACCCCTGGAGCGGGGCCAATTTTGACCCCAGGGTCATATTTTGAACAAACTTGGTAGAGATCCACTAGACAATGCTACACACCAAATATCTAAGCTCTAGGCCCTGCAGTTTTACAGAAGAAGATTTTCAAAGATTGCATTTTTTTAAATCCGTTTTAAATCTATTTTTAGCTCCTTTGACCTACTTTTTTTAACCAATTAAAATAATTAAAATAATTTGAACAATTTTGATAGAGGGCATCATAAGGATAAATCCTGTGAAATTTGGTAAAAATTCATTTAGCGGTTTAGGAGGAGATGTTGTGTAAAGGAAATTGTTGACGCTGGACGCATGCACAGACGCACACACGGACGACAGAGGTGATCACAATAGCTCACCATGAGCATGTTGTGATCAGGTGAGCTAAAAATGGATAACATGATATTTGTTAAAGTTATTTACACACTGAAAGACAAAGTTTTGTCAGTATAGTATTAGCAGCTATTGAAAGGTTAACATAATTCTTTTGAAAACCTTGAATCGCTCACCTTAGAAACATTGCCTTCATTGCCTATTATAGAATTATGAGTCATACTGAATACATAATCCAAACAGAAGAACAGCAAGATCATCTAAATTCCACATAAAAACTGTATCTGCCATCCAAATTTAAAAGGTCATAGCTCTAATAAGTCTATATAAAATCAAGGCATCCCTGCCCCATGTTCTCAAAAATACTTAAGTATGATTTTAGGCTCAAATTTGAGTATCATCCTGAAGCCCCTATTGAAACGTATGGGCATAGTTTGATTCATACTTAAGTATGATTTGATTTTAGAGGACATGGGGCCAGGGGTGGGTTCTTGTGGTTTCACTTTTTCTAGTTTTTCCAACATAAGGCCAGAGTTTTTCTTATTTTTAGATTTACAGACCAGCCTACTCCAAGTCTCCCCCCTCTCCCCAAATGTGTGTGTTTTTGTTTTTTTCAACTCAATTTTTTTTTGAGCAGAAACTGCAAACCACCACATATTCCACATATTTTGGGAGCCGCCTTTTAAACGTGACATTAATTCAAGCGTTTACTACACTGAATGATATTGAGTGAAATATGTCAAATGTTTATATCCCATATAATCAAAAAGCAATTATATGACAGATGAAACAACATGTCCATGTGCTCGCTTGCCTTGTTTTTGTTTCTTTAATCTTTATCTATTCATATATGTAGAATGCCACTTCTGGGATAGATTCTACGGAAGTGGAGTATGAAGAAGAGCTGAGGGATGGCTTGCTCTACTGTATCGGCGCACATAATTTGAAAGTCTTGGTGGTTCAAATCCACAAGTGTTTTACGAAAAAGAATTTTTTAAATTGTTTATTGCTTGTAAAAAGAAATTTATTAACAATACTTATGTCTAATATATTCCAGGCCTTTGGGTTTCTGTTAAGAAGATTTTTTAAGATTTCACTTTTAAAATCTATATTTAGCTCCTGTGACCCGATAAACAATGAACAGGAACCATTTGAACAACTTTGGTTGAGCTTTATGCAAGGAACATCACTGGCAAGTTTTATATTTGGCCTAGTGGTTTCAGAGGAGATATTGTTTGAAACAAATGTGTGGACGGTGGGTGGATGACGGACAGACTGAACATAATAGATAATACTTTACAAATAGAAACAAAATGCACCAAAACAAAATCATTTCACTCTATTAAAAAAGAATGAAGCATTATTTCTAATAATGCATCCTAACCAATAATATCCACAAAGTTCAATTTGGTTAAACATTTTGATTGTTAAGCTATAAAATCAAATCATATCATGCTTACACTGAGTGAATTTACACACAGAAAGAGAGATAGCATTATTTATGTCTTTCTTTTTAAAAATAAAATCTAATTCTTCCAGTGAGATTAAAACATCAATGAAAAAAGTACTTTACAATGTAACTCATTTTATACATCAACACATTGTTCAACAACTCAATAGGTAATCATCACTAACAACAAAAATTCTTATATCAAGCAGGTATTTTGTTTTCACTGAAACTAGAACATTAGGACTACAGTTAAAGTGATTTGACAAAGCCAGTTCTAAATGACCTTAAACACTGTCTGAGGAACCGGTGTCCACCCTCACCATCACAAACATGTAAGAAGTCTCAATATCTCTTAAACAGAACAGTTAGACTTGATGTTAGACTTGATGTCCAACTTGAGATGCTTTTATGGTCAAGTAGTCAAGGAAAACAGATTGGATGAGAAAGATCTTTATGATCCTAATATTCATCTTTGTTCATCTTATCCCATATGAATTTTATAGATGTCATATACTCTCTCTTTTTCTATATGTGCAGTATAAAGGAGTTTCATCATTTTTAATCCACATAAAACAGAAATATGGAGAAGAATGGATTGAATATACTTAATGAAGTTAATAAAATCTTTGGTCATATAACAGCACTCAGAGACTCTAAGCCTCTTTTTATTGAGAAAACAGTACTGGAGATGAAGCATGCACATAACCGACAGCTACCTCATGTAAAACAGATCAAGTGGAGAGAAGAATGCAACTACATGTATGTATGGAACTGGAATTAAAATTAATCAATTACATTAGAATAGAGGTCAATTGGTAATGAGTAAGTATTAACAGAGAAAGAAAGCATAAACTTATCTAAACTGAAGATGGGTCCGGTATATTAGGTTGGGGAAAGGAATAGGGGTGGTTAAAAAATACAACCTGAAACCTTACATATCATTGACATACATCATAAGATTGAATGAGGGTTAAGACGAGAATGGAAGGGTTGCAAAGTGTTGAACATGAGAATAACAGAAATACCTTCACAAAGTCTTCTGCTTTAAATAAATTGCCCAACTGCAATTACTCCATAAGGATGTGTCAAGCCATTCAGCCAGACAACCACTTGTCTTATTTCCAAGTATTCAATATGAAACTTTCTTAAGTACATCTGATTTTGCATCTCAAATGCAAGTACATCTTTACCATGAGTTGTCTGATCACATGACTGTAAATCATGCTAAATAAGTAGCAAATTAAAGTGCTACATGTAAAACCATCACAAAAAAAAATAACAAATGCAGAAACATCCTGCACAAAATCACTGACTGCTCAGGTTTGATTAAGTATGCTTCTCTTTCCTGTTTCAGAGATAAAGCTGAAACAGTTAAATCTGTTAAGATCCAAATTGCTTTTGTCGTGAAATAAAACAAATTTGAGTGGTACAGGCTTGATATTTCCTGTCCTCTGGTATAAGAAAGTTCCTGCCACATAAACCAGTTTTTAATAGCAAAGGTTATTGACATTTTTTTTCCTCCTCATATATTAATTAAATCATTATAGAATCTCACCTCTCTATTATTACGTGGTCTCATAATCAGCCGATCTGACAAGAAATCTGTCAACCACAATGGTGGGTTATTGCCTATTGAGATGATTTGACCCTAACATATCACTACATACAAATAAACGTTTCCTGTTTTTTCCCTACTACACATCATGCTTGGAAAAAATGCACTAATGACAAAACCTCAGTGTCTTTGTGTTTTGTTCAGCAAAACTTCCATCCTAAATGAATCCTTCATAGCTGACAAAGAAACCTCCCTGATGCTGATAACAGGGCCTGGAATAGAGAACTTGGTGGGGGAGAAACCTCCTTAATGTTGATACCAGGGCCTGGAATAGAGAACTTTGTGGGGGAAAACCCTCCTTGATGCTGATACAAGGGCCTGGAATAGAGATTGTGTCATGGTCAAAATGTATGATGCCAAGTAATGGTTTTTAAGAATCAATTGTTTAAGTCAAGTTGAGGGTACTGAAATTTCAGGGCCAAGAGAGAAAAGAAAAAATAATAATGGTGATAACAGGGAAAAAAGTAAAGTATTATTTTGGTTATGATGTGACCAGGGCCATTCTAGCACTATGCCAGTCTTATACAGTTCCATGAGGGATTGGATTATGATGCCAAGAATATGTGACATACACAGATACAAGTAACCTGTGTTAACATCTGGGAACTGCTTACTAATATCCTCAAGCATTAATTAGATCTTGAAAAAATGTCAGATGAAATAACTTATTACAAGTGTGGCCTATACACCTAAAATGATTCAGGTTTTCTTACTGTTGCTTTGAAATCAATTTCCTTTTTTAACCTTTTTCTTTTTTGAATGTTACGTAAAATTTCATAGAAACCAAAATAAAATACCCTTTTTCACCTGTCTAGTCTAATTAGAAATTCCATTCTAAAAATATTTCATATCATGTTCTAGCAAGCGCTCATTTCATACACATGCCAGCCTTAACTGATTTATTCTTGAAAATCTGAATCAAACCTATGCTCAGCAAAATAGAACCTACCATTCAATGCAAAAACCTTGATAGCTTCTCACATTCAGTGCATCAGTGCAGTGATATTTAGAAATTGCAGATTAAGCACTTGATTTTCATTCTCATATGATAGTTAAAAGAGACTGACATACAGTCAAAGAAACATACTGTTATTTTAAAATACCATAGCAGGCTTTTATTTTTCTTTTCTCCCTCGTCTTTCTAATCAGCTCTCAGTAACCCTTTAATCTTCAATCAGACTTTCACCAAAGAGAAAATGTGCTACTAGTTCAGTTATACAGTGTGATTGGTTTATTATCAGGAAAATTAATATAGCAAAACACGAAAAAAACCTGATCAGAATGCCAGTCATTCCTGGGCACATCTGGTTTTGACTGTCTGCTGCTAACATGTGCCTTGAAGATGAGATAACAACGTACATCTGGCCCCATGTTCTTGAAAATACAATATCAAACTAAAACTCAAATATCAAACTACATTGAATTGAGTGACATATTGTGAACTTTGGGCTTGGTTTGACTAAGAACACTTGGCAGTACTGTCACATCAGTCACACTTGGCAGTACTGTCACACCAGTCACACTTGGCAGTACTGTCACACCAGTCACACTTGGCAGTACTGTCACATCAGTCACACTTGGCAGTACTGTCACACCAGTCACACTTGGCAGTACTGTCACACCAGTCACACTTGGCAGTACTGTCACATCAGTCACACTTGGCAGTACTGTCACATCAGTCACACTTGGCAGTACTGTCACATCAGTCACACTTGGCAGTACTGTCACATCAGTCACACCTGGCAGTACTGTCACATCAGTCACACTTGGCAGTACTGTCACATCAGTCGCACTTGGCAGTACTGTCACATTTGGCAGTACTGTCACATCAGTCACACTTGGCAGTACTGTCACATCAGTCACACTTGGCAGTACTGTCACATCAGTCACACTTGGCAGTACTGTCACATCAGTCTTGGCAGTACTGTCACACATGTCAGGTTTGGCAGTACTGTCACACATGTCAGGCTTGGTAGTACTGTCACACTAGTCTCACCTGGCAGTACTGTCACACATGTCAGGTTTGGCAGTACTGTCACACATGTCAGGCTTGGTAGTACTGTCACACTAGTCTCACCTGGCAGTACTGTCACACATGTCAGGTTTGGCAGTACTGTCACACATGTCAGGCTTGGTAGTACTGTCACACCAGTTAGGCTTGGTAGTACTGTCACACTAGTCTCACCTGGCAGTACTGTCATTCTTAAGATTTGACCCAAGATTGCTCACAGGAGAACATTAGCTTATTAAAAAAAAAAATTATTTCACTTGATTTTACCTGGTTACATCCAGCAGCCACCAGATTCAAGTTTCAGATACAAAGAATTCTTAAGTAAGTCAATCAACTGGAGGCCTCATTTGTACTATATACATGTAAAGAAAACAGGCTTCCCCCTGGAAGCCATGTTCTTTGATCAATCCAAATAATTTTTACAGTCATGATAGAGAGTGACCCTAGGAACACCTGTGCAAGAAATCCAGCCCATACTTTTAGAAAACAGGCTCTGCCCTCTTGCAGCCATGTTTTTTTTTATGGATCCATTTAATTTCTACAATCTTGGTAGCAAGTCACCCAAGAATTATATGTACCAAAAAACTTTAAAATCCAAAAGTTCTTTTGGACAAAAAGATTTTTCAAATTTGTACTATTTACATATAAGGAAAACGGGCTCCACCCCTTGGTTTTTCAACAGATCCGAATAATATTCACAATCTTGGTAAAAAGTGGCCAAAGGAACACCTGTGCAAAAATACTTTAAAATCCAGGAAGTACTTTTCCAGGAGAAGATTTTTGAAGTTCTCACATTTTTTCACCTTTTAGTTGCCATGGCAAGCAGGCATGGAATTTCTTCTGAACAACTTTGGAAGAGGACCACCCAAGGAATATTCCTGTAAATTTTTATGAAAACTGACCCAGTATTTTAGGAGGAGATGTCTTTAAAGTTAAATGTTGACAACAGACGACGGACATACATCGGTCACAATAGCAACTTTGGAAAAGGTGAGCTAAAGATTTCATATTTTCACAAATTCAATGCCTGTAACTCTGTCAATGACAACAATGATTCAATGAAAATACCCATGTGCACAAAATCATATCCTGATTAATATATCCATGAAGTTTCAAGTTTGTAGTACATACACGCATCACAAACATAAAATTCCATATTTTCACAAATTCAAGGCCTGAAAATCTGTCAACAGCAACAGTGATTTGATGAAAATACCTAGGTGCACAAGTTCATATCCTGAATAATATATCCATAAAGTTTCAAGTCTATAGTACCAATACTTTCTGAGTTATGCGTGTCACAAAGTTTAAGAACAGCTGGACATACATAAGGATATATCCCCCCCCCCCCCCCCCCCCCCCGTTTTTTTGGTAAGGGCATAAAAACATTTTAAACAACACTGTTGACTAAGCTAAAATTTGAAATTTATTTAAAGAAGCTTATATGAATCAAATCAAATACTTTTAAACAGTTCCAGTGATATTTACCCCAACTTTACAACAAGAGGGCAATGATGGTCCTGGATCG
This sequence comes from Solen grandis, assembly GCA_021229015.1. Taxonomy (NCBI): domain Eukaryota; kingdom Metazoa; phylum Mollusca; class Bivalvia; order Adapedonta; family Solenidae; genus Solen; species Solen grandis. The sequence continues at coordinate 38,308,574 of CM037783.1, read as the reverse complement.
TTCACCTGATATCATAAGGCTATGTAAAATCAAGTGACCCCTGGGGCAGAGCCAATTTTGACCCCATGGTCATGATTTGAACAAACTGGGTAGAGGTCTATTAGCCAATGTTACATACCAAATATCTAAACTCCAGACCTTGTGGTTTTTGAGAAGAAATTTTTCTAGCTTTTTTCCAAAATAAGTCTATGTAAAATCAAGTGATCCCTGGGGCAGGGCCAATTTTCACCAAATATCTAAACACCAGGCCATGTATTTTCTAGTTTCCTAAAAAGAAGAATTTTCAAGTTATTTCTATATTAGCCTATGTAAAATCAGGTGACCCCAATGGCGGGGCCAAATTTGACCCCAGGGCCATGATTTGAACAAACTAAATATAGATCCACTAGACAATGCATGAATCATGATTTGAACAAACTTGGTAGAGGTCTATTAGCCCATGTTACATACCAAATATCTAAACTCCAGGCTTTGGGATTTCTGAGAAGAAGATTTTTCAGGTTTCTCCTATATTATATAAGTCTATGTTAAATCAAGTGACCCCTGGGGTGGGGTCAATTTTGACCCCAGGGCCATGATTTGAACAAACGTAGAACAGATCCACTGGACAATGCTACACACCAAATATCTAAACACCAGGCCTTGTGGTTTCTGAGAAGATTTTTCCAGTTTTTTTCCTATATTAGCCTATGTAAAATTAGGGACCCCTTTGGTGGGGCTAAATTTGACCCAATGGTCATGATTTGTAAAAACATTGTAGAGACCCAGTAGACAATGCTACATACCAAATATCTAAACTCCAGGCCTTGTGGTCTCTGAGAAGAAGATTTTTTCAAGTTTTTCCTATATTAGCCTATGTTGAATCAAGTGACCCCTGGGGCGGGGCCAAATTTGACCCCATGGCCATGATTTGAACAAACTTGGTTGTGATCTACTGGACAGTGCTGCACACCAAATATCTAAACCCCAGGCCTTGTGGTTTCTGAGAAGAAGATTTTTCAAGTTTTTCCTATATTATGTTATATATATGTTAAATCAAGCGACCCCTGTGGCGGGGCCAATTTTGACCCCAGGGTCATGATTTGAACTTGGAAGAGATCCACCAGACAATGCTACACACCAAATATCTTAACTCTATGCCTTGTGGTTTCTGAGAAGAAGATTTTTCAAGTTTTTTTTCCTATATTAGCCTATATTAGCCTTTGTTAAATCAAGTGACCCCTGGGGCGGGGCCAATTTTGACCGCAGGGTCATAATTTTTACAATCTTGGTAAAGAGTCATAAGATCATGCTACATACCAAATATCTAAACTCCAGGCCTTGTGGTTTCTGAGAAGAAGATTTTTCAAGTTTTTTCTATATTAGCCTATGTAAAATCAGGTGACCCTTTGGCGGGGCCAAATTTGACCCCAGGGCCATGGTAGTGATCTACTAGACAATGCTGCACACATAATATCTAAACCCCAGGCCTTGTGGTTTCTGAGAAGAAGATTTTTCAAGTTTTTCCTATATTAGCCTATGTTAAATCAAGTGACCCCTGGGGCGGGGCCAATTTTGACCCCAGGGTCATAATTTGAACAATCTTGGTAGAGAGTCATAAGATCATGCTACATACCAAAAATCAAAAGGCTAGGCCTTGTGGTTTCGGAGAAGAAGATTTTTTCAAGTTTTTCCTATATTAGCCTATGTTAAATCAAGTGACCCCTGGGGCGGGGTCAATTCTGACCCCAGGGTCATAATTTGAACAATCTTGGTAGAGAGTCATAAGATCAAGCTACATACCAAAAATTAAAAGGCTAGGCCTTGTGGTTTCGGAGAAGAAAATTTTCATTTTTAAAATCTATTTTTAGCTCCTGTGACCTAGATCAAAATAATTTTAACAACTTTGGTAAAGGGCCCCATAATGAACATTCCTGTGAAGTTTTATCAAAATCCAGTGAGTAGTTTAGAAGGAGATGTTGTTTAAAGAAATTGTTGATGACGGACGCATGGATGACGGACAAATGGTGATCACAAAAGCTCACCAAGAGCACGTTGTGCTCAGGTAAGCTAAAAATAAATTTCGTAAAAGGAAATAATCAATATTTCATATATAGAGTATTTAAGGAAAATTGCTAACATTGTGGGGGGCTGCATTTTTCTAGGGATCAACTTCATTTTTGAAATTATGGTAAAGAGAGATTGGCTGACTATTTGTGCCAAACAAAATTTTATTCTGAGCATTGGTTTCACAGAAGAATATTGAATGTTTTCTTTTTACATAGAGAATATAAGGAAACTAGCCAATTCTGTAGCCAAATTCATTTAAGCAATCATGGTAAATGACTATAAGGTGACCATTTGTGCCAAAGGAAATCAAATTTTGACCATTAGTTTCAGAGGAGATGGTTTTTTTTAGTTTATTTTTTTTTTTAAATAAAATGGTGATGGTTGCCATGGCAAACAGAGTTCTGCATGGATCAAGTTTTTGTGAAGGCCTAGCAAAGGATGATTTATGCCAAGTTTCATAAATTTCTATGGAGGGTTTTCAGAGGAAGTGTCCGTAAAGTAAATTGTTAGTGATGGACGAAGGAAGGGTATTCCCAATTTTGGAACTTTCTTTATAATATTTAAGGAAACTAGCCAACCCCTATGGGCATAATTTTTCAAGGGATCGACCTTATTTGAACACTTATGGTAGACAGCCATGAGGTGAACATTTGTGCCAAATGAAACAAAATATGTTTGTAAGACATACACCTCCCCCCTTGATATGCCATAATATTTATATAGCTATAATTATGTATGATGTTTGACTTTATAACATGGGCATGTCACAAATTGATCCAGAACTTATCTTGGTGAAGGTTTACTATTCAGATAATTATGAACACTGCTAAAATTATGCAACTAAATCTTCACTGAACTAAATGAATTGGAGATGATTTACCTAAGTATATGAAGTTTTTAAGTAAAGTAACATTGTCAGTAATATACAACCAAAAGATTATAAGTGTTTCATGTTTTATTATAAGAAAAAACAAGTCAGTAGTGCTGCTCAGAAGCATGTAAGTCCCTACTCATTTGTAAATTTGGAATTTTGTCCTTCAAGCTATCTTGAATCATCAAAATAGTTACAGTAGCAATCAGAATTTTGATATGAGGAAAGAAAAGTGCTGTGCATAATTTCCATATGGCCATTTATTCACATACCAAGTTTCATCATCTTCACTTTTTTGTTTTTATGTTATCACATGATCAAGATTTCTGAAGAGCAGGATAGACGGATTGTGAGTGAAATGGATAGATGGAGATTCACACACTAATTATCATCTGTTAAAATACATAATTTGACTATTTCTGTTACCAGTTACCATAGCAACCAGACATTTAAAATAAACAAGAGGGCCATGATGGCCCTAAATCGCTCACCTGAGATAAATAGCCTTCAATGCCAAACATGCTAAACATTATTTGCTTTAGAAATAGAGATGCTGAGGCGTAAACAGTGAAATTTGAGGTTTTCAGAAATTTCTTAGAGTGCTAACAAAGCCAAATAAGCCATTTTTATCATTTCAAAAGGGGCATAACTCCTGTCCTAACGGGCAAATATCTGCCAAAATTCAAAATTTTATGACACTTAACATTGTCACAAATTTTAGAGATGATTGGTGAAGAAGGCCCTAGAGCGCTCACCTGAGTACAGGGTTACATATTAACCAGGTACTTAACATGGCCAAGAAAAACAGAGTTCCTTATGTATCAAGTTTAAAAAACAATAAATTACTTTAGTAAGTTAAGTTTTGCCACATGATCATTCCTGCAAAATTTGATCAAATTTTTTATAGCTGTTTCATAGGAGATGTCGTTTAAAGATCTCACAATATACATATAAGGCAAATTAGCCCCACCCCTGGCGGCCATGTTTTAAGGCAGATCCAAATAATTTTAGCAACTTTGGTAGATGATCGCCCAAGGATAATTCCTGCAAAATTTGATCATATTCTGTGCAGCTGTTTCAGAGGAGATGTCGTTTAAAGATTTCACTATATACATATAAGGCAAATTAGCCCCGCCCCTGGCAGGCATGTTTTTTGGCGGATCCAAATAATTTTAGCAACTTTGGTAGATGGTCACCCAAGGATCATCCCTGCAAAATTTGATCAAATTCTGTGCAGCTGTTTTAGAGGAGATGTCGTTAAAGATCTCACAATATACATATAAGGCAAATAAGCCCCGCCCCTGGGGCATTTTTTTGGCGATCCAAATTATTTTAGCAACTTTGTAGAGGCTCACCCAAGGAACATTCCTGCCAAGTTTAATCAAATTCTGTCCAGCGGTTTCAGAGGAGATGTCGTTTAAAGAAAATTGTTGACGACGCACGACGGACACAGGGCGATCACAGTAGCTCACCTTGAGCACTTTGTGCTCAGGTGAGCTAAAAACACTACCGACCAACATGTGCAAAGCAATATGCCCCACCCCTCTTCTTTGAAGGGGGGCATAATTATTAGATTTTTAGTTATCAGTCGAACAATACATACTTAATACAGTGTTTGTCAGAATAAAACTTGTAACCTTGTGATCTTGATCTTTGAGGTACATACCCCAAATCAAAAGGATTTTCCAATACTTATAAATAACAATGTTAAAGACAATTTAATTTATGACATTGTGACCTTGACCTTTGAGGTACAGAACCCAAAATCAATAGGGTTCTTTTACTAGTCATAAGTAACTGTTGTATAATGTGTGAGACCTAGGAGTCAATCAGATTTTGAGTAATCAGTCAGACAATGCTTAATTTACACAGTGTTTGTGAGAGTTTAACTTATTACCTCATGACTTTGACCTCTGAGGTACATACCCCAAAATCAAAAGGAGTCTGCTACTAGTCATAAGCAACAATCTTATTAATTTGGAAACTTAAGGGTCAAATAGAACTTAAGTTATCACATGGACAAGGTTTGGTCTATGGAATGACTGACATGTGCAAGCCAATATGTCACCTATTCGTAGAAGGGGCATAATTAATTTCTGATCACTGGTTTCAGGAGAGAAGATTTAAACAAAAATAAATTTGTATGAATTGTAAGAACTTGTTTTCTGATCAACATAAAAGAAATCAGTTCTGTCTGAAAGATATCAGGTAGGTTATGAAGATTAACATTAGCCACATGAACACACAAAACTGTACCAGTGTTCCAAATTCAAAGACCATAATCTTGACCAAGAGGGCCATAGTGGCACTGAGGTACTCATCAGAGTACCATAAGCCTAATTAAGTTCAAGTCTCTTGATTTTTCCTGGTTACCTTCAGCAGCACTGAGTATATATGGAAATTAACTGACCCGAGTGACCCTCATTTTTCAAGGGATCAACTTTACGAGGTGACCATTTCTGCCCAATGAGATTCATTATTAACATTGGTTTCATAGAAGAAGAGTTTTGAAAATATCTCTACATAGTATATAAGAGGAAACTAGATGATCCCCTAGGAGCCTATTTTCCAAAGGATCAACTTTCTTTTAGCAATTATGGTAGATGGCCATGAGGTAACTTTATTTGCCAACTGAAATTAAAACAAGAGGGCAATATGGCCCTAGATTGCTCACCAGAGTACATCATCTTATTTAAAACGAGACAAGTCACTTGATTTTACCTGGTTTCTTCCAGCAGCAACCAGATTCAAATTTCAGATACACGGAATTATGGTATGTAACCTTGAGGTTTTCATTGGTGCAAAACAATAAGTAATTCTGAACGTAAGTTCCAGAAGAAAAGAATTTTTTAAAATTTTTCCTGATATATAAAGAAATCAGATGACCCCCTTTATGACTCATTTTTCAAGGGATCAACTTTATTTTAGCAATTATGGTAGACAGTCATTAGGTGACCATTTGTGCCAAATGAAATTAAATTCTGACCATTGGTTTCATAGAATAAGAATTTATAAATTTTCTATATAGATTATATAAGGAAACTTAAGCTGAACCCCTAGGGGCCTCATTTTTCAAGGGATCAACTTTATTTTATCAATTATAGTAGATAGTCATGAGGTGACCATTTGTGCTAAATGATATTAAATTCTGATCATTGGTTTCATAGGAGAAGAATTTTGAAATTTTCTATGAAGAGTATATAAGAAAATTAGCCTAACCCCTAGGGGCCTCGATCATTTTTCAAGGGATCAATTATGGTTCAGCACTATGAGGTGACAAATAAAACATTTAAGAAATTAATATCCAGCTTGTTTCTGACAAATGATTTTTATTCCTATATTCCCTATATATGATTTTTAAAGTTTTCCCTGTATAAGTCTTAAAACACCTTGCAGTTTTAAAGGAAAAAGATTTTCAAAGTTTGCATTTTTTAAATTTATTTTTAGCTCCTGTGACCTACATTATCAACCTATAAAATCAATTCCAACAATTTTGAAAAAAAGGTCTCATGAGGATTAATCCTGTGAAATTTGGACAAAATAGGAGATGTTCTTAACAGAGAATGGTTAATGACACAAACAGGAGACACCAAACACAGGGCAATCCTTACAGCCTACCGTATTAAGCGTGTTGTTCTAAGGTTTAAAGGGGAGATAAATCTACTCTTGTATACACTTCAAATGATATCTCATACAATAGAAGAAGAAGACGCAGCAGAAGAATCATTTAAATTTAAAAAAATGGCCTTGAAATTATTGCTCACCTAAAAAAATAATGTCTGTTCGAGATACTATATTATAGCATAGTCATACTAAATATTTAATCCATGCAGAAATACAAGAAGATGATCTGAATTCCGAAACTGTGACTGTGGTCCAAATTTGAAGGTCATAGTCCTATACATGTATAAGACTAAATAAAATAAAATGCCCCTGGTGCGGAGCTGATTTTGACCTCGGCAATGATTTGAACAAACTTGGTAAATATCCTAGGACACAAAGAATATCTAAACTGTAGGCCTTTTGGTTTCTGACAAGAAGATTTTTTAAGGTTTATCCTACAAGTCCATGTAAATATAAGTGATTCCTGAGGTGGGTCAATATTGACCCCAGGGCAATGATTTGAACCAAATTGGTAGAGGCCCACTAGGCCATGGTACAGTGGGGCTTTCGTTCATGTTGGCAAACGAACCGCACGATACACGCACGATAAACGCAAACGAACCGCACGATACACGCACGTTACACGATAAACGAACGAACGAACGATAAACGAACGATGCACATACACGTTTGATGCACAATACACGATGCACGATACACGGACCGCACGAAACGAACGATTGCAGATAGGCACGGTAGCGAGGTTAATCGATTTACTCGGTTTTTTTCGCCCAAGTGAACAAGGCAATTAATCAATTTATAAATAAAACCATCATTAAAACTAACACATACACACACACACGAAAAAAAACAACGAATGTTCTATAATAGGAAGTCACATGTTCTAAATCGTGTCGAATTTACAAATAATTGTTGTTACACATTGAATTTATTAGATCTATAACGATCCTATGCTTTGAACAATTATTTATTCGCGCCAAGCGTCATTGGTAACCGCATAATACGATTTAATTGGCTATCTTACAGCAGGTGAAGTGATCTCCCTTCGTACACAATACAGGGGAAACCACTCTACGTAGTTAACTCATTATTTTTATTAAACATGAATCGATATAAGACTTAAATTGTAACAGACAACGTAAGTAATCTACAGTTAAATGTTGCCATGCGGTGAGTAACCACTTAACTGATTTTGAAAAGCTGAAATTCTAATGCTGGCTTTTAAGGAAGCGTTGAACTCAAAATATATCGTGCGGAACGATTCACACGGAAGGAACGATGCGATAAACGAAACACGTTACACGATACACGTTACACGATACACGAAACACGTTACACGATACACGAAACACGTTAGAATCGTGCACGATAAACGCACGCACCATACACGAACGATACACGGAAACGGAACGCACGATACACACACGATACACGAAAAATATGCCAACATGAACGCAAGCCCCACTGTACAACAAAGTATCTAAACTCCAGGCATTGTGGTTTCTGACAAGAAGATTTTTCGATTTTGTTCCCATACAAGTCTATAAAATCCAAGTGACCCCATTTTGACCCATGGGCCATGATTTGAACAAACTTAGTAGAGGTCCATTTGACAATGTCACACACCAAATATCTAAACTCTAAGCCTTGTGTGTTTTATTTTTGAACTTCACTTTTAAAATCCATTTCTAGCTCCTGTGACCCAGATATGCAGTGAACCAGAAATATCTGAACAACTTTGGAAAAGCTTCATGCAAAGAACAGCAAAGGCAAGTTTCATTAAAATTGGCCCAGTGGTTTCAGAGGAGATGATGTATGAAACAATTGTGGACAATGGACAAATGATAGACAGCCATTGATCCCAATAGCTCATATGAGTACTACCTGCTCAAGTGAGCTAAAAAGTTATAGAGCTAAAGTTATCATCAACATAATATGAATTTTGTATCACAGACTTTTCAACATCAACATTGATCATAAACATTTTTCTACAAATATTTGTTTAACATGTACACATAAATGATAAGATGAGGAAATCTGACAAGTGTGTGACATATTTAAGCTCAATGTCAAAGTGCATTTTGGTTTGAACCTAAGTGAACCTATTTTTTTCCTGCATACCAAATTAAAAATATTTATAACATTAAAATGATAAATGTTAATACTTTCTTTTCTTGTCCTTCTCTAAGAAAAATGATTAATTTTCTAAAATGATACGCAAGAAAATATACCTATACAGGCAAGACTCGTTATATCGCCAGTCTTGACATTTAGTATATCTCAACATACTTTGAAAATCTTGACTTTTTCTCCATATATGTAAAAAAAAAAATTCTTATCTAGACATTTTGTATTTTGACATTTTTATATCTCTACAAATTTCTTTGGTCCCGATGTGTAAATTCTCACCTGAAAGTACAGGTATGTGTTTTATTTTGACACATGCTGATACGCTCATGGAGGTGCTATACCAGTATCACCACAGTGAGTTATCACACTTTCGAATATTGTCCCAAACCAGGGAAATTACTGGCAACTACTACATTAAAATGTTGCAAACTGTAATGTTTGGAATTCATCTGATAATGCCAGTTTCATGATGAAATTATACACTGTAAACTAAATTAAATGATAAAAAGTATTAACTATTTTCATGACATCATTGATCTTGATAGTGTTAATAGTGAGTACACTTAGAGAAACAGGTCTGTCATAGGTATTTGACACCAACTTGAAGAAAACTCATTTTAGGCTTAAACGTTTGATGTAATAAGACTATCCTTTTTAATAGGTATATAGGGCTGGTATATAGAGCCTACACAGACAAACCTGGTACATGTTAATGCATATGTACACATATTCATATCTCAACATAATAATGAAGATTTCGTTGATGTCAAGATATCGAGTCTCACCTGTATTATAATTCTTAGTTTTGACAGATATACCTTTTTATCAATCAAAAAACTTGATGAAATCCAGTGATTTTTTTCTACATTTTTTTTACCACCTGTGGCTTTCTTATTGGGAAAATTAGCATTATAAATAAAAAAGGGATATTATAAGATAAAGAAATTGTTTTCAATTAACATTAAAACCATCTATTTATAAGTGTCATGTGTTCAAGAAAGTTTTAAATTTACATTTAAATTATTGACATTTAAATTATATAAGAACAATATATCATTAAAATACTATGAATTATTTCTTTTGGAGAAAAAACAACAAAAAACCTATTTTATTGGGATAATAGGTTGTAATTTTGAGGGAAAAATGTCATTTTTGGCTAGGGGAAACCATCTGTAAAAATCACTGGTCATTTATGACCAAAGCAAATATTTCAGTTATCATCATACCCTTTTTAGTGATAAGCAACCTGCATAATAATTTTCTTCTGGCATACTTAAAACTCATTAAGTTTTGGAAAGAGAAAAAAAAGTGTATTCAAGTAATTTAGTTTTGAATAAATCAAAACTCAAACTTGTAAAATACAATCAAGTTAAATCATGCACTTATTTATAAACTAAATATTTGTATGGGGGAAAAAAATCATCATTATCTGAACTTTTTAAGAATATAACTGATTATCTTTCAGATATGTTCTAGTATCATCAAAAGTTTAACATTTGGTTATATCTAATTCAAAAATCAAATGACATGGCCAATAAATTTAAATGCTGTCAAGAAGTACAATTTCAATTATTTTTTTTTAAAATGTACAGTAATAATGGCTTAAAAAGTTTTCTGATTATTGCTGACTTTCAGTCACAGCTTCTTTATTAAAGTACTTTATGCCATTTTTTCTTGTTATTTTTTTCACTTTAATATTTAATTTATCTCTTCAGCATATCTCAGTTATGAAGGATATGACCTACAAGGCCAATATAGAGCTGCCCAACCAAATCAGTTTCTTGCAGTCTGATTAGTTTTACCATATTCACTTTTTCTTAGTACCTTTAAAATGAGAATGAAATATTTTAAAACCTGTTGAGAGTGAGATTTGCATCATTCAAGATCTAGTTTGTAGTACAGTCGGTGTGGGCTGATACACACATGTACTGTAGTGAATCTGACCATCTTGAAGAACTCAAATTATACGACTTTTTATGATTTCAGTTTGTGTTCAGATACAGTTTATTCATTTATAAGGCTATGTACAAAATTGCCTGTTATAAAAGCTCTTTTTATGTAATGCTTTTGTCATCAGACTGGATATGCAGAGCTGATGGGGATTAATGGAGAATGTAGAATGGCTATATGATGTAAAAATTATTATCTGAGATTTCATGCTGGTTAAGTCAAAATAAGCATAGAACTGATAAGAACTCAGTTGGTAAAGCATCCTGCAGAGAAAAAATGATCATAATGAAACAGACTAAAACCATCTTTCAATCCTACTGAGACTGTGAAACTATTATATACTACAGTGCAGATACCCGCCTGAAACAGGCCTCAATGTACATCGAAGAGAAATGATTTGATAACTATACATTTATCAAAAATCCTTAATTCAGACAGGATATTTGAACAAAATTTCATGCATATATAAAGCATGTATTTGGGCTAGTTGCCATCTCTTTTCTGTAAAAATATAGGACCAATGAAATTTTCAAATGTTCATTCATCACTGTCTTCTATCATCATCCTTAAGTATGTCAAAGTGAGGTCAGATTAGACAGCTACACACACACACAAAAAAAAAAATAAAATAAAAAAAAATGGAAAATAGGAATGATAGAGCTCTTTTTAAGTGATAAAAAAGTATATTTTTATATATCTTAAGCACTTTCTCAGACAAAATCCCAACAGGCTGCCTACTATTTGATGAAGTCACATAAAATATGATCAGCAAAAATGAAAAAAAAAAAAAAATATAAAGCAAAGAAAATCCTGTGAAGATTCAGTAAGTGCTTTTGTCATTATCAAATACAAATTCTGTATGCAGACAATCCCAGAACATGCAAGTGGACTTGATTGTTTAAAAAGAAATCCTTTCAATTTTATTTTCCATATTGTTTGTTTGGTAGATTTATATATGTTCAAAATAAATGTCTTGTTTTCTATCAAAATAATCAGCTGATCTATATTTCAAATTTCTCTATATTAAAAATCTAATCAGGCCCTAAAAATCAAGTTTCTAAATAAAGACTTAACACATTTACAACAAATCATGTACAAGCTACAAAAAATCAAAATTTGAATAACATTAGGAAATGTAATGCTTATCAGATATTCTTTAAATTCAATCAAAGGTGTTCTCTGGCCAGGTTGCTCTAGAAGCTTGTAGAGTTGACCTCCCACACACTATTGAACCTTCACAAAGTAGGGGAGGGACGTGACTTTTGTTCCTGAGCTTGTGTGATGTTGGGAATCTGTGAAGAAGTTGGAGCGGTAAACATGTGTTCTTCTTTCGCACTTGAGTCCATTTGCCGTGTTTCAGATCTAAATCCCTGTGGTACTTGGGAATACATTCCAGGGCTTACAGCATGTCCGGGTGACTTGTTCCTGCACTGATTTGGGCTTGCTCTTGGTGATGAGCTGGGTTTCATTTCCTTACTAAAAATAAAATTGCTGTCCTGCCTATTTTGCTGTTTTTGTTGTTGGGAGATTTCAGCGGCATGGGCAGTGACTTCTTTATGGGTCAGTGATATACAAACATCTCCAACTGTCAGCTGCTGACAATCAAGGCCATAGCGCTTGGATGTACATGATGGCTCACATGAGGACCAACCTTGTCCAAAAACAAAAAACGGATGCTCCAATGTGGCATCAACAGTCACCTGTGGAAGAGAAAACAAAAACTGGGCAACGTTTTCAACATGATATTACATCAATATCAACAAAATAAAACACCTCCAAATTACTGTAGAAAAGCCATATCTCTTAGTCAAGCAACTATGGAAATCATTACAGCTATACATACAAGTGTGATAACACACTTTGTTTTACTTTATTTTATAATAGGGCCAAAAAAATTAAAAAAAAAATTCCATTTCTGGTAGCCTGACCGACCCTCTGTTTCAAGGACCGACCCTTAAGTGTTTTTTTACCTTTCTGCCTTAAAAAAAATATTTCCTTTTTTTTTTACCATTCATTCATGTAAAAATTTATAAAATCCCAACCTATAAACCCCCTTTTTTATTTGCTGGAGACCTGAAACGGAACTTTTTTTTTGGCCTAGGGCAATCTTTGCCTAAAAATAACTTTGTATTCAACCGTGTGACCCTGGACATCTGCCAGAGTCAAGATATATATATATAAATATATATTGTGATTCACTGGTTTATCTCAGATTAGTACAAGACTGCTCTGGTCTGCCCACAATTACATTCACTAATTAATGAATGAGTATATTATGTTCCTTGATTGAGATGGGTAGTAAACATCATAAATAGATCTGATAACTGCCCAAAAACTGCTGCTTCATTTTCTTTGATTTGTGGATGCACGACTGACACAGGGTGATCAGGATAGCTCACCTTGATCCCAATGTGCTCTAGTGGGCTAAAACATGGCCCATGATTGCTCACAAGAGTATCATACCATCAAGAAGATTCAACTTTCAGACACAAAATGTTTAAGTTTCTATACAGAATACATAAGCAAACTAGCCAACCATCTGCAGGCCTCATTTTTCAATGGAGCAGCACTACAGTGTAGGACCTTGAAGTTTACATTAGTGCATACCAAAATTTAATTCAAAACATTTGTTTCAGAGGAGAAGAATTTAGAAATTATCTATGAAGAGTATATAAATTAACTAGCAGACCTTCCAGAGGGCTCATTTTCAAAGAAAATGTTTGTTTGTTTGTAGGGTTTAACATCTCATCAACAGTATTTCAGTCACTTGGAGACTATGGCTGCTTGAGACAGATATAGTGCTGTCACACTGCAGTATCATGCCGTAGACATGTGGCATGACACCACACCCAGTCACATTATCCTGACACTGGGCCAACCAGTCCTGCAACTACATTCATATGTTCAGCACCTAGGCAAGGGAGCTATACTAGTACCATACCAGTACTATACTAGTACCATTTTTTATGAATATGATAAAACAATGTTGTGACCGGGAATCGAACTCACATCCTGAGGCGAAAGCTCTAACCACGCAGCCACCACTGACGATGAACCCACAACCTCTCGCTCCTGAGACAGGAGGTATCTGAGGTCAATAGCTTGATGAATTTTTTCCCAAGGGTTTTCCCCGGAGGTATCTGAGGTCAATAGCTTGATGTGATTATTATTACCCAAGGAGGGATGTGATTATTACACCCCAGGAGGTATCTGAGGTCAATAGCTTGATGTGATTATTATTACCCAAGGAGGGATGTGATTATTACACCCCATGTGATTATTATTACCCAAGGAGGGATGTGATTATTACACCCCAGGAGGTATCTGAGATCAATAGCTTGGTGTGATTATTATTACCCAAGGAGAGATGTGATCTTTACACCCCAGGAGGTATCTGAGGTCAATAGCTTGATGTGATTATTATTACCAAAGGAGCTATCTCTGCACATTACTACCCAAAATTATTTGGGAGCAGCTTTGCATCTAAACAATCTATATTTCTTCACATGGTCAAGAGAATTAGTTATGCAACATCAGAGAGAAATTAGTGCTTTTATGCCATGGACAGTTATTATTGTGTCCCATAAATATTAATTTTTGACACAAAATTGATTTTTCAACACTTTTGCTTAATCTCAGCAAACCATTGTTGTAGAAATATTTACAATTGTTCAATCATATTTACAAAATTGACAGGAAATCAGTTTTCAAAGCAGTGAATAAAGTCCTTGGGACCAAGCTGAAAACTTCGAAATAACGATTATTCGGATTAAAAATCCAATGGAAATTTTGGTTTGTGCACATGCATGTCTGTGTTTTCATTACTGGTGCATATCATGGAAATTATTATGCCATTAAAACCGCCTATTTGGTGTATGTTTATACTATTTTGCAAGTTATGAAAAAATACAAAAATATTTCATGCTTCTGATTAACATAATAGTTCAAATAGGTGAAGATAGTGACATATACATTATACATATATATTTTTACCATCGATCTGCTGCTTCAGGTAGTGTCACATGCTGGTGATGAGTGCGATGAAATGAAATGTAACCTGTCAGACATCGATTAGTGATATCAACATTTACAGTCGGACACACTGACAAACCTAATCTCCAAAAGAGGTGTGAAAAACTCGCCAGAACCATCACTCCAGGTGCTGCCGGAAAATAAACTTGGTTACTGACCCGGATACGATTGATGTTAAGGGCTATAATATTATTAGTTCACTAAAATATGAAAACTGACTTCGAAATAAAAATTGAAAAAAAATAAATAAAAAAATAATTGCCATCTCAGGACCGGGAATTTTACTTTGAAATAGCTAAAAAATCGAAATAGCGAAATTCGAAAAGGGAAGGCTGAAAATATACTTCGAAATGGCGAGGAATTTGGTTTAATGATGTTTGGTTTGACGAGGTTCTACTGTATAACAAATACTGATTATAACCTTAAATGATAATTTATGTTCGTAATTTATCAAATAGGTTTTTAACAAATATGCTTTTATTGTTGTATTAAGTTCCTTATGTGTCTGTCATTTTGTTTCCTGTTTTGTACACTGATCACTGTGATTTCATTCCAAGTAAAGCAAATATATAATGAAAATGATATTGAAGCTTATCTGGATATTCACTCATTGCTGGGTCCATCCCTTTATTGCTCAGCTTAGATATCGTCTGCTTTAGTTGTTGAAACCATTCTTGAAAAGAGATGACTGTGATTAAATCAGTCCATATTTATACCCATCCTCCTATAAGTTTGCCTTATTGGTCAAACCTCCTCCTCAATTTCTTATTTGTTTTTCTGTAAATCACTTAAAATCAATTTATGGGGTCCTTTAATTGATTACCATCAAAATTATATTCAAATTAATGTGCGCTGTGCTGAAAAAATTGTAGTGATCTCCCCTTCACAGTTTGACAGGTAAGGTGTGAAACAGCACATAGCAAACAGATTCGGATAAGAGGTGTGAACAGGTGATTAAACCGTATGTTAGGGGGCCAGCTTTACTTCCCATAAAGGGTTATGTTTGAATAACCCAAATGAATAAAGGGTTGTATTTCATATGAACTTATATAAGAGAAAAATCGGGACCAAAGGTTGGGTTTGGATAAAGGGTAGGTATTATGGAAGTCATGTGTAAACAAGAAGGCCATAGAGGCTCACCTGAGTAAAGGGTTAACCAAGATACATTTGTACTATTAAACATTATGAAATCTGGCCTGTAGTTTTGAAGAAGATGATTTTTAAAGTTTTCAAAAAAAAATTCTATCCATTGCCATGGCAACCAGAGTTCTACATGGATAAAGTTTATTTTAGAAACTTTTGTCAAGGTTCGCCCAAGGATCATCCCTGTCATGTTTAATCAAATTCTGTCCAGCAGTTTCAGAGAAGAAGTTGTTTAAAGTTTTCACAATACACATATAATGCAAATTAGTCCTGCCCCTGGTGGCCATGTTTTTTATGGATCAGAATAATTTTAGCAATCTTGGTAGAGGGTTACCCAAGGAACATCTGTACTGAAATAATTTGAAATCTGGCCGGAAGTTTAAAAAAAAATGGTTTCTAAAATTTTCATTATTTATTTATTTCCGTTGCCATGGCAACCAGAGTTCTATATGGATCAAGTTTATTTTAGCAAATTTTGTGAAAATTCACCCAAGGATCATCCCTGCCAAGTTAAATCAAATTCTGTCCAGCAGTTTCAGAGAAGAAGTTGTTTAAAGTTTTCGCTAAATACATATAAGGCAAATTAACCCCACCCCTGGCAACCATGTCTTTTTACGGATCGGAATAATTTTAGCAATCTTGGTAGAGGGTTACCCAAGGAATATCTGTACTAACACATTTTGAAATCTGGCCAGTAGTTTTGAAGGAGATTTTTTTTGAAGTTCTCATTTTTTTTCTTTCTGCTGCCATGGCAACCAGAGTTCTACATGAATCAAGTTTATTTTAGCAACTTTTATGAATGTTCACCCAAGAATCATCCCTGCCAAACTAAATCAAATTCTGAGCAGTGATTTCAGAGAAGATGTCGTTTAAAGGTTTCACTATATACATATAAGGTAAATTAGCCCCGTACCTGGTGGCCATGTTTTTATATGGATCAGAATAATTTTAGCAATCTTGGTAGAGGTTTACCCAAGGAACATCTGTACCAAAAAAATTTGAAATCTGGCCAGTAGTTTTGAATAAGATGTTTTTTTAATGTTTTTATTATTTTTTTTCTTTCAGATGCCATGGCAACCAGAGTTCTACATGGATCAAGTTTATTTTAGCAACTTTTGTGAAGGTTCACCCAAGAATCATCCCTGGCAAGTTTAATCAAATTCTATCCTGTGGTTTCAGAGGAGATGTCATTTATAGCAAATTGTTGACGATACACGATGCACGACTTACCAACGCAGGGTGATCCTAATAGCTCACCATGAGCACGTTGTGCTCAGATGAGTTAAAAAAAACTCCAGTAACTGCCAAAGTATAAGCTAAAATTGTAAATGTATGGAAGAGGTCTTTAAAAGAATTCAATTTTGAATTTTGATACCTAATTAGCTAGCAAGGGCAAAAATACAAAAATAAATTTAATAAAGGTAGATAATCAATATTCTATATTTAGAATAACAAAAAAGAATGATTATCTCCCTTAGAAAACTAAAACCAGTGCCAAGGTAGGCTCAATTTTCAAGAGATTAACTTCATTTTAGCAAATATGGTAGAGAAGAATTAGGTGACCATTTATGCCAAATGAAATTAAAATCTGACCATTGGTTCAGATAAGATGATTTTTGAAATGTTCTATTAAGAGTATAAGGAAACTAGAAAACCCCATGGGGGCCTCATTTTTATAAAGAATCGACTTCATTTTAGCAACAAGAGGGACGTATGGCCCTAGATCGCTCACCAGAGTACATAAGCTTCAGATACAAAGAGTGGAGGCCAAATTTTTCAAGGAATCAACTTTATTTTTGAAATTATAATGGTAGGCAGTCATGAGGTAACCATTTGTGCCAAGAGAAATTTATTTCTAATCATTGATTTCAAAGAAGAATAATTTTGCAATTTTCAATAAAAAAGGAAACTACCAGACCCCTTAGGGACCTCATTTTTCAAAGGATCAACTTTATTTTAGCAATTATGGGAGACAGCAATAAGGTGACAATACACACCACAAGAAATAAAATTCTAACCATTGGTTTCAAAGAATAAAATGAAATCTTCAATAAAGGAATAAGCCAACCCCATTGGGGCCTCACTTTTTAAGGGATCAATTTTATTTTAGCAATTATGGTAAACAATTATGTGATGACCATTTCTGCTTTATTAAATTATATACTGGCCATTGGCTTCATAGAAGAATAATTTTGAAATTTTCTATAAAAAGTATATAAGGAAATTAGCCGAACACTTAGGGGCCTCATTTTTCAAGGGATCAACTTTATTTTAGCAATTATGGTAGAGAGTTATGAGGTGACCAAAGGAAATTAAATGTTGACAAATGGTTTGAGAGAAGAAGATTTTTTGAAGTTTTTAAAGTAAAATTCTGTTGGTTGCCATGGCAACCAGAGTTTTCCATGGTTGATGCATGATGGGCTATTGATCACAATAGCTCACCTTGAGCACGTTTTGCTCTGGTGAGCTAACAAGAGGGCCATGGAAACACTCACCTGAGAACCAGGTATGAATGGGGGGAAAAGAAACAGCAATATCCTATGATATTATGGAAAATGGGGGGCCTCTGTGGCAGAGAGGGTAAAGTGGCTGACTTTAACACTCACTCAGCCCCTCATTGCGTGGGTTCGAATCCCAGCGAAGAAGCCTTCCAGCTAGTTTGCGGTACATTGGTGGTTCTACCTGGATGCCTCTGTGCATTCGGGGTCTTCCTCCACCTGTAATTAGCTGGATGTCACTATATGACTGAAATACTGTTGAAGCGACGGTAAACGCAAATAGTCAAGTCATTATGGAAAATGGACTCTTAGGTTTAGGTTAAATGTTGATTATGTATAGTGGACAACAGATGCTGGACATTATGATTAATTAGTCAGAACAACTCACTTTTGAGCATGTTTTGCTGAGGTGAGCTAAAAATGTAGATGCCAGCTGTGACAGAAATTAAGGTGCCACTTGTTAGGGTGGACTTGGCCTAGCAATCACTACATATGTAAATGTGTGGCACAGCATGTGACCTGTAGTATTGTATATGTAACACGAGAGACAGATGCTGACACTTGATTTCCCATTTACAAGACCCGTTACTTATTGATTTAAGGTTTTCTGCCTATGTCATATCGCTCTATGGTCCCCTATTGTATGGAGAGAGCTCTGTGTATAATACTGAGAGAGTCACTCTGTATGCAGTGCTGGTGAGTCCCTATATACTCTGAGCGAGGTTTTGAAGGTTATAGCTCCCTATAGAAGACAAGTGAAACAAGAGGGCCAAGATGGCCCTTGATCGCTCACCTGAGAAAGATGATTGCTTAAGAAATAAAGATGCTAGAGTGTAAACAAAGTGAAATCTGGCTTTTTTTATGGTGAAAATAACTCCTGACCTAATTGGTAATTGGCCCATCTCAGCCACAATTGAATTCAATTAAGACATTATTGTCATTAACAATGTCATTAAGTTTGAAGATGATTGCTAAAAAAATGAAGATGCTAGAGTGTAATCAAACTGAAATCTGGCATTTTTTTATATTAAAAGAGGCATAACTCCTGGCCTAATCAACAGATCTCAGCTTTAATCAAAATCAGTCGAGACATTATGGTCATAAGCATTGCCATTAAGTTTGAAGATGATTGCTCAAAAGATGAAGATGCTAGAGTGTAAACAAAGTGAAATCTGGCATTTTTTTAATATTGAAAGGGGCTTAACTCCTGACCTTATTGACCGATCTCAGCCATATTCAAACTCAATGGAGACATTATGGTCAAAAACATTGCCATAAAGTTTGAAGAAGATTGCTCAAACGATGACGATGTTAGAGTGTAAACAAACTGCAATTTGGCATTTTTTTTATATTAAAAGGGGCTCAACTCCTGACCTAATCGACCGATCTCAGCCATAATCGAACTTAATCAAGACATTATGGTCATAAACATTGTCATAAAATTTGAAGATGATTGCTCAAAGTTGACAATGCTAGAGTGTAATCAAAGTGAAATCTGGCATTTTTTTATATGAAAAGGGGCTTAACTCCTGACCTTATTGACTGATCTCAGCCATATTCAAACTTAATCGTGACATTATGGTCATAAACATTGTCATAAAGTTTGAAGACGATTGCTCAAAAGATGACAATGCTAGAGTGTAATCAAAGTGAAATCTGGCATTTTTAGCTCACCTGAGCACAACGTGCTCATGGTGAGCTATTGTGATCGCCTTTTGTCCGTCGTCCGTCGTCCGTGCGTGCGTGCGTGCGTGCGTGCGTGCGTCCGTCGTCAACAATTTGCTTTAAACAACATCTCCTCATGAACCGCTGAAGGGATTTTGACCAAACTTCACAGGAATCATCCTTATGATGCCCTCTATCAAAGTTGTACAAATTATTCAGATTGGTTAAAAAAGTAGGTCACAGGAGCTAAAAATAGATTTTAAAAATGCAAACTTTATTTTAAAAATGCAAACTTTGAAAATCTTCTTCTGCAAAACTGCAAGGCCTAGAGCTTAGATATTTGGTATGTAGCATCATCTTATGGGCCATTACCAAGATTGTACAAATCATAGCCCTACGGTGATAAATGACCCCGCACCAGGGGTCACTTGTTTTACATAGAGTTATATAGGAAAATCTTTAAAAATCTTCTTCTATGAATCCATTAGGCCTAGAGCTTAGATATTTGGTATGTAGCATCATCTAATGGTTCATTACCAAGATTGTTCAAATCATAGCCCTACGGTGATAAATGCCCCGCACCAGGGGTCACTTGTTTTACATAGAGTTATATAGGAAAATTTTAAAAATCTTCTTCTATGAATCCATAAGGCCTAGAGATTAGATATTTGGTATGAAGCATCATCTTATGGTTCATTACCAAGATTGTACAAATCATGACCCTATGGTGATAAATGACCCCGCACCATGGGTCACTTGTTTTACATAGAGTTATATAGGAAAAACTTTAAAAATCTTCTTCTATGAATCCATTAGGCCTAGAGCTTAGATATTTGGTATGTAGCATCATCTTATGGTTCATTACCAAGATTGTTCAAATCATAGCCCTATGGTGATAAATGCCCCCGCACCAGGGGTCACTTGTTTTACATAGAGTTATATAGGAAAAGCTTTAAAAATCTTCTTCTATGAATCCATAAGGCCTAGAGATTAGATATTTGGTATGAAGCATCATCTTATGGTTCATTACCAAGATTGTACAAATCATGACCCTACGATGATAAATGACCCCGCACCAGGGGTCACTTGTTTTACATAGAGTTATATAGGAAAACTTTAAAAATCTTCTTCTATGAATCCATAAGGCCTAGAGATTAGATATTTGGTATGAAGCATCATCTTATGGTTTATTACCAAGATTGTACAAATCATGACCCTATGGTGATAAATGCCCCCGCACCAGGGGTCACTTGTTTTACATAGAGTTATATAGAAAAAACTTTAAAAATCTTCTTCTATGAATCCATTAGGCCTAGAGCTTAGATATTTGGTATGTAGCATCATCTAATGGTTCATTATAATTTTAAAAGGTGGCCCTTTGGAGATAAATGACCCCACACTAAGTCTTCTCCTCTGAAACCATAAGGCCCAGTGCTTATATATTTGGTGTGTAGTATTGTCAGGGCTAAAATGTTTAAGATTGAGTTATATCAGAATTCTTGTCTGTTTAAAAACCTTGTAATCAGTTGTAGCAATGGTACTCAGGTGAGCGATCCAGGGCCATCATGGCCCTCTTGTTTTAATATTGAAAGGGGCTTAACTCCTGACCTTATTGACCGATCTCAGCCATATTAAAACTCAATAGAGACATTATGGTCATAAGCATTGCCATAAATTTGAAGATGTTTGCTCCAAAGATGAAATGCTAGAGTGTAAACATCGTGAAATCTGGCATTTTTTGAATATCAAAAGGGGCATAACACCTGACCTAATTGACCGATCTCAGCCATAATCGAACTCAATTGAAAATTCAAAAAGTTTGAAGAAAAAAACTGAAATTTGACATTTTTTTTATATTAAAAGGGGCTTAACTCCTGACCTTATTGACCGATCTCAGCCATATTCAAACTCAATCGAGACATTATGGTCATAAGCATTGCCATGAAGTTTGAAGATGTTTGCTCAAAAGATGAAGATGCTAGAGTGTAAACAAAGTGAAATCTGGCATTTTCTGAATATTAAAAGGGGCATAACTCCTGACCTAATCGACCAATCTCAGCAATAATCAAACTCAATCGAGACATTATGGTCATAAGCATTGCCATAAAGTTTGAAGATGTTTGCTCAAAAGATGAAGATGCTAGAGTGTAAACAAGAGGCCCATCATGGCCCTAAATTGCTCACCTGAGATATATAGGTTGACCCAAGGAACATCTGTTCCAATTTATTTTAAAATCTGGCCAGTAGTTTTGAAGAAGATGATTTTTAAAGTTTTCATTTTTATTTTTTTTGTAGCCATGGCAACCAGAGTTCTATATGGATCAAGTTTATTTTAGCAACTTTTGTGAAGGTTGACCCAAGGATCATCCCTGCCAAGTTTAATCAAATTCAGTCCAGTGGTTTCAGAGGAGATGTTGTTTAAAGGTTTCTCTATATACATATAAGGCAAATAAGCCCCGCCCCTGGCGGCCATGTTTTTTTATGGATCGGAATAATTTTAGCAACTTTGGTAAAGGTTGACCCAAGGAACATCTGTACCAATTTATTTTAAAATCTGGCCAGTAGTTTTGAAGGAGATGATTTTTAAAGTTTTCATATTTTTTTTTCTTTTTGTTGCCATGGCAACCAGAGTTCTACATGGATCAAATTTATTTTAGCAACTTTTGTGAGGTTGACCCAAGGATCATCCCTGCCAAGCTTAATCAAATTCTGTGCAGTGGTTTCAGAGGAAATGTTGTTTAAAGGTTTCTCTATATACATTTAAGGCAATTAAGCCCCGCCCCTGGCGGCCATGTTTTTTAATGGATCGGAATAATTTTAGCAACTTTGGTAGAGGTTGACCCAAGGAACATCTGTACCAATTTATTTTAAAATCTGGCCAGTAGTTTTGAAGAAGATGATTTTTAAAGTTTTCATTTTTTTGCCATGGCAACCAGAGTTCTACATGGATCAAGTTTATTTTATCAACTTTTGTGAAGGTTGACCCAAGGATCATCCCTGCCAAGTTTAATCAAATTCTGTCCAGCGGTTTCAGAGGAGATGTCGTTTAAAGCAAATTGTTGACGACGGACGACGCACGACGACGGACGAAGGGCGATCACAAAAGCGCACCTTGAGCACTTTGTGCTCAGGTGAGCTAAAAACACACGACAGTCGACTGTGGACAAGGGATGCAGGGTGATCACAAAAGCTCACCTTGTTGTGGTCTGGTGAGTTAAAATCAATTGTTAGTTCAAGGTATATTTTTATAAACTGTTTTTAACTATGCACAGGTTCTCAAAATACTGTAGGAAAATGTGTATTGATACGAAGTATAAATTACTGGTGAAAACTTTTGAAATTAAGAAAGTAAAAAATTATCATATTAAAAGCATACCAAAATTCAAAGGGGCAAAGTATAATTATTTTCTCTATTAACTGATGAAAAACCATGCAATTATCCAGATAACCACACAGCAATGGTGGACACTCGGTTTTGTCAAATATCTACTCAGTATTGTGACCACTCAAAATAATTGTATTCTCGATATGATTCCTGTAGGTGGTCCTCAGTATTCATCCTTATACAGAGTGTGCCATTTTTTTCCCCCAGACCATTAGATCTACATATTTTCTTTATTTAGCCATAAAATATTAAAATGAAGTAGATGTTTGCAGTGTGGCCATACTACGTGGTCAGCTGTTCCAAGCAGCAAATTTTGCAACAATTCGGAAAAGAAAAATGCTTATGTTCATTTATTCTAGCGCATTCGAAGCAAAAAAATGTGCCTTGCTTACAGGCCCTAATGATTCTTTGTTTGATGTAAAGGATTTCCAAACACTCTGGAAACCCTTCAAAGCACATCACTAATAATGTTCTCCAAATATTAGAAACTGACTGATTTGGTCTCACTTAATTATTTCAGTTCCAGGGTCAAACGCGAAACTTATTCAATACTCAATTCAATGTGAAACTGTACTGAAGGAGCCAAAATGTGAGGGTTTGTTTGGAAAGAGTTATTTGATTAGTAAAGAGAAATTTTCCTTTCACTGTTGGTCATTTTCATGGGGTTTCTCTTTGATAGCCAAGGCACTCTATATTTGGGATCATCTGCATAAACAAGAGGCCCATGATGGCCCTAAATCGCTCACCTGAGATAAATAGGTTGACCCAAGGAACATCTGTACCAACTTATTTTAAAATCTGGCCAGTAGTTTTAAAGAAGATGATTTTTAAAGTTTTCATATTTTTTTTCTTTTTGTTGCCATGGCAACCAGAGTTCTACATGGATCAAGTTTATTTTAGCAGCTTTTGTGAAGGTAGACCCAAGGATCATCCCTGCCAAGTTTAATCTAAATCTGTCCAGTGGTTTCAGAGGAGATGTTGTTTAAAGGTTTCTCTATATACATATAAGGCAAATAAGCCCCGCCCCTGGCGGCCATGTTTATTTACGGATCATAATAATTTTAGCAACTTTGGTAGAGGTTGACCCAAGGAACATTTGTACAAATTTATTTTAAAATCTCGACAGTTGTTTTGAAGAAGATGATTTTTAAAGTTTTCATTTTTTTTCTTCTTTTTGTTGCCATGGCAACCAGAGTTCTACATGGATCAAGTTTATTTTAGCAGCTTTTGTGAAGGTTGACCCAAGGATCATCCCTGCCAAGTTTAATCTAAATCTGTCCAGTGGTTTCAGAGGAGATGTTGTTTAAAGGTTTCTCTATATACATATAAGGCAAATAAGCCCCGCCCCTGGCGGCCATGTTTATTTACGGATCGGAATAATTTTAGCAACTTTGGTAGAGGTTGACCCAAGGAACATCTGTACGAATTTATTTTAAAATCTGGACAGTTGTTTTGAAGAAGATGATTTTTAAAGTTTTCATATTTTTTTCTTCTTTTTGTTGCCATGGCAACCAGAGTTCTACATGGATCAAGTTTATTTTAGCAACTTTTGTGAAGGTTGACCCAAGGATCATCCCTGCCAAGTTTAATCAAATTCTGTCCAGTGGTTTCAGATGAGATGTTGTTTAAAGTTTTCCCTATATACATATAAGGCAAATAAGCCCCGCCCCTGGCGGCCATGTTTTTTTACGGATCAGATAATTTTAGCAACTTTGGTAGAGGTTGGCCCAAGGAATATCTGTACCAATTTTTTTTAAAATCTGGCCAGTA
This sequence comes from Solen grandis, assembly GCA_021229015.1. NCBI lineage: Eukaryota > Metazoa > Mollusca > Bivalvia > Adapedonta > Solenidae > Solen > Solen grandis. The sequence continues at coordinate 38,283,457 of CM037783.1, read as the reverse complement.
GTTTTGAAGAAGATGATTTTTAAAGTTTTCATTTTTTTCCCCTTTTTGTTGCCATGGCAACCAGACTTCTACATGGATCAAGTTTATTTTAGCAGCTTTTGTGAAGGTTGACCCAAGGATCATCCCTGCCAAGTTTAATCAAATTCTGTCCAGTGGTTTCAGAGGAGATGTTGTTTAAAGGTTTCTCTATATACATATAAGGCAAATAAGCCCCGCCCCTGGCGGCCATGTTTTTTTACGGATCGGAATAATTTTAGCAACTTTGGTAGAGGTTGACCCAAGGAACATCTGTATCAAATTATTTTGAAATCTGGCCAGTAGTTTTGAAGGAGATGATTTTTAAAGTTTTCAAATTATTTTTCTTTTTGTTGCCATGGCAACCAGAGTTCTTCATGGATCAACTTTATTTTAGCAACTTTTGTAGAGCCTCACCCAAGGAACATTCCTGCCAAGTTTCATTAAATTCTGTCCAGCGGTTTCAGAGGAGATGTCATTTAAAGCAAATTGTTGACGACGGACGACTGACGACGCACGACGACGGACGCCGGACGAAGGGCGATCACAAAAGCTCACCTTGAGCACTTTGTGCTCAGGTGAGCTAAAAAGTCACCATACTATAGTACAGCCTCCTTCCTATATTTGGCCATGTTACAAGACATATATTACACTGGCTTCACTCATGATCTTGATTAACCCACCCACATACATTCATGCGCATACGCACACTCATGTATAGTGTGAAGGTTAATCAAGCTCAACTCCTGAAAGCCATGCAATATGTATTACTTACAATATGCTATTCAGGATGTAAAATGTTAACTATTAGTGCGGGGTAAGAGAAAATGCAGAACATTTCTTTGTTGTTTTTTTAAGATTTTACTCTGTAAATTTGAAAGATGCAAGGAAGGGCGAGTGATAATTTAAGGAATTAACCAACCTTGCGTTTGAGATAAGATATGAAGTGTTACAATCCCTTTCATATTGTCTTTTATCACATGACGATCCTTGTTTTCTGTGTAATATAACCATTACATATTTTCTTATATTTAACATGTGTAATATAACAACGTCATTACGTCATTTAACCTATACAATTCATAGGATAAAAACACCATGCAAAAATGCGCTTAAGGTCAAATATTATTATTCAGTTATATCTCAGCATTTAAAGTCATGTGATAAGAAGAATCTCACATGAGTCGTCATATAATATAAAATTTTATTAAATTCGTCCAAGAAAATGGTAAAAAGCTCGCCAGAGGCTCACTTTTTACCATTTTCTTGAATTGGATTAAAAAAATTCTATAATATATGACAACTCATGTGATATCCTATATATAGGATTCAATGTGTTATGATGCCACTGAGTATACAATGTTTTAGGATTTAAACAATATAAGCCATTTTTGACAACTGATATAAGGCCACTGTATAAGGCAAATTAGCCTAGTGACTATATTTTTATATAGATCAAAATAAATCTAACAATCTTTAATACAGGGTTACCCAAGAAACATCTATGCCAAAATAATTTAAAATCTGTTAAGAAGTTTTTGAGAAGATTTCTAAAGTTTTCACTTTATACATAATAAGCAAACTAGTCCTGCCTTCGCAGCCACAATTTTTATGGATTGGAATCTTAGAAGAAGGGTAACCAAATGAGCATGCAGGTTTTACAATAAAACTAGAACTATCACTAAATGTGATTAATACCCCCGCAATACTGCTTTAGAAATGATGAAGTTATTAGGATTAAGAAGAAGAGTATAAAAAAGACATTTTTACATTAGTTTTTCTTCAAGATTTTTGGCCGGGTTACACAGGTTGTGCTTGACCATTGTATGAAATTGTTTTGAATTCCAACCAGTAGTTTTAAAGTTAAGCTCCGGACAAGGAAAAGTAACAAAGGGCAATAACTCTGTAATTACAATAGATAGAGTTATGGTTCTTGTGCACTGCGCTTCCTCTTATTGTGGTTGACAATTGTATGAAATTGTTTTGAATTCCAACCAGTTTTTTTCAAGTTATGCTATGGACAAGGAAAAGTAACAAAGGGCAATAACTCTGTAATTACTCTAGATAGAGTTATAGTTCTTGTGCACTGCACCTCCTCATATTGTGGTTGACCATTGTATGAAATTGTTTTGAAATCCAACCAGTAGTTTACAAGTTATACTCTGGACAAGGAAAAGTAACTAAGGGCAATAACTCTGTAAGTACTCTAGATAGAGTTATGGTTCTTGTGCACTGCACTTCCTCATATTGTGGTTGACCCTTGTATGAAATTGTTTTGAAATCCAACTTGTACTTTTCAAGTTATGCTCCGGACAAGGAAAAGTAACAAAGGGCAATAACTCTGTAATAAGTCAAGATGGAGTTATGGTTCTTGTGCACTGCACTTCCTCTCCATGTGCTTGATCATTGCATGAAGTTGTATTGAATTCCAACTTGTGGTTTTCAAGTTATGCTCCGGACAAGGAAAATGCAACGGACCGCTGGACCGACCGACCGACCGACCAACCGACCGACCGACCACCGGTTTACTCCTATATACCCCCCCAAACTTCGTTTCGGGGGGATAACTAATTTAATTAGTTAATACTTACCTGTTATAACCCAGATATCTGTCTATTCACTACTACTGGCTTCCAAAACTATATCCATAAAATAAACTTGTCCAAAGGTGCCCAGATATTGCTATAACAGTTCCCTGAGTGCATGCCTATTCAATTCTGTAGAAACCATAACCCAAGGAGAGTCAAAAAGGCAACTGCAGGGTAGGAGGTGGGACTCTGTTATAACAGGTAAGTATTAACTAATTAAAATTAGTTAAACTACATTTTAATAGCATTAATACATACCTGTCATAACCCATATATGGTTGGAAGGTACTTGACTGAAGCAAATCATTGTCCTGCCTGAACTGGAGTTCACCATCACTAAGTACAAACTTGATCATACTGCACCACTCTCTGAGACTACCCATATCTTCGTAAAGAGTCTAAAGGGCCAAATAATGAAGAAAAGGAAAAATTGATCAGAATGATCAATAGAGCCGAAGTGATATAAGAACAACAACCACTACAGAAGCTGAACCAAGAACATGAACTGTACCATAGGAGAATGAACCACAAAGAAACCTACACAACTCCCTGGGAGGCAAATATGGGACCCAGAACCTGAATATTGTCAAAAGAAGGACCTAAGGTAGAATGAGGAGAAAGTGGAAGGAGACTTCCAGTAAGCCATTTAAAGTACATCCTCATTGGTTGTATTGGGGTTTACTGTCGCTGCGATAGTATTTCAATCATATAGCGACGTTCAGCTAATTACAGGTGGAGGAAGACCCCGAGTACACAGAGGTACTCGGGTAGAACCACCGACCTACCGCAAGCCAGCTGGAAGGCTTCCTCACATGAAAAATCCGAAGTCCCTACCGGGATTCGATTCGAACCCACAGCAGTGAGGGGCCGAGAGATTTGTAGTCTACGACTGTAACCGCTCGACCACGGCAGCCCCAAGAAGTACATCCTCAAGTGGAGCTTTATTGAGAAAAGCCCAAGAAGTCAAAAGGGCCCTGAGTTCATGAGGGCTATCCTGAGCAAGGACAAATCAGTATGATAGATCGATTCGAGTAGACCAGTCTAGTGATAGAGGCAACTCATTTGGAAATGGATGCTGCTGAGATATCTGCCCCCCTATTTACCAAATAAATAGCCTCTTTCTGTTGCCTTATATAACTTTTTTAAGATAAAACTTCAGAGACCTGACTGGACAGATTAGTCTGTCGGAGTCGTCAGAACCACAAGACAGCTAGACTTGGTATAACCACTGGAGGTAGGCACACCAAAGGAATTTGATTATTCGGAAGGAAACCCATTTGGTAATGTAACAAAACTGAATCATCTCATATTAAACCTGAGAAAACTTTCTTTAACAGAAAGGGTGTGTAATTCACATGCCTTGGCAAGAAGAACTGAGCTATCACTGAAGGAGATTAATACCCCTGTAAAGTGCTTTGATACAGGAAAAGCCAGACTCCAGACGGAGCATAGATAGATAAGAACCTGTATACACAGTATATTGGTTATGATAGTAAGTAAGTAAACTCTTTATTTAAAGTGGATAGAGAGTCTGGTTGTTTGGCACAGTAGTTTAAAAATGTATAGTTACAATTCTTGGGCACTGCAACTCTCCTAGTTGCCATCTGTTTCAAGTGAATACCATGTATAATATTTGAGTTATGTTCGGGACAAGAAAACAAGAGGGCCAAAATAGCCCTGTGTCACTCACCTGAGTAAGATTGCTGCGTTAGGAATGATGACAAAAAATGTGGCATATAAAGTGTTTTTCTAACATTTGACTAAGTGACCTAGATTTTGATCCTATCTGAATTTGCACTCAACTGGGAATTCATGCAGTCATCATTCTTATCAAGTTTAATGAAGACTGGAACAAAATTGTAGGCCTCTAGAGTGTTCATAAGATTTTTCTAAAATTTGTCCTGGTGACCTACTTTTTGACCCCAAATGACCCATTTTCAAACTCATCCAAGATATCATGTAGACAAAGATCCTGACCCAGTTTTGAATTCATCCAAGATTTGAAGAAAACAAACATTCTGACCAAGTTACATTAAGGTAAGGCTAAAACTGTGGCCTCTTGAGTGTTCACAAGGTTTTTCTAAGATTTGACCTAGTGACCTAGTTTTTGATTCCACATGACCCATTTTTAAAATCATCCAAGATATCATGTAGACAAACATCCTGACCAAATCTAATGAAGATTGGGCTTAAACTGTGGCCTCTAGAGTGTTCACAAGGTGACATAGTTTTTGACCCCATGTGACCCATTTTCTAACTCATCCAAGATATGTAGACAAACATCCTGACCAAATCTTATGAAGATTGGGCTAAAACTGTGGCCTCTAGAGTGTTCACAAGGATTTTCTATGATATGACATGGTGACCTAGTTTTTGACCCCACGTGACCAATTTTCGAACTCATCCAAGATATCATGTGGACAAACATCCTGACCAATTCTAATGAAGATTGGGCTAAAACTGTGGCCTCTAGAATGTTCACAAGGTTTTTTCTAAGATTTGACCTGGTGACCTAGTTTTTGACCCCATGTGACCCAATTTCGAACTCATCCGAGATATCATGTAGACAAACATCCTGACTAAGTTTCATGAAGATTGGGATAAAACTGTAGCCTCTAGAGTGTTCACAAGCAATTGTTGACGACGGACGATGGAAGACAGATGACGGACGATACACGACGGACAAAAAGCAGTCACAAAAGCCCACAAGTGCCAGGTGAGCTAAAAAGTGTAATGGACAGACAGACGGACAGAAGACGGAAAAGTGATCCCTATGTGTCACCTCTGCTTATAGCAGGTGACACAAAAATGGTGTTAGTTGCCATGGCAATCAGAGTTCTGCATGGATAAAGTTCATTTTAGCAACTTTTATGAATATCCACTATAGGATCATTCATGCCAAGTTCCTTCAATTTCTTCCCAGCAGTTTCACAGGTGATGTAGTTTTTAAGAAAATTGTTAACGACGGATGACGAGTGATTCCAATAGCTCACCTTGAGTACCATTACCACTTGATCATATCAGTATGTTCCTAAGTATTGTAACACTTTTTGAAAAATTATTTTTCAATGACTTACTTTTTTGAAGAAAAAAAATATGCTCACTTTCTCTTCCAATATTTAAGAGAGATTACGGTACTCCCCATTCATAACTTCCTGGGAAAAATGCCAATATCATTTATGAAGATATTAAAGGTGTTTGAGCCGGTTTTTTCTAGCAGACCTATTTTTCTAAAAATTTGCATATAAGTACTTTAGACTTTAACTAAAAGATATATGAATTAAAAGTAGGGGGTCATTATGCTTGTTTTAGAGATCAAGCTTATGGTAGAGCATCACTATTTGCTAAAATTTGTTGAAAAAACATGGCCTTAAAAAATATGAAAAATTTCGTTTCTAGATATTTTTTAAATATTTTTATAACCATTTGTAACTTATAATGTATTCCATAAGTTACAGATAAAAATACTGTCAAATATACATTCTAAATACAAAACGGGCATAAAATCTCATTTGTGCCCAACCAGAATGCATACAAAAACTATCCCAAAACTGTTATTTTTATATATACATGTATATTTTTCTATATAAAAAAAAATATCAACAGACAGATTTCCTTTATTTTTTGAGAGTCAATTCTCTGATATAAAAGCTTTCTGAAAATGTAAAAAAAATACATACCTCACCAGATTTGTTTATTAATTAAAACTGCTTTTTTCATTGAAATTTTAGCCAAATTTGCATAAAAACACTAAAATGTGACTCTTTGTACCTTCAAAATTTGGCAAATATACTTCTGATGATATTCTTAACACATGAATCTTAAAATTTGGGGATTCTCCTATCAGTCTACTTAAAGTAAATGAGAAATTCAAAAAATTTTTTTTATCAAAATAACCTGCTGAAATGTCCTTAAATACTTTGCACTTATTGCAAGCATAATTTTTTAACCATGCAAAAGCAGATACCTAGCAACAAAAAAAAATCAAAGCGCACAGTGCGCTGAGAGACGGCGACGGGATTAACATTCTAAACCCAGCGTTTCTGAAGTTATTGAAGCAGTCACATGACGACAAAAACTCCACCGCTGTTGCTACAGAGGTACTGTTTGTAACATAATAATCCGGAGTAAAGGTCATGAACCTTTCATTCATAAAGAGCTGCATACCTTAGTAGGTCATTCTCTTTCTCTTGTACTAGCAAATTCTATCTGTTGTTTTGTACGTGTAGAAATTGACCAGGTATTTGATTATTTAAGATACTAAAATGTTTGCCTATCTATTTCAAAGTTAAGAAATGCCCTGGAAGGAACCTAACTCGCCATCATGCAAAATATTGTGTGGACTACTTTAGGTCAATTACATCATAGGGAGCACTACTTTTTCTTGTTACAGGAGTAGATCTTCATGTACGTAAGATGGGTTGCTGTTCTGGTTAAGAAATGTCACGTATATTTTTTTCACGCTTAAAATTGATGCTTCCAGTGCAAAATAATGGCAAAAGAAAACATGTTAACAAACAGTAACACGCTAAAAGCGGTTACGGTTATGATTTAAACGCCTGTGTAACATATTCCACTCGTATTCGTTAGTGCAGAATCGCATTGCACGGATCCGCACTAAGCGCGGAGAGGTACAGTTAAAAATGTTGTGGAAAATATGCAAATTAGCAAGGCCTGATTTCGATTTCCAGCATAAGATGGCTAATCGCCGTCTAAAAATCTGTATTGCAAAATTAACCCCAATTTTCAATAATACTGACATGGGGTTCATTCACCTAGACTACCTATGTAAACAGTCGATTTTCAACAGGACAAGGTTAACCGATGCAAAAATTTCATAGAACTAAGGAATTACTCACATTGGCATGCATAATCTGTTCTTAAGTCCAAGGAATTCAGTAGATATTGACAATTTCAACCCTTGGCCTACTTTCCCTTCAATTCACCTGACTTTCAGAAGAAAGTGGTTTTAATTGACTGTATCTACTTCTACAACAAACTGCATTCATTGTAACTTAAGTGCTCACATGATTCACAAAATGGCTTAACTGAAGTGAAAGAATTTTGGTTTTAACAACAAAAACTTAACAAATATCAGCATATAAAGCATAGCAGTGTTACTAGTAATTTTCTGGTCATAGAACCGTAGAAGTGAGATTATTCAAAGTTCCTTAGAAGAATACAAAAGGGCTAAGATGTCCTTTAATTGCTCATGGACAATTTTACCCATTCCCATCTTTACAGTATATGGGTTTTACCTACCTGAACTTTATGTTCACCCACAACAAAGCCAAGCACTGCAGTACCCTGCGCCCGGTTTTCTTCTATATGCACAACAGTACTGGAGTCTATCTTGAGATCACTGCTGATGTCTGCACTATGTACAAAGTCATTTGTGTCTAAATCTTCAACACGTTTTAAATCCCCATTGGCCAGTTGGATAATGGAACCTTTCATGAAATGTTGGGGGTAGTGTAAATGTGTGTTGCCCCCAGCAACCAAGCCACTGGACCCCTGTTTATCCCTGTCTCCTTGTAGGCATGATTCCTGATCTGGTTCCCCATTGTTCGATTTAGTCCGTTTGAGGGATGGCTCCTCTGTGTTAATGAAAGCACTATGTTGTGGGTTTCCTATAGAAACAGCACTATTTGAGTCTGATGGGCGTAAAATTCTATGTTTTAAACTACCCTCTCTTCCTGCAGGAGCTTTATAAATATCCTGCATGCCAGAGGATAGTTCACGCTTCTGGTTTAATGGTTCTCGTCCTGTCCCAGACACAGACATTCTGGATGGTTCTGGAAAATCTGATGTACTAGAATATTGATGTCCTTTTTCTTCCTTGATTACACCAGTTGTACTATGTCGCCTATGAATGTCAAATTCTTGCTCATGCCTGAATTTCATTTCCTCTCGTTCAGTATTTGGCATGTATGTTTTACTTGGCACTGGTGATGAGGTTTGTGCCACTGTGAGGAGAGGGTACTGTGTTATAGAACTTGCCCCACCAGTCACACTACCAAATGGAGACCTTGGAACTTGTGAGACTGCTTGGGAACCAATACTCTGGAGTACAGCTGAGTAAGATCCAAAATGAGGCTCAAGAGTTCCCGGAATTACTCCAGGAGGATACCCGGCATACTGGTTGCTGTAGAAATTATATGGACCTAAACCCGCACTGTGTGAGGTGAACAAGTTTGGATAAGGACCTGTGGTCCCACTAGCAGTTGTATATGCAGCAGTGTACCGTCCAGTGTCTGACACGGATTGCGGTGGCCGAAACACGCTCCCAATGGTCACTTGGGGTCCAGCCCCAACTGTGCCTGCCACGATACTACGACTGTTGACATCATGAAGCACGATTCCCCCAGTCCCTGCAACTCGCCCCTGCATCAACATACCCTCAGCTGCAGCAAGTTGGGGCTGAGGTGGCCCCTGGGACCCTGCAACATCTGAGAGTCGACCAAGATTATCGTTGTTCCCCCCGACAGAACTACCAGTCATTCTATTCCTGTCATAGCCATTAGTTCCCGACATTCGCCGAAAACTGCCACCGTCATTTCCGGTAAATTCTTGGCTGTTGTTTTCTCTGGCACATTTAGCTTGAAAATTTGAATTTATATCCTTTTCGAATTTGAACTGATATGTATCACTGTTCTTCACACTTCCTAAAAGTGCAGCCTTTAACAAATGATCCTTTGGCTTAATATTAACACTATCACTTAACTTTTCCTTATTTTCTATGAAAGAATTCTGTGAATGCTTGATACCATTTTCTGATTGTTCATCATGAGGGATTTTTGTATAAATGTTAAGTGACTGGCCATTGGTCAACAGGTTGTCACTCTGTGCCCAGACAATGATATTGCCTTGATGTGTCCATGGGAGATCATCTGTGGGTGGAGTTGATGAGGTGAAGGTCTCAGAACAAAGAAGCAACTGTGATTCGTCACCTGGATTTAGAATATAGCCAATATACATTATATAAATTATACACTGACTTAAGCAGTTTTATTCTGAGAGTACATACTGGTTCCAATATGAAAAGGAATGATAATTCCGCCTTGTTCTGTGCTATAATGCAGCAGCATGTAGACAACATTCAACTACATTTTTCAGAGCCAGACTGGAATTCATGTGATAACAGTTAATTATTATTTGGAAATTAAATGTAAATGAAGTAAGAAATGCATTTTATATATATTCAGTATTTTTTTCCACTTTGGGGGGAAAGAGGTCCCACCCATAGGAGGGGGAAAAAAGTGTGTAAACAAGCAAAAAAGCGAATTTTTCTAATATGTATGATGTAGATGTTTTATTGTATTTTACTCTTCTTTAATGATGTTAAATAATAAGAATAATAATATAACATGTTGGAACAGTTTTATCAAGAATATAACATTTACAAGGGGGCCATGATGGCCCTGAATCGCTCACCTGATTATAAATGAGCAACATATGATGGATTTTTCATACTGATCTACTTTTTGACCCCACATGACCCAAATTTGAACTTGTCCAAGATATTATGGAAAAAGACATTCCAACCAGGTTTCATGAAGATTGGGCCAAAAATGTGGCCTCTACAGTGTTGACAAGGTTTTTATACGATTTGACCTCATGACCTACTATTTGACCCCACATGACCCAATTTCAAACTTGTCCAAGATCTTGTGGAGACAAACATTCTGACCAAGTTTCATGAAGATTGGGCCAAAAATGTGGCCTCTAGAGTGTAAACAAGGTTTTTTATAAGATTTGACCTCGTGACCTACTTTTTGACCCCACATGACCCAAATTCAAACTTGTCCAAGATTTTATGGAGACAAACATTCTGACCAAGTTTCGTGAAGATTGTGCCAAAAATGTGGCCTCTAGAGTGTTAACAAGGTTTTCATAAGATTTGACCTTGTGACCTACTTTTTCACCCCACATGACCCAAATTTGAACTTGTCCAAGATTTTATGGAGGCAAACATTCTGACCAAGTTTAATGAAGATTGGGCCAAAAATGTTGCCTCTAGAGTGTTAACAAGGTTTTATAAGATTGACTGTGACCTACTTTTTACCCCACATGACCCATTTGACTTGTCAAGATTTTATGGAGAGAAACATTCTGACCAAGTTTCATGAGGATTGGGCTAAAAATGTGGCCCCTAGAGTGTTAACAATGTTTTTATAAGACTTGACTTCATGACCTACTTTTTGACCCCACATGACCCAATTTCAAACTTGTCCAAGATTTTATGGAAACAAACATTCTGACTAAGTTTCATAAAGATTGGGCCAAAAAAAATCAAATGAAGATGCTAGAGTGCAAACAATGTGAAATCTGGCTTTTTTGAATTTTAAAAGGGGCATAACTCCTGACCTAATGGTACGATATCAGCCATAATCGAACTTGGCCGTGATTTTATGGTTATAAACATTGATATAAAGTTTGAAGATAATTGCTCATGAAATGAAGATGCTAGAGTGCAAACAATGTGAAATCTGGCTTTTTTTAATTTTAAAAGGGGCATAACTCCTGACCTAAAGTTCCGATATCAGCCATAATCGAACTTGGCCGAGATTTTATGGTTATAAACATTGTTTTAAAGTTTGAAGATAATTGCTCATGAAATGAAGATGCTAGAGTGCAAACGAACAAATTGTGGATGACGGACGGACCGACGATGGACATTCATCGATCCTAAAAGCTCATCCTGAGCACACATGCTCAGGTGAGCTAAAAAAACTTAAACTGACACCAACTCTCATTATCAAATCAGGGAGAGCCTGGCAAGGAGCAGTTAGTGTCACAGGAAATAAAAAGAACAGAATTCAGTCCTACTTCCATCTGATCAAAGGATAGAGCCTGATGAGGACAGAGGTCTGGGTTTAAATTGCTAAGACTGGTCATGCCCATGACAGCTGATAAAGTACACAAGTCAGCATACACAAACCTTATTTTTAACAGTGTAAATCCATTCCATATAAGGATAAAACTTCACAAGTAACACAGTAATCTCTAGAGTATGGCCATGCCTCAATTTCCCAAACTCATAAGAAATACACTGCATAACGACAGGGGTTTTATACATCTATTAATTCATCCACAAAGTATGTCTGTTAAAAGCCTCAGTGGCGGCCATGTTTGCTATAAATTATGAAGTGTAAATATCGCTCCCTTATCATACTTAATCACCCTCATGACTTGACAGTTATTCTGCAGTGGAGTGTGACAACATCCTATCTCCACATTCCAGGGGCACACGACCTAGTACAACCTGACTTCATATACGATAGTCTGTCCCGGACTCCTTTACCTGTGTAATACAAATACACTATGTCCCCTCAGACAGGGACAGCAGACAGAAACACAAGCCAAAGCAAGACAAGCTTTGGACTGACTGACCTGCACACTGATCAGACTGTGTTGGCTGAACACCGTCTGGTTACATGTCAATAAGTTTCAATATGAAAATTTCAGACTTGTTACTTTTTAAGGGATTTCTCCACATGTAGAAAGCCTCATGTAAAACAAGAAATGTTCCTTAAAATACATTTTACCTGCTGAAAGAAGTGTGACAGAAGAAATGTGACAAAGTATGATAGATGGACGGACAGACAGATGAAAGGGAAGAGACCCCTATGTGTCACCTCTGCTTACAGCAGGTGAAACAAAATATAGATATGTAACATGAAGGCCATTGTGGCTCACCAGATAACCATAAAACAATTCAGGTCACTTGATTTTATCCAATCAAGAAGAGCATCTTTTTCTAACGGATCAAGTTTATTTTAGCATAAGGTTATGAGGTAATTATTTGTGTTAATTGAAATTAAACTCTGACCATGGGATAGTTCCTAAACTGTCAATCAAATATGTTTTCATTAACCAGCTTATGGAACCAGTGTAAATGTGAACAGTTGACCTACTTTACTCAAAAGAACATGTGCTTTTTGTTTGTGATACTTAACCTGGGTAAGAATGGAAACTGACAAAATATCAATGAGTTACATTTTTTATAAATTGTTACAAATTACAAGGAGTTAAAATTTTAGAACCATACATTAGTTTCACAGAAGAAGGAATTCAAAACTTTTCCATATTGAGTATAATATTATAAGGAAATTTTACTAGAGTAGAGGGCTATGAGGTGACCACCATTTGTGCTGATTGAAATTAAATTCTGACAATTGGATTCATAGAAACTAATTTTAATTTTCTATATAGCAAATATAAGGAAACTAGCCGACCCTCTAAGGCCTCATTTTTTAAGGGATCAACTGAATTTATAAATAATGGTGGAGGGATATGAGATGACAATTTGTGCTAAATGATATTAAATTCATAGACTTGTATTAAGAAATTAGCAGATCCTCTATAGAAGACATTTTTCTTTATTTAAGCAGTTATTATAGACAGCCATAATGTGAACATTTGTGCAAAATGAAATTTAATTCTTTTTTTTCTTTTTTTTTTATAAATTCTGTTGCCATGGCAACCACTTTCTGCATGGATTAAGTTTATTTTAGCAACTACTGTGAAGGGCCCTACAAGGATCATTCATGCCAATTCAATTTCTGCCCAGTGGATTTAGAGAAAATGCCTTTTAAAGTAAATTTTTGAAGCAGCATAATGGCAGAATTATGGTATTCAATCATAATTTTTTATAGAGTATAAACAGGAAACTAGCCAACCCCATAGGGGCCTCCTTTTTTTTAAAGGATCAGATTGTTTTCACAGGCTACCTATGAGGTGACCATAAGTGCTCAATGAAATTAAATTCTGACCACTGATTTCATAGAAGAATTTTGAAATGTTTTATTTAGAGTATATATGGAATTTTACTAACTGACCCCCTATGAGCCTCATTTTTCAAAGGATCAACTTCCTTTTTGCAATTATGGTAGAGGGCTATGAGGTGACCATTTCTGCTGAATGAAATTAAATACCAACCATTGGTTTCACAGAAATAGGTTTTCTTTTCTACATACATGTAGCTAAATAAAGAAACTAGCAACCCCCTGGGGGGGGGGGGGGGGCCTCATTTCTTCAAGGGATCCATTAATGGTAGATAGCTTGGAGGTGATTTTTTTGTCCCAAGTGAAATAAAATTCTGACCACTGGTTTTAGTGGAGAAGATTTGTTTTGTTTTTTATTCTATTGGTTGACAAGGCAACCACATGGAAGTTTCTTTTTTTAGCAGCTTTTGAGAAGGGCCACCCAAGGATCATTCATGCCAAGTTTCATCAATTTCTATCAAGAGGTTTCAGAGGAGATGACATGGGGTGATCAGAATAGCTAGACCTGAGCATGTTGTGCTGGTAACTAAAAACAGGCTAAGCTTAATAAAGCTTTCCAAGGTTATGAGTTGAATAGGATTTGTTCATTTCGGAACTTGTATCAATAGTGTACATTGTACTTGAGTAACTACACCATATTTGGAGTAAGTTTAAACTCATGTATCTCATGTTCAATGTTTGACAGACATATGATTTATGCACACGAGTGTAAAAATGTGAGTTCTTTGGAACCTTCAAAAGTTAATTAAAACTTAAATAATTAAAATGTAACATAAGTCTGGGTAATTAACATAACAAATCAAGAGACTTAAACTCTCTTATTGGTCATTATCAACATTTCCATTCTTCAGTTACATTTATTCTTTTCTTTTGAATAGTGTGGTTTGAGGAACAGAGACAAAAGAGACTATTGAAAGAGTTACTGGTGTTGAATTTTACCGAGAAGAAAATGGACTAGTTAAGTTCAGCTCATTTCAAATAACTTTTTATGAAAACAAGATAAGTGCATATATCACCCTTTTACCCCACCGCATCCCCATTGTATAAAAAAATTCCAAGGGCTATCTGTATAATGGGGAACAAAAACAAGAGGTTAAGGGTGGTCCTAGAGCACTAACCAGAGTGTCATAAGCCCAATCAAAACAATTCAGATCACTTGATTTTACCTTCAGTATCAAGCAGGTTTAAATTTCAGACACAAAGAATTCTAAAGATTCTATACAGATTATATAAGCTAAATAGCAGACTCCTTGGAGGCCTCATTTTCAATTATATTTTTCCAGCTTGCCCTTTGGCATGAATTCTATAAACTTATACAGTAGAACCTTGCCAAACCAAACACCATTAAACCAAATTCCTCGCCATTTCAAAGTTTATTTTTGGTCGCGATTTCTTCCCTTCTTATTTTAACTAAAAATAAAATGTTAAATCCGAATTTCACTATTGTGAACTTTTAGCTATTTCGAAGTTAAAACCCCAGTCCTTAGGTTGCATTTCATCCACACTTTTCAATTTTTAATTTCAAAGCCAATTACATTTATTTTTGTGAACTAATTATTGTCCTTATCATCAATCATATCCAGGTCAGTTTATTTTGCAGAGGCACCTGGAGTGATGGCTCGGGCAAGTTTTTCACACCTCTTTTTGAGATTGGGTTGGGCAACATGTGTCCAACCGGAAACGTTGATTATTGCTAATCAATGTCTGACAGGTTACATAATCTTCAGGTGCCAGCAGATAAACCCAAGTGTCAGATCTTGAGTACATTCCGTATTATCGCGTTTGTCACCGGCATGCAACGCTACCTGAAGCAGCAGATCTACGGTAAAAATATGTATCACTATCTGACATGTTAGAACGATTATGTTTATCAGAAGCATCTAAGTAGATCATGAAATATTTTTATTACTTTTTCATTATTTAACTTACAAATAGTATATACATACTTCAAAGAGGTGATTTTTACGGCGTAACGATTTCCACAATATGCACCGGAAATGAAAACGCAGACATGCAAGCACATAAAATGAAATTTCCATCGGATTTTTAATCTGAATAATCGTTATTTCGAAGTTTTCAGCTTGGTCCGAAGGACTTCGGTTTAAGGAGGTTCTACTGTAATTAAAACACAAATTAAAACACCTGTCTTCACCATATACCACTAAATACAAACATTATGCTTTTTGAAACATCCTAGGCAGAAAAAGTTCTTCAGTGAAATATTTATTTCATCCTGTTTTATCAATTGTAACAAACATCACAACAATTTTGGCCCTGTTTATTTACATTAGTCTACTCTGTTGTATTAAATCAGCATTTACTCTATAGAAGCATTGATGGTGCATGCATGCTCTCTCTCTCCCCACCCACCAGATACACTAACCTGATTACACTACATTTGTGTACTGATCAGAAGTATAATACTATTCCAACAGCTTAACTTTTAGAATAGCTCTTTGGTGTTGGCTTGCTGATCCAACACCCAGGGTTCGATCCCAGGACGAAGCCAGAAGTTTTTCCCCTTCAAACTATTAAGTTAAGAGGATGATTATTTACATTGTAAAACACTAACAGATAATATATGAGAAGTGATGTCAGAAAAAAATCCTGGAATGTTGTGGTCTACTTTATGAAAATTACTAAGTGTTACTCATATTCACAATTGCAATGGATCTCCAATTTTTTTTTATTTTCCACAGGCATTGAATTTAAGGGGGTCGAATCCTGTTCAGAACATTTTCAATATTCTTAACAAAATCTTTATTTG
>CM037783.1:38217200-38267200 GCA_021229015.1 Solen grandis | reverse complement strand
CATAAAAAAACATGGCCGCCAGGGGCGGGGCTTATTTGCCTTATATGTATATAGGGAAACCTTAAACAACATCTCCTCTGAAACCACTGGACAGAATTTGATTAAACTTGGCAGGGATGATCCTTGGGTCAACCTTCACAAAAGTTGCTAAAATAAACTTGACCATGTAGAACTCTGGTTGCCATGGCAACAAAAAGAAAAAAAAATGAAAACTTTAAAATCATCTTCTTCAAAACTACTTGCCAGATTTTAAAATAAATTGGTACAGATGTTCCTTGGATCAACCTCTACCAAAGTTGCTAAAATTTTTCCGATCTGTAAAAAAACATGGCCGCCAGGGGCGGGGCTTATTTGCCTTATATGTATATAGAGAAACCTTTAAACAACATCTTCTCTGAAACCACTGGACAGAATTTGATTAAACTTGGCAGGGATGATCCTTGGGTCAACTTCCACAAAAGTTGCTAAAATAAACTTGATCCATGTAGAACTCTGGTTGCCATGGCACAAAAGAAAAAAAAATGAAAACTTTAAAAACATCTCTTCAAAACTACAGGCCAGATTTTAAAATAAATTGGTACAGGTGTTCTTTGGGTCAACCTCTACCAAAGTTGCTAAAAATTTTCCGATCCGTAAAAAACATGGCCGCCAGGGGCGGGGCTTATTTGCCTTGTATGTATATAGGGAAAACTTTAATCAACATTTCCTCTGAAACCACTGGAAAGAATTTGATTAAATTTGGCAGGAATGATCCTTGGGTCAACCTTCACAAAAGTTCCTAAAATAAACTTGATCCATATAGAACTCTTGTTGCCATGGCAACAAAAAGAAAAAAAATATGAAAACTTTAAAAATCATCTTCTTCAAAACTACTGGCCAGATTTTAAAATAAATTGGTACAGATGTTCCTTGGGTCAACCTATTTATCTCAGGTGAGCGATTTAGGGCCATCATGGGCCTCTTGTTTATACTCTAGCACCTTTAATTCTAAAGCAATAATCTTCTTAATTCGTGACAATGTTTATGACCATAATCTCTCAGTCATGTTGATTATGGCTGATATCGACCAATTAGGTCAGGAGTTTTTTTAATTAAAAAAATGACAGATTTCACTTTGTTTACTCTTGTATCTAGCATCTTCATCTCTTAAGCAATCATCTTCAAATTTTACTGTGTCAATGTTTACGACACAACAATTTTTATGACCATAATCTCTCCATCATCAAGATTATGGCAGATATTGACTTATTAGGTGAGGAGTTATGGGCCTTAAATTATAAAAAATGCCAGATTTTTTACTTTGTTTATACTGGCATCTACAATTTGCGTCTACAATCTACATTCCAGCAATCATCATGTTACTTATAGACAACAATAATGGCAACAGTATCTCAGTTGAGTTTGATTATGGCTAATATTTGACTGATAAAGCTACATTTATGCTGAACATCACACATATTTGCTATTTTTACATTCTTACTTCTTTATTTTTTAGCCAGTGCAGGTTTTTAGGTGAGTGATAATGGGGCCATATAAATCAAAAATTAGAATGTAACTAAAAGACATCTTTGGCTGATATTAAAATAAATTATTAATATCTGAAAATATAGTGTAAATAAGTTCTTCTAAATTGTAAAATGTTTTTACATTCCAAGCATTTAAAAAAAATATTTCTTCATAAATTTTCAAATTGATTGTGGAATATTGAAACACAGTTAACCTGTCATAAGTGTCCAGTCAAATAAAGGAGATAAAGGGGGCCTGCTGACTTAGTTCATATGGTGGCTAAATGGAAGTCAGAGTTTTAATCATATATTTTCAGCTCACCTGAGCATGTGTTTTCAGGATGAGCTATGTCCACCATTCATCTGTCTTGAGACATTGCGTCATCAGGTTTCTTTCTGACTACATGGCCATACCACCTCAACCGTCTTCTTCTTGTCTCATCAGCAGTATGTGCAATGCCCGTCAGGGTTAGAAGATCAGAATAAGACTTTCCTTCGCTATGTCTGGTGCCCAGATGTCTTCTTAGTCTTATTTTGTGTTTATTTGTATTTGCTTCCTTTTGATTTAAATCATAGACCTATTAAACAGATTAGATTATAAGGTCATAACGGTAGAACAGAAAAATGCGGGGGGGGGGGGGGGGGGGGGGGGGCAGTATGCTTTTTGTTAGCCTTCCATTAAAACATTTTGTTTTAATCTTTTCTTGTTACTGTACAGAAAATTAAAATTAGTGCAGAGAATTTTCTTAAACATTGCAAGGTTATAGACAATCACACTAGAAACAGATTTATTGAAAAAATGGGGGTCCCCATACTACTTTTTGAGTTAAATGCCCCTGATTTTTTTTTTTCTCTTTTCTGTCCTCTTTAAGGGCAGATAACTAAAAATCAAGCCTATCAATACCTTATTTTGTTTCACGTTATTGTTTATTATTCAATTTTGGTCAATATGCAATGTTTGAAAGAATTCTATCCAATGGAATTTCACTTTGTTTCTGCATGTAAATATACTGCATTTTTCACGAAAAAAAATAAGAAAATTTCTGTATATTTGTGTATGCAACAATAATATAAAATCTGTAACATATAACTTCTGAAAATTTTAAACATTGACAGAAAATAAAGTACCAAACATTGAGTTAAAATCAAATGAGGTGTTGCTAGCCATAACATTATGTTATCTGCCCTTGAAAATGTATAAAATCAAACTGTAACTGTAGGAAACACCTTTAAAAAATCTTTTAAACTAAATGCTTGATCTGTTTTGAACCACATTTGTCTTAGGATTACAGTCAGTGACTACCTGCACTAATTTTTATAGCAAGCATTCAGCGCCAGCAAATCCACCTGAATATCATGCTCCCTCTATAAAGGCTGGTTTGACTGTAGTCTTGATATTTTATTCTTTCACCAGTTAAATTGAGACCTTGTCCTAGACTGAAATGCTGCAGGGGTGGGAGTGTCTTGTAGAACACCCCATCAACCATAATTAGGTATTGATTTCCACAGAACTAGACCTAGGTAAAAATAGCCAGAAGTGCTACGCAGTTGTAATATCTATAAGAAAAAAGTTAGCAGTTAACTGCATTTGTTGTTCCAAATGAAGCACCTCGCCAGAGCAATGACGCGAGTGCTATTTATGAATGTAGGCTGGTTACACAAGCCAGTGGGGGTATTGATCTAGCTTGATCAATGGTGGCCTGTAGCACATTTAATATGATCAGTATGAATGAACCAGTATAGAAGTCTTCTCACTGCGATCAATAAAAACCCATCTTTTTCTCTTTTTGGACATTTTGGTATATGTGTGGGTGGAATGATTATATGATGACAGAAAAACTTAGTGGCTAGTTTTCTTTCTTTAAATTAAGTACATAATACGATATGCACAATTTAAAGATTTAATTTTATGAATTTTGCCGTGTTCATAGGTTTGCTATGTTATACTTAACCCTTTCCCTCATAGAGGACACCATGAAAAGACCTATGCGAACAGCATAAAACCAGATCAGCCTGCGAGTAACTCGCAGGCTGATCAGGTTTTATGCTGTTCGCTGCTCCTCAGTGGTCTGGAAATGAGGATTTTGTAATTAAATTTGGTAAGGTTTAACTGTGGTTTTCTGCAGGTCAGGCTTTATGTGATACCTATAGTGGGCGTCAAAAGGAGTATATATGAGGGAAAGGGTTAATAGGATCTGTAAAAAAAATCCAGCAGTGGTATACGGTAGTTGAGCATACAGAGAGATCAAAATGTGTACATAACAAGCATTTTTTTATATTCAGCAAATATTTATTTTTATATAATTTTATATCAATTTTTATCATATCATGGCCCTGGGGTCAAAATTGGCCCCGCCCTGGGTGTCACTTGATTTTACATAGACTTGTATAGGAAAACCCTCAAAAGATCTTCTCAGAAACAACAAGGCCTGGAGTTAAGATGTTTACTAGTGGATCTCAACTAAGTCTGTTCAAATCATTGCCCAGGTGTCAAAATTGACTTATTAAAGCTGTGACCTTTAAAATTTGGATGGCAGTTACAGTTTTTGTGTGAAATTTAGATGATCAGTTGCTGTAATTCTGCACAGATTATTTATTCTGTATGACTCATAATGCTAAAATATGCATTGAAGGCAATGTTTCTCAGGTGAGCGATCAGGGCTATCTTGGCCCTCTTGTTTATTTAGAATGTCCAGTGTCCAGAGTCTGTCGTCAACATTTAACTTAAAATGACATCTCCTCCTAAACCACAGGGCAAATTTTAAAGAAACTTCACAGGAATGTTCCTTGGGTGAAGCCCTTTCATAGTTGTTCAAAGAATTTGATTCCATGCAGAAAACCTTCAAAAGATCTTCTTCTCAGAATTCTAAAAGCCTGGAGTTAGGATGTTTACTTGTGGAACTCAACCAAGTATGTTCAAATCATGGCACTGGTGTCAAAATTGAACACCCCCCCCCCCCCCCGACTCGTAATACAATAAATGGCATTGAGGGCAATGTGTCTTAGGTGAGCAATTCAGGGCCATCATGGCCCTCTTTTTAGCTCACCTGAGCATAGCTCAGGGTGAGCTTTTGGGATACTTGATTGTCCGTCGGCCGTCGTCCGTCGTCCGTCAACAATTTGATGTTTACACACTAGAGGCCACAATTTTGATCCAATCTTCCTCAAACTTGGTCAGAATGTTTGTCTTGATGATATCTTGAACCCTTTCGAAAATGGGTCAGGTTGGATCAAAAAGTAGGTCAGTAGGTCAAATCTTAGAAAAATCTTCCAAGTTTACACACTAGAGGCCACAATTTTGATCCAATCTTCCTCAAACTTGGTCAGAATGTTTGTTTTGATGATATCTTGAACCCTTTCGAAAATGGGTCAGGTCGGATCAAAAAGTAGGTCAGTAGGTCAAATCTTTGAAAAATCTTGTTTACACACTAGAGGCCACAATTTTGATCCAATCTTCCTCAAACTTGGTCAGAATGTTTGTCTTGATGATATCTTGAACCCTTTCGAAAATGGGTCAGGTTGGATCAAAAAGTAGGTCAGTAGGTCAAATCTTAGAAAAATCTTTTGTTTACACACTAGAGGCCACAATTTTGATCCAATCTTCCTCAAACTTGGTCAGAATGTTTGTTTTGATGATATCTTGAACCCTTTCGAAAATGGGTCAGGTCGGATCAAAAAATAGGTCAGTAGGTCAAATCTTAGAAAAATCTTGTTTACACACTAGAGGCCACAATTTTGATCCAATCTTCCTCAAACTTGGTCAGAATGTTTGTCTTGATGATATCTTGAACCCTTTCGAAAATGGGCAGGTTGGATCAAAAAGTAGGTCGTAGGTCAAATCTTAGAAAAATCTTGTCGTCCGTCAACAATTTTGATGTTTACACACTAGAGGCCACAATTTTGATCCAATCTTCCTCAAACTTGGTCAGAATGTTTGTCTTGATGATATCTTGAACCCTTTCGAAAATGGGCAGGGCCGGACCGAAAAGTAGGTCTGTAGGTCAAATCTTAGAAAAATCTTGTTTACACACTAAGGCACATTTTTCAATCTTCCTCAAATTGGAAAAGTAGGTAATAGGTCAAATCTTAGAAAAATCTTGTTTACACACTAAAGGCCACAGTTTTGATGCAATCTTCCTCAAACTTGGTCAGATTGTTTTTCATGATGATATCTCGAACCAGTTTGAAAATGGGTGGGGCTGGATAGAAATGTAGGTGTTGTTTATACTCTGAGGGCAACATTTTTGGTCCAATCATCCTCAAACTTTGGCAGAATGTTTGTCATGATGATATCTTTTGTGGATGGGGTCAGAAAATTCCTGAACATTGTTTCACCTCATCATCTTAATTCTAAAGCAATCTGTTTTGTACAGGCAATGAATGATACTTTTCTCAGGTGAGCGATCTAGGGCCATCTTGGCCCTCTTGTTTATTTATTTATGGTAATTTGCTAGCGTATTGACTGGAATATTTATAGGAAATTTTATTGCAGTTTTGGGTGAAATTGTCAGAGATTCTGCTTAAAATTGCAAAATGTTCTGATGGATGCTTGACAAATACGGTGGTTCTCTTTCTTCAGGGTGAACTTGAGCCATCTTAAAACACTGTAAATAGAGAACATTACGACATTTTGAAATCAGTCTGCCATTTTCCTTAACTCGTTTAAATTTCAAATACATTGACTTTTAGGTAACTGGTAGGGTGGGAGGTGTCCTTAAATTTGTTTTCACTTCTCTGTTAATCATGGTAGTTGTTTAGCCGCTACTTTTGTAATTCTGTTTATTTTCATACACATGATAAACATGTTTTTTTTATCTTTGTACATACAGTCAAACTTTCCCAAACATCCACTTCTTATTATGGACTTTTTGTCTGAAAAGGCTCTTAAATATCCATAAAAAATTATTTACTCTATATCTTTGATTATTTATATTAAACAACCATCTCTTTTTGCAACCAGCGACTGGTAAATATAAGTGCAGGCCAAATAAAACAAAACATACATTCAGCAACCATTTGGTAAAGGGCACATTTAAGTGATTAACTGCATGTAAAGTTTTTGCTTAACTAATCCAACCTGGCCAAGTTAGTGTTTGTTACAATGGAATTTTTCGCACAAATATGATTAAGCCTTTAACAACATTTAGACAAAAAAAGGTTTCGACACTCTAAACACCTAAGATAGCCGCATCTCTTCTCATCCGGGTACTTGAAAAAAATCTTTGTGAATTTACCCAATGAAGATTATATTAATCAATATTAATACCATTATTTATGTCAAAAAAGTCATGAGTTAAGATTTTTAGCTCACCTGAGCAAAGCTCAGGGTGAGCTTTTGTGATCCCGTTAGCATCAATTTTAGTGTTTACACTCTAGCACCTTCATTTCTTAAGCAATCATCTTCAAACTTTAATATCATAATATCTCGATTGTGATCGATTATGCCTCAGATCGGCCAGTTAGGTCAGAAGTTATGCCCCTTTTAATATAAGAAAAAGCTTTCACTTTGTTTACACTCTATCGTCATTTTTAGCTCACCTGAGCACAACGTGCTCATGGTGAGCTTTTGTGATCGCCTTTTGTCCGTCGTCCGTGCGTGTATGCGTCCGTTGTCAACAATTTCTTTAAACAACATCTCCTTCTAAACTACTCACTGGATTTTGATAAAACTTCACAGGAATGTTAATTATTGGGCCCTTTACCAAAATTGTTACAAATATTTTGATTGGTCAAAAATCTAGGTCACAGGAGCTAAAAATAGATTTTAAAAATGAAAATTCTAAAAATCTTCTTCTCCGAAACCACAAGGCCTAGCCTTTTGATTTTTGATATGTAGCATGATCTTATGACTCTCTACCAAGATTGTTCAAATCATGACCCTGGGGTCAAAATTGAGCCTGCCAAGGGGTCACCTGATTTTACATAGGCTAATATAGAAAAAAAACTTGAAAAATCTTCTTCTCTGAAACCACAAGGCCTAGCCTTTCGATTTTTGGTATGTAGCATGATCTTATGACTCTCTACCAAGATTGTTCAAATTATGACCCTGGGGTCAAAATTGGCCCGCCCCAGGGGTCACTTGATATAACATAGGCTAATATATAGGAAAAAACTTGAAAAATCTTTTTCTCAGAAACCACAAGGCATAGAGTTAAGATATTTGGTGCGTAGCATTGTCTAGTGGATCTCTATCAAGTTTGTTCAAATCATGACCCTGGGGTCAAAATTGGCCCCGCCATAGGGGTCACCTGATTTTACGTAGGCTAATATAGAAATAACTTGAAAATTCTTCTTTTTAGAAAACTAGAAAACACATGGCCTGGGGTTTAGATATTTGGTGAAAATTGGCCCCGCCCCAGGGATCACTTGATTTTAAATAGACTTATTTTGGAAAAAAACTAGAAAAATCTTCTTCTCAAAAACCACAAGGTCTGGAGTTTAGATATTTGGTATGTAACATGGGCTAATAGACCTCTACCAAGTTTGTTCAAATCATGACCCTGGGGTCAAAATTGGCTCTGCCCCAGGAGTCACTTGATTTTACATAGCCTAATGATACCAGGTGAGCGATCCAGGGCCATCATGGCCCTCTTGTTTATGAATCATCTTCAAACTTTATGACAATGTTAATAACCATAATATCTCAATTGAGTTTGATTATGGCTGAGATTGACAAATTAGTCCAGGAGTATTTTATAAAACAAGAAAATGTGTCTCTGAGAGCAGAATAACCAATTTTACCAAGCCACAGCCATAAAATTAAATAAATACTACCAGTAAATAATCCATATCACCTCGCCATACCAAACATAATTTAATCGAATTTCTCGCCATTATGAAGTTTATTTTTGGTCCCGATTTCTTCCCTTCTTATATTAATTAAAAATAAGTTTAATCAGAATTTAGCTATTTCTATTTTTAGCTATTTTGAAGTATAAATCCCGGACCGGAGATCACAATTCATGCATATTTTTCAATTTTTATTTCAACGTCTAATTATTGTCCCTATCGGTAGTTGTATTCTGGTCAGTTAACCAAGTTTATTTGCGGAAACACCTGGAGTGATGGCTCAAGCAAGGTTTTTCACACCTCTTTTTGTTAGATTATGAGTACATTCCATATCATTGCATTTGTCACAAGCATATGACGCTACCAAAAGCAGCAGATCAATGGTAACTAGATCCGCAAGCAGTATCTCGGTTTTCGCTTTTAACCTAATCAACTTGAACACTTTATTTCAACTCAGGCACAATTTTCAATATGAAACAGAACGAAAAGGTTTTTGAAGACCTACTCTCATTTGCACAGTCTTTTTTTTTTTTTTTTTGCAATGTTAGAACATTCAAACTCTTCTAGCGCAAATATTTTCCCATACCCTGTCCCTTGAAATCCACCACATTCTGTGGTGCTGTCAACAAGGAACAAAATGCTGAAAACCGCATTTCAATCAGACTTTAACATTTTGAGTTATAAGCAAAAGAGTGATTTTAAGCAAAACGCCCTCTAGCGGCAAAATTGGAAACAAAATTGCAAAAACAGCAAATAGTTCAAACAAGTATACTAGTCACACAAGTCAAACTTTTTATTCTTATGTATCAGTATTTGAAGCATAAAACCTGATTTACAATTATTCCAAAAACAGATCAAACTTTGGACTGCCGTATAATGACCAAATCAAGTCCGATCTTCAAAAACTAAACATCACTGGAAAGAGCTCTTGCAGAACTAAAACTTTTGTTCATATACTCTCAATGAAATATTTTTAGTTTTGGAGCTATTTGTGGCCGAATAAAAACACAATAATCGTAATATGACCTTGACCTTTTCAATTCTTTTTTATTTTTTGAATTGTGAGGCCCTTTCAAACATAACAATACTAATCGTGTGAAAATTTCATGAAGAATGAACAGAAAATAAAGTCAGGAGCGAAAAAAACATGTTTTTGAAATTTTAATTTTTCCCAAAATTTAGTGAAGTTTAACCGTTTCTAGAGGACAAACCACTCATTTCCTTAATTCGCCACCCCATATATTTTGTGTGTATATGTCTTGCAAATCGTATGCAGCAAACAGAATTATTTTATCTGATCTCTAACAAAAGTGGGTAGGTTTTTCGTAGACCTACCCTCATTATTTCACTTTTTTCCAAGGTTCGAACATTCAACCTCTCCTAGAACAATTTTTTTCCAGTACTCGATGATAAGATATCCATCATATTTGATTGGGCTGTCAACAAGGAACATTATGTAAAAAACCGCATAAATCAGGTTTCAAATATTTGAGTTATTAGCAAAACAGTGATTACATGCATTGCGCCCCCTAGTGGCTAAATCAGAAACAAAAGTGCAACGTTTGACCATTTAGGCACATGTTCAGATAAAGATGACTCCATGCCCAAAATTTCATAGCTGTAGCTTTTTTCATCTGGCCGCTAGGCTGGATACAAAAATGGGTGGAATTGGGGGAAAAAAAAAAAAAAAAAAATCAACAGAAGAAGAACAATAGGTTTTCGCCCTGCAGAGGCGAAAACCTAAAAATATGTATCACTTTGTTGACATGTTTAAACGATATGTTAATCAGGATTACCTCACTAGAGCAAGAAATATTTTTATTATTTTTCATAACTTGCATATAGTATAAAAAAATATTATATGTCCACGTAACAGGTAGTTTTCACTAGGGCTGTGGTTTGCCAGACGAACAGGTTCACGATACAGCATTGCAATACGCAGATCGGTTTGCTAGCTTTCACATGACATCATAATTATAAGTCAAATTAGAACACCGTTACTCAAAGATAGTATACCTGTATTTTTTATTATTTGCTTTAAACACTTAACATAATATGGTCAAATGAGGTCATTTGTCTTTAAAAATACAGCTTTTCTTAAGCATACTTCACAAAAAAAAGGTTTACGTAATATTTTTATATTCCTATAAATGTAACAACTGGAGTTAAACTAATCACATATCAAGGTCTTAAGAGAAGACCAAGGTATACACTGAGTGCAGTAACTGCAGTTACATTGTTTTCTGTAAATAAATCTAGAGGGTAATTTTTATATGTTTTTTTTTGTTGTTTTTTTTTCAATATCATTTAAAATGTATTCATTGTCACCAATACCTTTTTCAGTGTTTAACTGACAAGTCAATGCTGTGATGCCGTTTGAGATGGACATTCAAGTTTGTCGTACCACCACTGTACTTAAGCTTTGTCAGGCATGATTTACAAACAACCTTGAAGGGTATAACAAGTCAAAATTAACTCTATCAATTTTATCATGTTCATCCAACCATGAAATAATGGTCACAGACATAAACTTCATAAATATTAAATAGATCATATCATAATATACATGTGTACTTAGTTTCATAAAGATAAGTAGTCATATTCTAAGAAAAAAGGTTTAAAGCAAAGGTAAACCTGAGGCAGAACAATACATTTTATCATGTTCATCAAACCGAGAAATAATGATCACAGCCATAAACTTGCATAAATATTAAATAGATCATATCATGATGAACATGTGTACCTAGTTTCCTAAAGACATGTAGTCATCTTCTTAGAAAAAAAGCTTTAATGCAAAGGTAAACCTGAGTTGTGACACATGGACACACGAATGCACAGACTGAAAATATTGATGCCCCCCAACAGAGTTGGCGGGGCATAAAAATGCTGGATTTCTAGCGTCTTCATTTTTTAAACAATCATCCTTAAACTTTCAGGCAATGTTTATAACTAATCTCTGGATCAATTTTGAGTATGGTTGAGGTTGGCCATTTAGGTCAGGGGTTATGCCCCTTTTATTATATAAAAAATGCCAGATTTCACATTGATTACACCCTAGCATCTTCATTTATCAAACAATCATCTGCAACCTTAAAGACAATGTTTATGACAATAATTTCGTGATTGGCCTGATTATGGCTGATATAGGCTAGTTAAGTCAGGAGTTATGCCCCTTTAAGTATAAAAAATATGCCAGATTTCACTTTGTTTACACTCTAGCATCTTTATTTCTTAAGCAATCATCTTCAAACTTCATGACAATGTTAATGACCATAATCTTTCAGTCAAGCTTAGTAGTGGCAGATATTTGTTTACTAGATCAGAAGTTATGGCCCTTTATTAATAAAAACAATGCTAGATATAATCTTGTTTACACTCTAGCATCTTCATTTCTGAAGCAATCTTCTTTAAACTTTACAACAATGTTTATGGTCATAGGCTAAGTTTAATTATGATTGACATTGGCCCATTTAGTCAGGAGTTGGCCCTTTGATTATATAAAAATATTTCAACAATTTTAGTGTTTACACTGTAGAAGCTACAACTCTCATCCAGTCTTCCTCAAACTTGCTCAGACTGTACATCTTGATAATGTCTCAGTCAGATTCGATCATGGATGGGGCGGGGTCAAAAAGTATGTCACTAGGTCAAATCTTGGTTAAATTTTGTTTACATTCCAAGAGCCACATTTTTGGCTCAATCTTTCTCAAACTTGCTCAGAATGTTTGTCCTGCTAATAATTTGTGGGGGCAGGGTCAAAATGTAGGTCACTAGGTCAAATCTTGCATAATCCAGATACATTCTAGGGGCCACATTATAAGCCGAATCTTTCTCAAACTTGATCAGAATGTTGTCTTGATGACATCTAGGTCAAGTTCAATCATGAGTGGGATAGAGTCAAAAAGTAGGTCACTAGGTCAAACCTTAGTAAAATCTTGTTTACACCACAGGGAGTAACATTTTTAGCCAAAAATTTGTCGAACTTGTAAGAAGTGTTTGTGTTGATGATATCTTGATCAATTTCAATCATGGGTCAGTCATGTTCAAGAAATAGGTCACTAGGTGAAATCTTAGTATAATCCTGGCCAAATCTTTTTTTAACTAGATCTGTCTTGATGATATCTTGGTCAAGTTTGATCATGGGTAAGGCATGGTCAGTTATCAGGTGAGCGATTAAGGGCTATCATGGCCCTCTTGTTTCATGAAAGACTGTTTCATATGAAGAGACCACTTTTACAATTTTGGACAATGAGTCCAACATTGTTGACTGTATATCTCCTCAAATGTAATAATCCATCAAAATGACAATACATACTATTGGCTTGCATTATTTCAACCAATATAAAAGAAAAATAAGAAAAGTCTCCGTTTCTTTTTCTATTTAGGCATTATTTCATTTAGTAAAGTTATCTAATATCAGTTGTTATTTCTAAACTGGTAACTGATATATCTTTTTTGTATGAGGAAATTATGTATATATGGGTATAGATATTGTGCCTCTGGCGAATTGAGCTGTGTTCAGAATTAGATTTGATTGAGTCAGGATTTGTGATAATGACAGGACTTTTACTATTTATATCCTTGTGCTTTATCAGCCTCACTGAAAAATGGTTGTAAATTGATTTTATTGTGTCCTTATATAGCTCACCATTGAACTTGTATCAGCGGAATAATGCAATGGATGATAAATGGGCCTGGGAGACAGTGAAGTTGTGGGCGACAGATATATTGGGGAAGCCTAATGACAGACATGGTCTTGTTGGGAGGCAGTGTGATTGTTCTAGTTAACCAGTCTATACTTGATATGAGAACACAGATCATTCTTGTGTCTGTGTCATCAGAGGCTTGCTTTGTCGCCTGGTTCTCATGCATTTCAGGCCTTCTTTGCTGAATGGTCTTTATCCATTATTGACTTACTTGTTGCCGGTTTCATTTGAATGAGAACTAGACTGTTCAGTTTAAAACTCAACTTATAATTTGGTTCTATTTTGAGGTGGAGTATTCTGAAATGGTTTGAATATGTTAGCTGTCACGGAAGCCATTACTAGCAAATAAGGAATTTCTATTTTCAGTCAAACCCTGATTAAATCAGTTCTGTTGTGAATTAGAAATCCAAAAACTGTCTGTGTTCAAATAGTTTATGAATAGTGAAACGCAAAGCAGTACTTTGCCTTAACATGCTCCACTGAGGTATTTTTACGCCTTTGTGAGATAAGCTAGAGAGCTAATTTACATAGAAAGTATGCCTTTAATACCTGTGTAAATTTAAACAAACTCTGTATAGGGGTAGAAATGTGTTCAGTTAGGTCATTATATCCTGACAGAGTATTGATTACAGTTTAAGTTGCTTTGACCCGTCTTTAAACCCCCATGGTGGGTTAGGGGAATGTCTGCATTGCACTGGCTGTCTGTCAGAAAATAAACTTGTCTTGCTCATACAAATTCACTGCACTAAGAAAAAATTGTCCATTTGTCTGTCAAATATTTTGTTCAGAAGATAACTCTCTTCTACTTATGCAATTCAGGTGAAATTCCATTCATTCATGGATAAAACTTGATAAGAGGAAGTGTCTGCACAAGGCCCATAACTCTGGCATTAGTAGTTTTGGAGTTATCCCCCTTTATCACATTTTCTTATTGCATTTTGTCGGAAAATTAACTCCCATTCTTTTGCTGTTGAAGTGAAAATTCATTTATGGAAAGAACTTAATGAGAGGAAAGTGTCATGCACAAGGTCCATAGCTCTGACATCGGTATTTTTGGAGTTATCTCCCTTTTTTCACAATTTTTTGTCCGGAAGAGAACTCTTCTTCTACATGTACATATTTTTGGAAAGAATTTGATGAGAGGAACTGTCATGCACAAGATCCAAACCTCTGGGCGGTGCTTGATCAATATTTTTAGCCCTTTAACCATTTACTCCATGTATTCTGATGACATAATAACTAATAATAAAGACTCAGTGAATATTATGAGTACCCTAGACACAAAGGGCTTACCTGTTGCATGTCATGCTAAATAGTTATATGTGAAAAATAACATTGTATTCCTATTTCAAGTCACTGTTTGCAAAAGTGAGCTACATGTAATGTTTTGTTAAATGAAACCATGGTAGATCTACCATTTTTTCAAAGCAAGTAAAGCAGGCTCTTGTACATATGTCACTGTGTGTCTCAGTGTATGTGTGTGTAAGGGGAGGGTGTTCTATGAAAACAAATATCTATTTCATAAGATCATTAGGGCACAGTGCATATAAGCCTTTGATGTTGATTCTTGAGACTATATAATGTTGGATTACATGAATGTTTTCAATGATTTTGAAAAACAAACTGAAAATATGGCTTACAAGGTAGCACATTATGTCACAGTATTAATTAGCTATATGAACTGAATGGAGAAATTATAACATTCTGTCCTTAAAAAAGCTGTATTTGTTATATAACTTCATTTATATATATTTCAATCATTTAATCCTTTCACACTAAGAATATGGAGAAATGACTTATGCAACCAGTATAAAACCTGATCAGTTTGCATGTAACTCTCAGGCTGACCTGGTTTTATACTGTACACTATAGTCATTACAATAAAAAACATAGAGAATCAGTGTCTGATTAGAAATTGAAGCCATATGTGAGATTTAGGATTACTGTATTAAAAGCATGATTAAAAGTATATTTGCTATATGGTGAAGGTCCAAAAAGTCACATTTTTGTGTTTTTACGCAAATTTGGCTAAAATTTTAAAAAAAGAAAAAAGTTTTAATTAAAAAACAATCATGGTGAGGTATACCTTTTTTTATCTCACCTGAGCACAAAGTTCTCATGGGTGAGCTATTGTGATCGCCTTTTGTCCGGCGTCCAACTAATTTCTGCATGGTTTATGCATTCGGTATGTCAACTCATAATACCATTATAGACAATGAAGGCAATGTTTCTCAGGAGAGCGATTCAGAGCTATCTTGGCCTTTTTGTTTACATTTTCAGAAAGCCTTAATTTTATCAGAGGATTGAATATGAAAAAATAAAGGAAATCTGTCTGTTGAATTTTAGAAATATATATATAAAATTTATAGCTTTTGGGTAGATTTTGTATATACTTTGGTCCAGATACAATGACTATTTTTTCTCATAGAATATTTTCCATCCACAGTAATTTCACCTATGACTTATAAATACATTATAAGTTACAAATTATGAGAAAATATTATTTTGTTATGTTATTAAAGTATTTAGGTTTTTTTTACTGGTGGGGAGCTTGCTATACTGACAAAGCCTTGCTTCATATATCATTTACAGTAGTTATAGTCTAAAGTATTAATGTGCAAAATTTTAGAAAAATCTGTCATTAGAAAAAAACGCTGAAATGCCTTTAACTTCTAGAATATATCTCTTTGGTGAAGTGGGTAGAGTCTTGGCTTGCTGCCCCACTGCTCAGGGTTCAATCCCTGGACAAAGCCAGATATTTTTTCCCCTTCAAGCCATTGAATTAAGAGGATGATTATTTTCATTGCACAATACTAACAGTTAATTATAATATATGGGAAATGATGTCAGAGAAATCCAGGAATGCTGTGGCCTATTTTATGATAGTTTTGAAGTGTCATTCACAACACAGTGGATCTCCAAAACTTTGGATAAACAGTAAGTAAGGGTATTAGTTCAAATCCTGCCCAGAACATTTTCAGTTTTCTTACCAAAATCTTTTTTTTGTGCATTTGTTGTTTAATCATGTTTGTTATCTTTTTGATAAGGGTGTCTGTATGCTTTTGGGTTTCCTCCTCCTGAAATTATCATAGCATTATGATAATTATTTAATTAAACCAAGTGGAATGAAAAAAACAAAAAACAACACACACCAACCACATGCACTTTTCAACTTTACGAGAAAATACCAATTGAACTGTCCGCTGGCTTTTAATCTCATTTGAGCACTTGTGCTCATGATGAGCTTTTGTGACTGTCGTCACTCTGTTGTGCATTGTTTGTTGTGTGTCGTCAACAATTGCTTGGAAACACTGTAGATAATGAAAATTGGTCATAAATGATATCTTGGATTAGTTCGAAATTGGGTCATGTTGGGTCAAAAGCTAGGTCACCAGGTCAAATCTTAGAAAATTTAAGAAAAAACTTGTGAACACTCTAGAGGCCACAGTTTTAGCCCAATCTTCATGAAATATGGTCAGGATGTTTGTTTCCATGATATCTCGGATGAGTTCAAGATGTTATGTGGGGTCAAAATCTAAGTCAACAGGTCAAATCTTAGAAAGAGCTTATGAACACTAGAGGCCACATTTTTGGCTCAATTTTCATGGAATTTTGTCAGGATGTTTGTAATTTGATATCTTGTATGAGTTCAAAAAGAGGTCACTTGGGGTCAGAAAGTAGGTCACCATGGGGAATTTTTGAAAACCTTGTAAACATTCTAGAGGTCACATTTTTGGCTTGTGAATACTCTAGAAGCAACATATTTGGCTCAATCTTCATTGACTTTGGTCTGAAAGTTTGTCTACATGAAATCTTGCATGAGTTTGAAAATGGGTCACTTTGGGTCTAAATGTAGGTCACAAGGGCGAAACTTGTGAACACTGTGTTGGTCAAATTTTGGCCTAACCTTCATGTAACTTGGTCAGAAAGTTTGCCTTCATGAAATATTGGATGAGTTCAAAATTGGGTCGTGAGGGGTCAAAAAGTAGGTCACCAGGTAAAATCTTAGAAAAAGCTTATGAACACTGTAGATGTCACATCTTTGGCTCAATCTTTATGGATTTTGGTCAGACTGTTTGTCTACTTGAAATCTTGGATGAGTTTAAAACTGAGTCACATGGGTCAAAAAGTAATCACCAGGTCAAATCGAAGAAACAACCTTGTGGAAATTGTAGAGGTCCTAGTCTTCATAAAACTTGATAAGAATGTTGTCTGCATGAAATCCCAGATGAGTGCAAATTTAGATAGGGTCAAAATCTAAGTCTTAATTAAATGTTAGAAAACATTGCAAACACTTTAGATGCCACATTTTTGGTAACTATGCCTAACACAGCAATCTTACTTATGTGAATGACACAGAGCCATCTTGGCCCTCTTGTTTAAAAAGCTATCCTGCACTCTGAAGAACTGGTTATATTCATTGTAGTGACATTTACTATCTTCATTGAACATAATAAGGATACATGTATACTGTAGAACATAAGTGCTGCAATTGCTCAAAATGCTGGTCATGTCCTTTGTACATGATTTTTGTATTCTGGGCAGTATGGTAATACCTGCACTATTGATGAACATCTACTACTACCAATCACACATAACAGCAGCAGCTACAATCTGTATCAGAGTGTATTGGGGTTTTTCTCTGCCACAACCACTGACAGATCATACAACACTAGGCTCGGCAGTGAGTATCCTGTTGTTAATTCATGCTAGAGCTCTATAAATACCACATGATATTGGGTAACACAACGGAGAAGATCGAGCAACACTTTGCTTCATGTCCTCTTGTCATTCAAATCATGTTCTCACTTATTCCTGATTAGTTTTCTAGTCAGTGAAGTATGCTGGTTTACCTTCCAGCTTTTGAATCTTGTCATTAAATTTCACAAGTATTGACACTCAATTTATACAATTGACATAGGTTTTTAAGCTCAGTGCAGTATGAGGATTAATTGATTTGAGAGTGGTTTACATGGGGATGTGCCTACAAACAATATTTTGTATGGATGACATCTCATCTAATGGTTTGAGAAAGCCAAAGGTAAGTGAGAGTTTTATTATTATTAGTAGTAGTAATTTGATTCTACTGTAGTTTTTATTTTTGTTGGACAAAGCGTAAATGAAGTAGGTATGAGGACAGTATGGCTAAAGGGAGTGACTGCAATGTATAATTGATTATTTCACAGGAATCAATAGGTAGTTGTAAGGTCTCTCTCACAGAGGGTTGTTTTTGTGAGATCAGTTGCAATGGAGATGGTGTGGAATGAGGAATAGATAGAGGGTATAATGTAACAATTGAAGCTAATTCAGGTTTATTGTAATTGTCATCTTTGGTAACTGATTAAATACACCTGTATGTATTGATTCTGTAGAGTTTCTTAATAAAACATACAAAGCTTGACCAACCAAAAATTATTTTACACTTTAACTCTTGCATTCTGTTTTGCAATCCTTCATTTAAGATATGGAAGAATTGTGGGCAGTGTTAAACCCAAAGTTCTGCAGGGAGTCAACATGGTATCAGGATATACTTGAACATGTAGGTTTTTGTTACCACAACGATCATAAATGTTATCAGAAGTCTGTAGTATAAACTGAAAACGATATTGTAACTGTTATCGGAAAATCCCATTATATCTATACCTAGTTAAATCAGGGCAGTGCATTTGTCTACCTTTATCAACTACAATATAGTATGTTCAAATAAAAAAAGATCTTATTAAATAGAAAATCACAATAGCTCAGTGGATACAGATATTTGTTTCTTTTTTCATACAGTGCAAGCACGGAGGCACGGGTTTGAGTCTCATTTTATTCGTTATATTTTTTTTATTTTTGTTGCACAACGTGCTCAAGGTGAGCTTTTGTGATCGCCCTTCGTCTGTCGTGCGACGTCCTTCGTCAACAATTTGGCTTGTTAACTATCTAGAGGCCATATTTTTAGGCCAATCTTCATGAAACATAGTCAGAATGTTTGTCTCTATTAAATCTTGGACGAGTTCGAAATTGGGTCATGTGGGGTCAAAAAGTTGGTCACAAGGTCAAATCTTATAAAAATCTTGTTAACACTCTAGAGGCCAAATTTTTACCCAATCTTCATGAAACTTGGTCAGAACGTTTCTCTCCATAAAATCTTGGACAAGTTCGAATTTGGGTCATGTGGGGTCAAAAAGTAGGTCACAAGGTCAAACCTTAATACAAACCTTGTTAACACTCGAGAGGCCACATTTTTGGCCCAATCTTCATGAAACTTGGTCAGAATGTTTGTTTCCATAAAGTCTTGGACAAGTTCGAATTTGAGATAATTAATATTCCACATTTTTGGCCCAATCTTTATGAAACTTGGTCAGAATGTTTGCTTCCATAAAGTCTTGGACAGGTTCGAATTTGAGATAATTAATATTCTATTTTAATACTCTACATATAAAATATTGATTAACTTCCTTTATGGCTTGCGGTAGGTCGGTGGTTCTACCCGGATGCCTCCATGCATTCGGAGTCTTCCTCCACCTGTAATTAGCAGGACGTCGCTATATGACTGAAATACTGTCGAAGCGACGATAAATTCAAATAGTCAAGTCAACTTCCTTATAAATTAAATTAATTTTTGTATAGTTGTCGTAAACATGAAGCTACATTAGAGGAGTGGAAACTGTGACGTCACAGAGTTAAACTCAGTATTCACGAGAACCAAGTGCTGCATATATGGGATTTCCCGAGATTTGATGCATCTTGGGATAAATTCTTGAATTTGCAATGAGATTCATAAAAATGACAAAAAGTATCTGCAAATATGTGAAGCATCAGCTATCAAATCGATGAAAAGGTGGGTTGAGAAAGATGCACTAAACATTGTGTTAGTATTTAACTTTGATTTGATAATCCCACACTTTGTTTTAGAGAAAATCTTGTTCTATCGGCCTGTGTTGAGACTGTTTATTGTAGCGGTAAATATCTGTCCCGAAATTTAGCTGTATTCAAATACATTATGGACTTCTCAAGCTTATTTCAATATTCAATACACTTCATTTTTTGGTTTCATTTGATTTTCTTTAATTTTTCTGACACAAGTGTTTCAAAGTTTTCGAACGATCCAATGAAATCTCAACACAGGACGATAAAAACAAGATTCTCTCTTAAACAAGGTGTGGGAATTTCTAATCAAAATTTAAACACACATAATTATACAGTTTATTGATCCCAATACACCTTTTACCAATTTGTCTGCTGTTGCGTCAAATATTTGCAGATACTTTTTGTCAATTTTTTTTTTTTTTTTTTTTTTGATTCTTGTAGAAATTATGGCACAACTGTAAACACATAGAGGATAGATAACTTAAGAATTAATAATTTCAGAAGCCTTATAAATTAAGAATTAATGAAGCGTGTGCTCAACCATATGTGGCTGTTTCCAGTAGCGATATTAGATAACAGGAACACACACAATTTCAGTTTCTTTCAGATGTATTATCTTAACAATACTCTGTGTAATTCCAACACATTTCAAACGTCCCAAGACAAAAAATGTGAATTTTTAGTTACAGATCAAGACATGATCACATCAGTGTTTACATCCATGCATTGGAATTTAATATGAGTGAATATGAATATCATTTCAAAGACCTTATTACTAAAAATAATCAAGACGAGAGTTATCAAGGTGAGCTTTTGTGATCACCCTGCATCCGTCGTCGTCCATCATCCGTCATCAACAATTTACTTTAAAAGACATCTGCTCTGAAACCGCTGGGCAGAATTTGATTAAACTTGGCAGGGATGTTCTTTGGGTTAACCTTCTCAAAAGTTGTTAAAATAAACTTGATTCATGTGGAACTCTGGTTACCATGGCAACAAAAAGAAAAAAAATGAGAATTTCAAAAATCATCCCCTTCAAAACTATTGGCCAGATTTCAAAATATTTTGGTACAGATGTCCCTTGGGTAGGTCTCTATCAATATTGCTAAAATTATTCCAATCTGTAAAAAAACATAGCCGCCAGGGGTGGGGCTAATTTGCCTTATATGTATATAGTGAAATCTTAAAACGACATCTCCTTTGAAACCGCTAAACAGAATTTGATTAAATTTGCAGGGATGATCCTTGAGTGAAGTTTCACAAAAGTTGCTAAAATTATTCCGATACATTAAAAAACATGGCCTCCACGGGCGGGGCTAATTTGCCTTATATGTATTTAGTGAAATCTTTAAACGACATCTCCTCTGAAACTGCTGGGCAGAATTTGATTAAATTTGGCAGGGAAGATCCTTGGGTGAACCTTCACAAAAGTTGCTTAAATAAACTTGATTCATGTGGAACGGAAAGGAAAAATGATGAAAACTTTAAAAATCATCTCCTTCAAAACTATTGGCCATATTTCAAAATATTTTGCAACAGATGTTCCTTGGGTAACGGGGCCGCCGTGGCCAAGCGGTTACAGTCGTGGACTACAAATCTCTCAGCCTCTCTCTGCTGTGGATACAAATCCCGTTAGGGACTTCGGATTTTTCTTGTGAGGAAGCCTTCCAACTGGCTTGCGGTAAGGTCAGTGGTTCTACCCGGGTACATGTATGATCCTTAGGTGAAGCTTCACAAAAGATGCTGAAACTATTCCGATCCATTAAAAAAACATGGCCGCCAGGGGCGGGGCTAATTTGCCTTATATGTATATAGTGATATCTTTAAACGACATCTCCTCTGAAACTCCTGCACAGAATTTGATAAAACTTTGCAGGGATCACCTCCTTCAAAACTACTGGCCAGATTTCAGAATGTTTTAATTCAGACTGATGTTCCTTGGATAACCCTGTACTCAGGTGAGCGATCCAGGGCCATCATGGCCCTCTTGTCTTATATACTCTATTATAGAAAATTTAAAAGTTCTTCTCTTCTGGATGTAATGTTCAGAATTAAATTTTATTTAGCATTAGTTTCATACCATAATTGCATAACCTTTTTGATCCCTTGAACTTAAGGCCTCCATATGATTGACTCACTTAAGGTTTCTCTGTATCTGAAACTTGAATCTGGTTGCTACTGAAGTTTACCACTTAAAAAAAAGTGCCTTGAATGGTTTCAAATAAGCATATGAGCAATCTAGGGCCATATGGCTCTCTTGTTTTTTTATTATTTTTTTTTTCAGTTTATATATACACAGTTCATGTACTTAAAATAAGTAAATTGCTAATATTGGTTATAACAATATATATATATAAGATACTGTATAGCGGGTTATTTATTTCTGCTATTTGGCAGATGAACACAAATCGGTAAAAATAAAATCTATCGAAATTAACTAACTGTAGAAAAATATTCGCAGGTTAAAACTCTTTAGATCCCTTGTGACAGTATTTCTATCAACAAGAGTCTGTTACCGCTAGCATTTAAACAAAGCAACCAGTAAATGTAGTTTTCACTAATTTATTGAATGGTTTGTAAATACAGAAAACGGATGAAAAAGACAAAGAGTAAAGATATGACAGTTTGTGACCAGATTTCATTGTAATCTTCCCTTATCAATGGCACACAACAGGTCACCTTCCAGATTCACCTGGGGACGGGGAGATTTCTCCACCTCGGGGTCTTAATTACATGCCAAACAATGCAAATTGCATATTTTCGCACATATACCAATGGCTTGCTCTGTGATTGAATTGCTTCGAAATTTACATTTGAAGAATTTAGTTTAAAATTTGCATTTGCAAATATATAAACATACAATCAAAAAGTCATGTAATGAATTGACTCATGTCAGTTACCAAAGCAGCTATTAAATTGTGTACGGTATGGTTGACGGTAGTGTATGTGATTTGTAATATAGAAGAGTGATTTTGCAACAGTTGTTCCTTGGGTAACTCTCTACCAAGGTGTAATTCTTAGAATAAGAGATTTTAATATGTTTGCTTTAAATAGCAAGGTAAGCAAGCGCAGATATAGATTCTTCCTGGGTCAGAAATCGCATAAAAATAATCTGTAGAAAAAAATTAACCAAATTTTAAGGTAAAATGGCAGAATATTACACTCGCAGAAATAACCCTCTATATGGTATTCATATTACAGAAATATTTAAAAAAATATACATAATGATAATCCTTAGCCTTGAATTAAACCCGTAACCTTCTCATGCAACATGCTGGTTTCAGTTATCCTTGTTATCTTACCCATTGAATATAAATGTATTCTCTTTATTGATTTCATGTTTTGTTAGGCTTTGCTTATTGAATTCAGTGTTAGGCTCCATATCTTGTCTGACCTTGACCCATACTGCTGCTGATAATGAAGAATGACCTATGTCTTATTGCCTTGCTGAAAAGGAATCTTTATTTTTCTGGATTCATATTTGACTGCTGCAATGACAGTCTCAATAGTCCTTTAAAAAAAACTTGTATTTGGTTTCTTTTATCATTTCTCCATATTGTACATTATCATACTTCAATAAAAATTGATATATGTTTATGGCTAAAATTTCTCTTTCAAGTTTGATTATAGTTGATATGGGCCAATTTGGTCAGGAGTTATGCCCCTTTAAATATATATATAAAAAAATGCCAGATTTTACTTTGTTTACAATCTAGCTTATTTATTTCTGAAGCAATCATCTTCAAACTTCAAGACAATGTTTATGGTCAAAATCTCTTGGTCAAGTTTTGATACAAAAAAAAAGCAAGATTTTAATGTTTACACTCTACTATCTTCATTTCTTAAGCAATCATCTTCAAACTTCATGACAATGTTTAAAGCCATAAAGTCAAAATCAGAATTAATTCTTTATTTTGCACTAATGATAACCTCAAGGTTTCATACAATAATTGCATAAGCATTTGTGATCCTTTCAAAATTGAGGCTTCCAGATGATTGAATAAATTTAGAATTCTTTGTATCAGAAACATGAATCTGGTTGTTGCTGGAAGAAATCAGGTAAAATCAATTGATTTGAATTATTTTTAATTAGCTGATGTACTCTGGTGAGCGATCAAGGGCAATATGGCCCTCTTGTTTGTGTATGGTCTTGTTTAGAAATAACATACAATAAGTGATCCATAAGACAAGACAATGTGTCGGTTATGAGTAAGATCTAGCTTTGGGGTCAAGGTCGCAGCATTCAGTTGATCTTAAAATCATTGCCTGGCTATAACTTTGTTAGTCCCCTACCGGTGTTCACACCGGAGGGGACTATAGGTTTGCCCTCCGTCTGTCCGTCCGTCTGTCCGTCCGTCCGTCTGTCTGCTCAAATCTGGATCCCGCGATAACTTAATAACTAAGCAAGCTAACTTGATGAAACTTGGTATATGACTAGATGGCAATGTGTAGATTATGCACGTCATTTTATTTTTTTCTTCGACTAAAATTGTGGTTGCTATGGTAACGGAAATAGTGAAAATATGGCAAAAATGGGATCCCGCGATAACTAAGCAAGCTAACTTGATGAAACTTGGTATATGACTAGATGGCAATGTGTAGATTATGCACATCATTTTTTTTTGACTAAAATTGTGGTTGCTATGGTAACGGAAATAGTGAAAATATGGCAAAAAATGGGATTGATTACCAAATAGAGTCAAGGTGGAGCCGGTAGGGGACTTTATGTGTTGCATACAACACCAGTTACTTGTTATGTATGGTCCTGTTTTAAAATAACTTGGTATAAATGATCCTTGGGACAATACCTCATGAGCTGCTTTTTTGATGCCTTGCCATGAAACTGCCATGAGCATTTGATATTATACCTGTCTGTGTTTGTGTGTTAGTCTGGGCAAGCAATGGTGTCCCGGCTGTTACTTAGTTGTGTGTGGTTGTGTTTTGAAATAACTTAGCACAAGGCATTCTTAGGACAAAACAATGTGTTGGGATTAAGAACCAAGTTGTTAGCCTGAAAGTCAAGTCACATCACAAGGTTGAGGTCAGGGTCACAGCACTTTTTTGGTCTTAAAATAATCTTATTTTATATTTCAAGTTTCTCAACATATTCAGTGACAAAATTATCAATCTTAAAAACAAAATGGCAGGGGCATCCATGTCCTATTTCATGTCACATTTCTAGTCTTAAGCTCACAAGTGATTTGGTTGGGCTTGAATATTAAGATATCTTATGCCTCCATTATCCATTTTTTTTTTTTTTTTTTTTTTTTTGAATTTGAAAAAACTTGGGAGAACATATTTTGGCTAAGTTTGATCATGACTGATACTGTACCATTAAATCGAGAATAATAATACAAGCCAGATTTTTCTGGCATCCAAAACTTATTTAACAATCATTATCAAATTTAAAGACAACATTTATGGCAATAATCTCCTATCCAATTATTGCTTATATATCTAGTCTGGTACCCGACCTTATAACACAGCGTAAAGGTCTGGCATACGCCGTTCAGTGGTTGCCTGCAGTGGGCCAATCCAAGATGGCGGATCACAATGAAACAAAGAAGGAAAGCAAATATATTTGGGCATATCTTTGTCTAGGATTGTGCCAAGTTGATACTGTTAAACAGATCGTAGGAGCAGTTCATGTTTTATCAGTGTGAGTCAGTTTTTAGCTCGACTTTTCGAAGAATTTGAGAGCTATTGTAGTCACCCTGGCGTCGGCGTTGGCGTTGCAGCTTTTGGTTAAAGTTTTGCGTGCAAGTTACTATCAACCTTATATCTCAATAACCGTTTATGATATTGACTTGAAAGTTTATAAATATGTTCAGGGGCATCAGACAACCAAGGTAGATAACTCTTGACTGAATTTAATATGAATTATGGCCCCTTTTTAACTTAGAAATTTTGGTTAAAGTTTTGCATGCAATAGAAAATTTGGTTAAAGTTTTGCATGCAAGCTACTATTTAGTTTGTATTTCAATAACCATTCATGGTATTGACTTGAAAGTTTATGAATATGTGTAGGGGCATCAGACAACCAAAGTAGCTAACTCTTGATGGAATATATTACAAATTATGGCCCCTTTTTAACTTAGAAATTTTGGTTAAAGTTTTGCATGCAAGATACTCTCATGCTTATATCTCAGTATCCAGGCATGGGATTGATTTTAAACATCTTTAATATGTTTAGGGATATCATACTTTCATGGTAGATAACTCTTGATGGATAAGTGACAAATTATTGCCCCTTTTTAACTTAGA
Source organism: Solen grandis (assembly GCA_021229015.1). Lineage (NCBI taxonomy): Eukaryota > Metazoa > Mollusca > Bivalvia > Adapedonta > Solenidae > Solen > Solen grandis. The sequence continues at coordinate 38,241,081 of CM037783.1, read as the reverse complement.
AATTTTGGTTAAAGTTTTGCATGCCAGGTACTTTCATGCTAATATCTCAGTATCCAGACATTGGATTGATTTGAAACATCTTTAATATGTTTAGGGGTATCATACTTTCATGGTAGATAACTCTTGATAGAATATGTTTCAAATTATGGCCCCTTTTTAACTTAAATTTTTTTGTTAAAGTTTTACATGCATGCTAATATCTTAGTATCCAGGCATAAGATTGATTTGAAACATCTTTAATATGTTTAGGAGTATCATACTTTCATTGTAGATAACTCTTGATGGAATATGTTACATATTATTGCCCCTTTTTAGTCCCCTTCCGGTGTTCACACCGGAGGGGACTATAGGTTTGCCCTCCGTCTGTCCGTCCATCTGTCCGTCCGTCTGTCTGTCTGCTCAAATCTGGATCCCGCAATAACTTAATAACTAAGCAAGCTAACTTGATGAAACTTGGTATATGACTAGATGGCAATGTGTAGATTATGCACGTCATTTTATTTTTGTTCTTCGACTAAAATTGTGGTTGCTATGGTAACGGAAATAGTGAAAATATGGCAAAAAATGGGATTGATTACCATATTGAGTCAAGGTGGAGCCGGTAGGGGACTTTATGTGTTGCATACAACACCAGTTATTAACTTAGAAATTTTGGTTAAAGTTTTGCATGCAAGGTACTTTCATGCTTATATCTCAGAGTCCAGGCATGGGATTGATTTGAAACATCTTTAATATGTTTAGGGGTATCATACTATAAAGAAAGATAACACTTGATGGAATATATAAAAAATTATGACCCCCTTTTAACTTAGAATTTTGGTTAAATTTTTGCATTCAAGCAACTATCCAGCTTATATCGCAGAAATTGCTTGTGGAATTGACTAGAAAGTTAAGGAGTGTCTTCAAGGGCATCAGAAAACTAAGGAGGATAACTTTGGACTGAATTTTATACAAATTACGACCCTTTTCTAACTTGGATTCTTGGTTAAAGTTTTGCATGCACAGTGTTATTGAGCTTATGTCTCAGTAACTAGGCATGGGATTGATTTTAGACATCATAAAAATATTAAGGGGTATCAGACTATCAAGGTATATAATTTTTGACTATTTTTATGTACAGGGTATGTGAAGGGCAAGAATTTTAAATAGATTTCATTTGATTTACCAACAAGCATTTTGAATAGTCGAGCGTGCTGTCCTCTGACAGCTCTTGTTTAAGATGGCAGGCCGTTTTGATAGTGTAAATGTTATACTATGTTATACGATGTATGAAAGTGTGTTTTGACGAAGCAAGTTGGACGTTCACATCTCCAATATTTCATGGATTCTGTGGATTTTGATCTTCATTTGTATTATAAGATATATTTTTCACATAACTTTTCAGTAATAATAAATTTAGAATATAGCGTAAACACCATTGTCTAAATGACCTGTGTAAAAGCGCTCAAAGGCTGGCTGCCACTGATATATATAAGTAACATAACTTGGCCCTCTTGTCCAATATATTATACTTAAGGTATATAATATTGTTTTTGCATTTCTTTATATCATGCTTGAGAGTTCCAGAAACTTAACTATGGTAAGTGTTCTTAAGGGCCATCACAGCCCTCTTGATTGTAAGTTGTGTCAGTTTTGCCACAAGAATTGCATAATTGACATTTATTGATAAAATACATGTATATATAGGATCTAACATAAATTGTTATTTCATATCAAATTTTACTTAACGAGTTCATGAAAATGTCACTAAGGGAGAGATTCTTTTTATCATATGACCTATTATAACTGACTTTACAACAAACAAAAACATGAATGAACAGACTGTGATCAAATTACTATTAATTTTGTAATCTAACACCAAGAAAATAGTTTCAAATAATAACTGAAAACATTGATTTAAAGTGTGTATTTCTCATACATTTTTAATGCATCTTTTTGATCAAAGTTAATTGCATCAAACAAATTTTAATCCAGCTGTTGGAGTTCAACACACTATATGCAAATATATAGAATACTTGTGTGTGACGTGAAATGATGTAATTTGGCCTAAAAGTTATATGTAATGTATTAAATATAAGAAAATATGTGATGGTTGTACGAAACCTGAAACAGCTGTTTGAGCATAATGTCATGAAGTTAATAGTGTACTCTGTGTTTTTCTGGGAATTTAAACACCATCTTTTCTTCTTCTTTCTCTTCTTGTTTTTATATAGAGAGGTGTAAGTTTTGTTAGACTGTGATTTTATGTAATTAGCACAATAATTATAACAACTGAATTTGTCGGGAGTTGTTCTGTCAAATTTGACTTACAGCTCTCTAAATGCTAAATACTGGTATAAGTGTAGAGTAGGTGTATTAGATAACAAGCAGAAAAGATGTCTTATTAGATATCTCAAGGATTGTTTGATCTATTGAATTTATAGGCCCTTTCTAGCAATACACCAACATTGTTAGCATGATTTGAGATCAAGGTTTTTACTCAGAGCTGTTGTTGGCCTTTACTATTATAAATATGAGGATTAGAATAAAAACCTAGGGGAGTGGGAAGGCAGTATTTAGGTCACATTATCTGGCATTATCCCAGTCAGCCGGAATGCTAGAACATGTAAATGTGGTAAGACTTGTTGTGTGGCAACTAGGGGATTACTTCGTGAATGCCCGATGTTGGAGTTCCTTTGTCTGAAACACACAAGCATGCTGTGGAAGCTGCATGTTGGATGACTTGATGTGTTGTTGTGATGGGAGAGTTAGTGCCCCTAATGCGTACAGCCTTTCTTTGATTGTGCAATAGCTTCTAAAGCTATGAGTCCTCTCTCTCTTTGTTTTTAAGTCCCCACTGGTAAAACCGGGAGGGGACTATAGGTTTGCCCATGTCCTTCTGTCCGTCCATCATTCCGTCCATCCCGCTTTCTAAATTGCTCCATAACTTGGATGTTTATGGATGAATTTAAATAAAACTTCACATAAGTATTTCTCATAACCCAGGGGTGTGTCACACGCATCAACCATATACACCCTTGAAAGGTCAAGGTCTCTGGAGTTGTTTGAAATTGTTTTTGGTGTTCATAGGCTGCATCTTCGTGTCTGCTCTATTACTTCCATATCTATAGATGGATTTTCATGAAACTTTACAGAAGTGTTTGTCATAACAAAAAGGTGTGTCTTGTGCATCAACCATATGCACGCTTAAAAGGTCAAAGTCACCGATGTTGTTAGAAATTCTCTTTGGTATTTATACGCTACATCTACATATCTATTTTGTAACATCCATATCTATGGATGGATTTTCAAAAGTGTTTGTCAATGCATTAAGATAATTATGTTCTTGAAAGGTCAAGGTCACAGGAGTTGTTAGAAATTGTCTTTGGAATTCATAGGCATAATTTTCATGTCCGCAGTTCGGAGATCATAACCCCATTTCCATTGTTTTCTTGTTTCTATCTGGCTCAAAGTTTTCACGGGGAATTTTTTCACCAATGGGGACTCCTGACAGTATTGCTTGCTAAACTGACAAAGCCTTGTTCTCTCTCTCCCTTTCCCTCTCTCTTTTTCCAATCTTCTCTCTCTCATTCTCCCTGTTTTCAGTCTCTCTGTATTTGTCATTTATTCTTTTTATATCCCCAGATATGAAGTATATGGGGACTCAGGGATCATTTTGGACTGCGATTTCGCGATATTCTCGCATATTTTTTTTTATTAAAATTGCACCAGAAATCATCAAATGGGATCAATTTTTGCATCTGTTGGAGAAGGTGAAAAATGTAAATACAAAATGTCCTATCTAGCTCTGCTCTGCCTGCCGTTGTCGGTAAAGTTGCACCCCGGCCATTCTATTTTCGCCTTCACAGCATCTTTTGATTTTGCTGATGGGTCTAAGTGTGTATGTGTGTGTGTACCTGTCATGTAATACACACGAGCCAAAGTCAAGCCATGTAAATATCAGTTGGCTATTCAACAACAACTCACAGCTGATTTGTGCAGGTATTTGGTTTGGCATTTTAATTAATTCTAATTAATTTATATGGGAAGTATCATTGTCTACTGGTTCTACTACTTCTTGACGGAAATAAACATTATTTGGAATTAATGCAGACTAATTGTACCATGATAATTATGATTGTAATGAGTAGAGAAGTGGGTGGGGTAATGCATTGAGATAAGCATATTTTTCAATAAAGATAGATCCTTTATCAGTTTAATAAGAAAGAAAAAGGGATAACTTACATAGATAATTAGACCTTATCATGAAAGTCCTCATAATTGTGTTTCAAAAGATAATTTGGCAGAAAATTGAGAAATGTCTATATTGAAAAATCTAATTTATTAATATACATTTATACAAAAGTTTAGACACTTTATAGCATCTTCTTCAGTTAAGACAAGCAAAAAGACATCTTACTTTATCCATTCTGTCACAAATTAACTACCCAAAGATTGATTTCAAGTACTTTTCATGTTTGTGTTGTTATTAAAAATATATCTCACTAATATTAAAAAAATCCCATTAAGATTTGCCAAATGAGCAAAAAATCTCAAACACATTTTGGCCCAAAATGATCTCTGGGGACTATATTGGAGTTATGACTGTTGGTCGGTTGCTCGGTGATGAGATTTGTCCTCCCTTTTCCTCGGCACCTTTGGTCGGATTTTGATTTAACTTCACAGCATGAATAAGTACTAAGCCAAGTTGTGCATATCATTTGCAAGTCTTCATCAGCTAGATTTTAAACAAGTCATGGCCCTTTGTTATATTTATTGAATATATTTTGTCCACACTCTATCTTGGCTACCAAGGGTCTGATTTTGATTTAACTTGACAGCATTAATAATGACCAAGTGTAGTGGTGTAATGTATCATTTGCACATCATGACTAGCCAGATTTTATAGGACTTATGGCCCTCTGTTCTATAAATTGAATTTATTTTCTTCAGGCTATTTCCTAGCTACTTTTCATTTAACTCTACAACAATTATAAATACCAAGCCTATTTGCTCATATTAAAGTCATGTCACGCTTGCTTCAATTTTCATTGAATTACTTAGTATGCCACATTTCTTGAATATTTAATATCTGCTCTTTTGCAGCTGCCAAGGGAATTCTTGAAAAAACTTCTCTTCCAAAACTAATCCATGGATTTTCACCTTATTTAACTAAAATGATACTTATGTTAGCCTTAGGCTAATTCCTAATTTTTCTTGAATTTCATGAAAGCATAACTTCAAAATGTGTTTTCTCAGAAATATACAGACCTACAGATTTGATATTTGGTACATAGCATCAGCTTCTGGTGCCTCAACACTTTTAACAAATATATGCATCAAAGTTTACATGAGGACACTCCTGGGACCACACCCAGATTTTGTATGGAACAATAAAAGGAAAACAAAGAAATCTTTACTTCTGAAACCATTGGTTGGATCATGAAGAACTTCTGTTGCCATGCAACCAAAGGTACCCGGTACATTGCTGCCCATTAAAAAAATCAATGACCTTATATATAATAAGAAGGTAGGTAACTTCTTCCACTGAAAATGTATTTTATGTCATTTCAAATGTCGTAACTCCTTTGAAATTTGGTGGATTTTTCATAAAATTGGTCTTAGTTTGCTTGGAAGGGATAAATAAAGACAATAAGGTACAAAAAACATCCCCTTGCCAAAGGAATCATGATACAACAGTTTGCGAAGTCGAAAATTTGTTTGGTCGGAAGAGTTCTGACCGACGGAATTTCGCCAATCTCTCCCGTGTAAAACTAAAGAAAAACTAAAGCTACAATATCAACAATGAATTGTATGGACAGATACTGATAAAAGAAACAAATAAACCAAAAATGAATACTTGTTATTTCGTTTTTTATCTTATTCAGCCTTTTTTCTGCCTTTTTAAAAATTCATCAGACTCGACCTTGACCAATGATCAGCTACATTTAAACTGCGGATTCTCTACAGTTTCTATCAGGCGTCTCGGTGACACTGTTGATGTAGTTTTGTTTCGATGTAGTCACAAAATCTTATCAAAACAATGGGCTTCAAGTCGGCACAAGTGTTCATTTCAGGTATATTTGTTTCTTTCATCAGTATCTGTCCATGCAAATCAACATTGATATTGTGGCTTTAGTTTTTCTATAGTTTTACATGGGAGAAACTGGCGAAATTCTGTCGGTCAGATCTTTTCAGACCAAACGAGTTTTTGAATGCGCAAACATTTTTAGGCAATTCCTCAGATAAGGGGGTGTTTTTTGTCCCTGTATGTCTTTATTCATCCCTTCCACACAAAATAAGACCAATTTTATAAAAAATCTTTCAATAATCAAAGGAGGTACGGCAAATGAAAAATAATGCACGTTTTCAGTGGAAGAAGTTACCTACCTTCTTATTATATATAATGTCATTGATTTTTATACGCCGCCGGAGGCGGTCGTATATTGGTGTCATCTTCTCCGTCTGTCCGTCCGTCCGTACGTCCATATTTTGTGAACGCAACTCCTCTTACATTTCTGAATGATTCTTTTCAAAGCTTGGTCAATGTCATTTCTATAATGGGTAGATGTGCATGAAGTGGCGATTTTCTGGTCCATTGATTTTTACAAGATTTGTGTCCCTTGAAACTTAGTCTCTGTAGCTGATTGATATTGCAGCCTTGTGAACGCAACTCCTCCTACATTTCTGAATAAATCTATTCAAAACTTGGTCAATGTCATTACTATAATGGGTAGATGTGCATGAAGTGGCAATTTTCTGGTCCATTGATTTTTACAAGATTTGTGTCCCTTGAAACTTAGTCTCTGTAGCTGATTGATATTGCAGCCTTGTGAAAGCAACTCCTCCTACATTTCTGAATGAATCTTTTCAAAACTTGGTCAGTGTCATTACTATAATGGGTAGATGTGCATGAAGTGGCGATTTTCCGGTCCATTGATTTTTACAAGATTTGTGTCCCTTGAAACTTAGTCTCTGTAGCTGATTGATATTGCAGCCTTGTGAACGCAACTCCTCCTACATTTCTGAATGAATCTTTTCAAAACTTGGTCAATGTCATTACTATAATGGGTAGATGTGCATTAAGTGGCAATTTTTCGGTTCTTTGATTTTTACAAGATTTTTGTCCCTTGAGACTTAGTCTCTTTAGCTGATTGATATTTCAGCTTTGTGAATGCAATTTCTTGTATGTTTCTGACCTAATCTTTTCAAAACTTGGGCAATGTCATGACTAAACTGGGTAGATATGAACAAAGCAGGGATTTTGATGTTCATCAATATTTGCAATAGTTATGCCTTTCTAAACATAGTCTCTTGAAAACACAACTCAAGTTTCTAAACAGGTAAAAGTGCATAAAGCAGGGATTTTCTGGAACAGTGATTTTTGCAAGAGTTGTGTGGAGAAAGAAAAAAGGATTCATATTGATACTGCTATTTGACCTACTGTCATATTGGAAGAATTTTTAGGAAGCATTTTTGGGTTCTATCTCTGTTCAGCTAAATTAATTGGTCTTTCAGACTTCATTATGAGCTTATGCTTACAGAAATGTTAAAAGCAATAAATAAAAGACCCCTCTTGGTCTTTATATTTTGTAGCGGCGTATATTGTGGCATCACTGGCACTCTTGTTAGCTCACCAGAGCACGAAGTGCTCAGGGTGAGCTATGGGATCACCCTTCGCCCGTCGTCAGTCGTCAACAATTTGCTTTAAAAGACATATCCTCTGAAACCGCTGGACAGAATTTGTTAAAACTTGGCATCCTTGGGTTGGCCTCTACAAAAATTGCTCAAATAAAGTTCATCCATGAAGAACTCTGGTTGCCATGGCAACAAATAGAAAAAATAATTGAAAACTCTGAAACAAATGGCCAGAATTTATTTTCCTTTGGCACAAATAGTCACCCCATGAATGTCTACCATAATTGCTAAAATAAAGTTGATCCCTTGAAAAATAAGGCCCCTAGGGGGTTGGCTAATTTCCTTATATACTCTATATAGAAAACATCAAAATACTTTTTAGCTCACCTGAGCACAACGTGCTCAAGGTGAGCTTTTCTGATCGCCTTTTGTCCGGCGTCCGTGCATCCGGCGTCAACAATTGCTTCAAACAACATCTCCTCCTAAACGGCTTGGCCAATTTGAAAAATATTTTGCAGGAATGTTCCTTGGATGAAGCTCTACTAAAGTTGTATAAATGGTTCTGGTCCATTGCATAATTAGGTCACAGGAGCTAAAAATAGATTTTAAAAATGAAAATTTAAAAAATCTTCTTCTCTGAAACCACAAGGCCTAGCCTTTTGATTTTTGGTATGTAGCATGATCTTATGACTCTCTACCAAGATTGTACAATTATGACCCTGGGGTCAAAATTGGCCCTGCCCCAGGGGTCACTTGATTTCACATAGGCTAATATAGGAAAAACTTGAAAAAATCTTCTTCTTCTTCGAAACCACAAGGCCTAGCCTTTTGATTTTTGGTATGTAGCATGATCTTATGAATCTCTACCAAGATTGTTCAAATTATGACCCTGGCGTCAAAATTGGCCCTGCCCCAGGGGTCACTTGATTTAACATAGGCTAATATAGAAAAAACTTGAAAAATCTTCTTCTCAGAAACCACAAGGCATAGAGTTAAGATATTTGGTGTGTAGCATTGTCTAGTTGATCTCTACCAAGATTGTACAAATTATGACCCTGGGGTCAAAATTGGCCCCGCCCCAGGAGTCGCTTGATTTCACATAGGCTAATATAGGAAAAACTTGAAAAAATCTTTTTCTCAGAAACCACAAGGCCTAGCCTTTTGATTTTTGGTATGTAGCATGATCTTATGAATCTCTACCAAGATTGTTCAAATTATGACCCTGGCGTCAAATTGGCCCTGCCCCAGGGGTCACTTGATTTAACATAGGCTAATAGAGGAAAAACTTGAAAAATCTTCTTCTCAGAAACCACAAGGCCTGGGGTTTAGATATTTGGTGTGCAGCATTGTCTAGTAGATCACAACCAAGTTTGTTCAAATCATGGCCCTGGGATCAAATTTGGCCCCACCAAGGGGTCACCTGATTTTACATAGGCTAATATAGAAAAAACTTGAAAAATCTTCTTCTCTGAAACCACAAGGCCTAGCCTTTTGATTTTTAATATGTAGCATGATCTTATGACTCTCTACCAAGATTGTTCAAATTATGACCCTGGGGTCAAAATTGACCTGCCCCAGGGGTCACTTGATTTAACATAGGCTAATATAGAAAAAAAAAGAAAATCTTCTTCTCAGACACCACAAAGCATAGAGTTTAGATATTTGGTGTGTAGCATTTCTAGTCGCTTCTTACCAAGTTTGTTCAAATCATGACGCTGGGGTCAAAATTGGCCCCACTCCAGGGATCACTTGATTTTACATAGACTTATATTGGAAAAAAAACTAGAAAAATCTTCAAGGTCTGGAGTTTATATATTTGGTATGTAACATGGGCTAATAGACCTCTACCAAGTAGAGTGTGGTAGTGTGTAGCATTGTCTAGTCGATTCTTACCAACTTTGTTCAAAACATGACCCTGAGGTCAAAATTGGCTCTGCCCCAGGGATCACTTGATTTTACATAGCCTAATGATACCAGGTGAGCGATCCAGGGCCATCATGGCCCTCTTGTTTTATGAAGCCAGCTGTGAGAATTTAATTTCCTTTGGCCCAAATGGTCACCTCATGAATGTATACCAATATCTAAAATAAAGTTAATTCCTAAAAAAAATGAGGTCCCTAGGGGGTTGGCTAATTCCCTTATATACTCTATATAGAAAACATCAAAATTCTTCTTCTGTGCAAAGGCCCATTTGGGGCCGAAATTTGGCCCCATTCCCATCCGTAAAAGTATATATTTTTCCTCAACTGTAGGTGAATATCCCCCCCCCCCCCCAAAAAAAAAAAAAAAAAAATTAAAAAAAAAAAATAAAAGACCGTTAAATGATCCGCATTTTTGGCTTTTCTCCGCATTTTACACACTTCTCCTTCTCAATTTGTTTTTAGCTCACCAGAGCACGAAGTGCTTGAAATGAATGAGATTACATGACCGTTGATTGTCCAGTGTGTTTTAAGTTGCATGATAACACTGTATTTTTAGCTCACCTGAGCACAAAGTTGTGCTCAGGGTGAGCTTTTGTGATCGCCCTTCGTCCGTCGTCGTGCGTCGTCCGTCGTCAACAATTTGCTTTAAACGACATCTCTGAATTCGCTGGACAGAATTTAATGAAACTTGGCAGGAATGTTCCTTTTGGAGGCTCTACAAAAGTTGCTAAAATAAAGTTGATCCATGAAGAACTCTGGTTGCCATGGCTACAAAAAGATAAATAATTTGAAAACTTTAAAAATCTCCTTCAAAACTACTGTCCAGATTTTAAAATAAATTGGTACAGATGTTCCTTGGGTCAACCTCTACCAAAGTTGCTAAAAAATTTCCGATCCATAAAAAACATTGCCGCCAGGGGCGGGGCTTATTTGCCTTATATGTATATAGGGAAAACTTTAATCAACATTTCCTCTGAAACCACTGGACAGAATTTGATTAAACTTGGCAGGAATGATCCTTGGGTCAACCTTCACAAAAGTTCCTGAAATAAAGTTGATCCATATAGAACTCTGGTTGCCATGGCAACAAAAAAAAAAAAAAATGAAAACTTTAAAAATCATCTTCTTCAAAACTACTGGCCAGATTTTAAAATAAATTGGAACAATTGTTCCTTGGGTCAACCTATTTATCTCAGGTGAGCTATTTAGGGCCATCATGGGCCTCTTGTCTGAAAATGTTAGCGCTTGTGAATCACAACCGCACTGCTCCATAGAGTGTATAGGGATGGAATTACTATGGTGTCGAGAGTATGTGGGACATTTAGGTAGAAAATTACTTCTAGGCTACTCATAGTTGTTTTGGCTGCTTTTTCCAGATTAAAAACTGTTACTGATTTAACCTTTTCCTTCATATAGACTCATATTGACACTTTCAAAAGGAACCACATAAAATAGTCACAGTTAAACATTCCTTGTTACAGAAAACAATTGTTTCATTTTAAAATGCAGATGTACTCTGGTGAGCGTCTATGGCCCTTGGGCCTCTTGTTTTTTTTTAATGGGCAGCAACATACCAGGTACCTTTGATGACAACCATAATGCACAACTATAAAATGCCTTCTCTTAGAAACATACAGACCTACAGCTTTGAGATTTGGTATTATAGTATCCTCTCATTGTTCCAGCCTTTCTACAACAAACCAAATTCAGGTGAGTGATTTAGGGCCATCTTGGCCCTCTTGATTTAATTCTTATTTTTAATATCAAACCTTGATTAAATTTCTTTATCAGAAGAAATAATAGAGTAATAATAAATTAAATAAAAAAATAGCATACATAGATTAAGGATAAGGATGTTTTAAACGTAACACAATGCAGTTATAAATACTGAAATATTTTTGGAAATTCTTGGGCTATATATATATATATATATATATATATATAGGATGTTTTAAATACCTGTTTTTATACATCAATTATTTTGCGTTTGTTAATTTGTATTTGCTTCCATTTGATTTAAATCATAGACCTATTATACAGGTTAGGTTATAAGGTTAAAACAAAAGAAGAGAGAAAGAAAGAGAGAAAGGGGAGTGGGGCTGTATGCTTATTGTAAGCCGTCCATTAAAAACATTTTGTTTTGATCTTTTCTTGTTCATCAGATAATTACTTGCCACACTCACACAGGCAACATAAAACATCTTATGTGTGTGTTTGGGGGGAAGGGATATTGATTTCCTTGTGCAGGGAAGGGTAATACATCAGATAAATCTATTTATTTTAGTGGTATTCAGTTGTATTGTTGATCTCATATAGCACATTTCAGATATAGCAGTCACTTGCACTGACTTAAACACAACTAATATCATTCCACTTCATTATTGTCCATTTTGTAACTTCAATATGGCTTCTTCTTTTTAGCTCACCTGAGCATAGCTCAGGGTGAGCTTTTGGGATACTTGATTGTCTGTCATCCGTCAACAATTTTGATGTTTACACACTAGAGGCCACAATTTTGATCCAATCTTCCTCAAACTTGGTCAGAATGTTTGTCATGATGATATCTGACCTTTGAAAATGGGTCAGGTGGAGAAAAGTAGGTCAGGAAACTTAAAAATTTTTTCCACAAATCTTCCTCAAACTTGGTCAGATTGTTTGTCATGATGATATCTCGCACCAGTTTGAAAATGGGTGGGGCTGGACAGAAAAGTAGGTCAGTAGGTCAAATCTTAGAAATATCTTGTTTATTTCCTCAAACTTTGGCAGAATGTTTGTCATGATGATATCTTTTGTGGATGGGGTCAGAAAATTCCTGAACATTGTTTCACCTCATCATCTTTATTCTTAAGCAATCTGTTTTGTACCGGCAATGAATGATACTTTTCTCAGGTGAACGATATTGTCAGGATATTACCTGAACATATATTTTTAGCTCACCTGAGCACATGTGCTCAGGATGAGTTATTAAGATCTTTCAACGTCCAACGTCCATCCATCCATCGTCTGTTGTCCATTGTTTATAAATAGTTTATTTACACTCTAACATCTTCAAACTTAAAATCTTCAAACTTCATGACCATGTATATAGCCATGATCTCATGTCTGACTGATATTGGCCAATTAGGTCGTCAGGAGTAATGGCCCTCTTAAGACAAAAAAAAACAAACAGATTTCACATTGCTTATACACTATATCATCTTCAAACTTCATGACAATATTAATAGTCATAAAGTCTTAGTAAAATTATGACTACTGGCCATTGGGGTAAGGAGTATGGCCTTTTAATATAAACAATGCCAGATTTCACTTTGTTTACATTCAAGCATTTTCATTTCTGAGGCAATCATCTTGTCTATAATCTCTCAATCAAGTTTGATTATGGCTGTTATAGGCCAGCTGGGTCAGGAGTTATAGCCCTTGAATTATAAAAAAAATTAAAAGAAAACAAAACCTTTTACTTATGTTTACACTCTAGTACCATGGAACCCCATAGATAGTGTGCACCCATAGATAGTGCACACCCATACTTTGGGACTGAAATCCAGGGAAAAAGTTGTTTTTCCATATATTGTACGCAGGCCAAATTCATAAAATCCGCCAGTCACCATTTTCGAATCACTGTGAGTCAGCTCATTTTTTAATACAACTCAATTCTCTCAATTTACTGCTGGTAACTTTGTTACACCTTCATAAGTGTTAGTTCTCAACACTACATTGACAGAGAAACTAAGAATGATTTAAATAACAACCAAATTCTAATGGTGCTTAAGTGGATGGACCTCTTTATTATGCAGTTGACCTTGACCTTTGACCTTCTTTCGATAAAAAAAGCCAAAAATCCTATCAATAATACCATCAGATCTTGGATTTTGTTTGCTTTATAAATAATCAACCACTTAGTGCTTTTCATGAGCATTTAGGACTTGACCAAGTCCATTAACAGTTTTTCACCTCAATGTATCCTTAGAAATACCATACACACGGTCAGAATAGGCACAGCTACGTATAAGGCGCATCCTAACTTTCAGGGTAACTTATTTGAAAAAAATAAATCACTTATCTTATGCGGCGAAATCTTGTTTTGAAATTTGTGCCGTTGTACATTTTGACAGACTGAAAGCTATCCGTACGTCACCAGGCTAATCATACGGTGAACTGTTTTATTTACACATGGCATAAGATTACCATTACATTAACAACGGGTAGGATAAAGGTGATACATTTTCATAACATGACATTACTCAACCGTGTCTCCTCATTTTAACACTGGGGACCATTGTCACCTGTCAAAATTCTCCCAACTAACAAACATTACGTAACAATTGCCACCTGTCAATTTTCACCTATACATTGTGAGGTCCTGTAAAATAAACTTATTTGTATATATTTAAAATGGCTTCCATTAAGTTGTTTCAGTTTCTCACGATCATTTTATCATGAAATATACCAGTAGGATAACTCATAAGAACAAAAGCAATAATCTGGTATTGTTTATCATGGTTTCATATAGACTTCGTGGCATATTATCGTATTCATTGGCTTTCAGTATATCCATTTTCTGAGATCGTATACCGGTAAATTTCACTTCTCGGTGATTGAAAAAAGAAACCTGAAAAGCTGTACCCCCTCTATAAACTTGAATTATCTGGAAAAAAGGGCGCCTAATCTGCCGGTGTATACGGTAACAAATTGTGAGATATTGTGATACAGCAGCCCTCACATTGCAAACGCATTGACAGTGTTGTGCCTAGCTCAGATTTTCCAGGGGACACCAGTGTCCCCATGACTAATTTTTTGGGGGACATTTGTTAATTTTGGAGGGCATAAAGCAATGTTAACTTACCCCTTAATTGTCAATCCTCATACAGTACAACGCTTCTATATAGCGGTTCTTGTGGTCCAAGCCCAAATACCGCATTCTATTGGTCCGCGTAGTAGGTTTGAGAATGCTATATAAATGTGTCTTTGTGATAGTCGTAAATTCTTGTAAAACCTTAATATAAATCAATAAACATTATTTTATTTATAGAGTTGATTCTGGGTTTCCTTCTGGGTTTTTAGCTCACCTGAGCAAAGCTCATGGTGAGCTATTGTGATCCCGTGAGCATCCGTCGTGCGGCGTCAACAATTTTTAGTTTTTACACTCTATCACCTTTATTAAGCAATCATCTTCAAACTTTAAGACAATGTTAATGACCATAATGTCTCGATTGAGTTCGATTATGGCTGAGATCCGTCTATTAGGTCAAGAGTTATGCCCCTTTTAATATTAAAAAAATGTCATATTTCACTTTGTTTACACTCTAGCATCTGCATCTTTTGAGCAATCATCTTCAAACTTTATGGCAATGCTTATGACCATAAGGTCTCGATTGAGTTCGATTATGGCTGAGATCCGTCAATTAGGTCAGGAGTTAAGTCCCTTTTAATATAAAAAAAATGCCATATTTCACTTTGTTTACACTCTAGCATCTTCATCTTTTGAGCAATCATCTTCAAACTTAATGACAATGTTTATGACCATAATGTCTCGATTGAGTTTGATTATGGCTTAGATCCGTCAATTAGGTCAAGAGTTATGCCCCTTTTAATATTAAAAAAATGTCATATTTCACTTTGTTTACACTCTAACATCTGCATCTTTTGAGCAATCATCTTCAAACTTTATGGCAATGCTTATGACCATAAGGTCTCGATTGAGTTCGATTATGGCTGAGATCCGTCAATTAGGTCAGGAGTTAAGTCCCTTTTAATATAAAAAAAATGCCATATTTCACTTTGTTTACACTCTAGCATCTTCATCTTTTGAGCAATCATCTTCAAACTTAATGACAATGTTTATGACCATAATGTCTCGATTGAGTTTGATTATGGCTTAGATCGGTCAATTAGGTCAGGAGTTATGCCCCTTTTAATTTTAAAAATTTGCCACATTTCACTTTGTTTACACTCTAGCATCTGCATCTTTTAAGCAATCATCCTATAACTTTATGGCAGTGCTTATGACCATTATGTCTCGATTGGGTTTGAATATGGCTGAGAGCGGTCAATTAGGTCAGGAGTTACGCCCCTTTTAATTTAAAAAAAATGCCAGATTTCACTTTGTTTACACTCTAGCATCTTTATCTTTTGAGCAATCATCTTCAAACTTTATGGCAATGCTTATGACCATAATGTCTCAATTGGGTTTGATTAATGCTGAGATCTGTTGATTAGGTCAGGAGTTATGTCCCTTTAAATATAAAAAAAAGCCAGATTTCACTTTGATTACACTCTAGCATCTTCATTTTTTTAGCAATCTTTTTAAAACTTTAAGACAATGTTTACGCCCATAATCTTGCAATCGGGTCCAATTATAACTGATATTGACTAGTTAATTTAGAAGTAATGCCCTTTTCACCATTAAAAAAGCCTGATTTCACTAGTCAATATCAGTTATAATTGGACCTGATCAAGACATTATGGTCATAAGCATTGCCATAAAGTTTGAAGAAGATTGCTCAAAAGATGAAGATGCCAGAATTTCCTGTACACCTTTTATATTTTGTGAAGTGCCTCTTTTTCTGCAAAGAGTGACCCTGAACTCCTGATTGTTTTGAAACTGGCTGAGCGCTGGGTATGCTGAAGGTTAAGAAACAGTGATTGTAAACACTTCTAACAAGTGCTACCCAGATTGGATTCCTGGCTGTGCCATTAAGAGGTTACAGATGTTACCCATCCAGAGCACATGCTGAAGGGGAGCTATTTTGATCACCCTGTGTCTGTCCTGTGTTGTCAACAGTTTGTCGTAAG
This sequence comes from Solen grandis, assembly GCA_021229015.1. Lineage (NCBI taxonomy): Eukaryota > Metazoa > Mollusca > Bivalvia > Adapedonta > Solenidae > Solen > Solen grandis. The sequence continues at coordinate 38,224,750 of CM037783.1, read as the reverse complement.
AAAACATCTTCTCTGAAACCACTGGGTAGAAATTGATGAAACTTAGCATAAATGATCCTTGGGTGACCCTTCTCAAATGTCGACCAACAAAGTTTTATGTTTAAAAATTATCTCCTCTAAAACTATTAATTCTCAGAATTTAGTGTCATTTGCTACAAATCTTTTACCATAAATTTTAAAATAAAACTGATCCCTTGAACAATGAGGCCCCTAGGGCTAGTTTCCCTGTAATTGAAAAAAAAAAATCTTCTATGAAACCAATGGTCTAAATCTAATTTCATTGGGCACAAATGGTAACCTCATATATCGGTATAGCTGTCTACCTTGAAAAATGAGGTGTGATGGGGATCAGCTAGTTTGCATTTATAATCTGTATAGAAAATCCTGCTGTTTGATACCTCTGAAAACATTTTTATTCCCCACCATGCGTGCATCTGTCCATCCGTCATTCCTGCATTTGTATCTGCTCCATAACTTGTACATCTATGGATGGATTTCAGTAAAACTTGACAGAAGTGTTCTTCATAACACAAGGATATGTCGTGTACATCAACCATATGTGTCCTTGAAAGGTCAAGATCATGGGAGCTGTTAAAAATTGTCTTTGGTGATCTATGGATGGATTTCAATGAAACTTTACAGAAGTGTTCCTTATAAAACAATGGTGTGCCACATGCATCAGTCATATGTGTCCTATAATTTTCATATCTATAGATGGTTTTGTGTCACCTGCTGTAAGCAGAGGTGACACATAGGGATCACTTTTTCATCCTCTGTCTGTCCATCATACTTTTTCTGTCAAGCTTCAGCACATGTGATCCAAACCATAGAACACTCTTAATTAAATTTAATAGAAGTGATTGTCATCACACAAATATGTGTTGCGTGCATCATCCATATGCATGCTTGAAAGGTGGAGGTCATGGGAGTTGTTATAAACTGTCTTTGGTATTCATAGGGTACATCTTTATGTCAGCTCTTAACGTTCATGTCAATGTAAAACATTACTTTAGTCAATACACAAAGATGTGCGAGCATCCTTCCATCTGTCCATCCATCAGCCCATCCATCCATCTGTCCGTCCATCATTCCGTTCATCTGGCTTTCAGCTTGGCTCCAAAATTCGGATATCTATGGATGGATTTCAATAACATTTAAGAAGTGTTCCTCTTAACACAAGGGTGTGTCATGCTCATCACATGAGTGACTTGTTAATTTCATCCTCGATTTTTGCCCGGATCCTAACTCATAGACTATATAACATATGAACACCTCTTGGAAGAGAAGTGCGGTGCACAAGAACCATTACCATGCAATTTATTAATTTTGAATTTGCACTTATCCTGTGACAAAGCTCGGTTCGGAAATCATAACCCATTTCCACAGGTTTAATTGTTTCTATCTTGGTTGGGGACTCCTGTATTGCTTGCAATACTGACAAAGCCTTGTTTTCTCTGTCTTTATATAAATTGCTGCATAAAATTTGCAATGCTAGATTTGTAAGAGGGTTTTATGTTTAGTTGCCTTTTTGAAGCATATGTTTGAATGGAAGGCAGTCTAGCGTGACATTTGTAGCTGTCTACTTCATAGACAGCCTCAGTGAGCAAAATCATATTTTGCGTGGGAGGATTGATTTGCAATGTTTGTAGCCATGATTTATTCAGATATGTCTGCCATACATGTAGATTTCATCTCTAGTGGATCACCCATTACAGCAGTTTTTTTGTCCCTCCACTTTAAAATTATATGAAATCTGCATCGAAATGAAGTCATTTTTATTTCCATTCTCATATCTCAGATTGATTATGCTCCCCGCATGGTGAGAATATAGTTGCCACCTCATCCTTCCTTCACTGTCCTTCAGCATAATTATTTTCTGATAAATAATGTTATCATTTATCTATGAATTTTTAGCTCAACTGAGCATCTCCCCAGAAACAACAAGGCCTTGAGTTTAGATATTTGGTATTTAACATGACCTAGTGGAATCTACCATGTTTGTTCACATCATGGCCATAGGGTCTAAATTGGCCCCACCCAAGGGGTCACTTGATTTTATGTAAAGAATTTCTTGTCAGAAACCACAAGATCTGGGGTTAAGATACTTGGTATTAACATATTAACATGGCCAAGTGGACCTGAACCAAGTTCTCAAATCACGGTCCTGGTGTCAAAATTGGTCCCACCACTATGGTTACTTGATTTTATAGCTATGACCATCAAAATTAGACCATAGGTACAGTTTTTGTGTGGAATTACTATTATCTTGCTGTATATTCTGCATTGATTATGTATTCAGTACGACTATGTTATAAAAAGCAATGAAGGCAATATTTCTCAGTTGAGCGATTCAGATCCATCTTGGCCAGTTAAAACTTGGCACAACTGTTCACCATCATAAGGCAATGTGCAGGGTGCAAGAATCCTGTCCATAGCCCCAAGGTCATACTTAGAGGTGAAAGTTAAAAAATGGGGTATTTTTAGCTCACCAGAGCACAACACGCTCAAGGTGAGCTATAAGGATCACCCTGCGTTCGTCATCTGTCATTGTGCATTGTCAACAATTTGCTTCAAACGACATCTCCTCAGAAACTGCTAAGTAGAAATTGATGAAACTTGGCATGGATTATTCTTGGGTGAACCTTCACAAATGTTGCTAAAATAAACTTAATCCATGCATAACTCTGTTTGCCATGGAAACCAACAGAATTTTACTTTAAAAACTTAAAAAATCTTCTCCTCTGAAACCAATGGTCAAAATTTAATTTCCTTTGGCACAAATGGTCACTACATAACTCTCTACCATAATTGTGAAAATATAGTTGATCCCTTAAAAAATGAGGCCCCTAGGGAGTCGGCTAATTTCCTTATACACTCTATATAGAAAATTTCAAAATTCTTCTTCTATGAAGCCAATGACCAGAATATAATTTCATTAAGCACAAATGGTCAAGTCATAAGTGTCTACCATAATTGCTGAAATAAAGTTGATCCCTTGAAAAATGAGGCCCTTAAGGGATAAGTAAGTTTCCTATGTTACATACTCTATATAAAAAAGAATCTAAATTCTTCTATGAAAAAAATGGTTAGAATTTTAATTCTTTTTGCACAAATGGTCACCTCATGGCTGTGTACCATAATTGCTCAAATAAATGATCTCTTGAAAAATGAGGCTCCTTTTATAGTTTCTAGCTGACCTCCTCCAGTTTCCTTATATAGCTTTATATAGAAAATTGGAAAATTCTTTTTCTATGAAGCCAATGGCTGGAATTTAATTTAATTTTAAACAAATGGTCACTTCATGGCTGTCTTCCATACTTGCTAAAATAAAGTGGATCCCATTTAAATGAGGCCCCTAAGGGGCTGGCTTGTTTCCACATATACTCCATATAGAAGATCTCAAATTCTTTGTCTATGAAACCAATGGTTAGAATTTAGTATGTATGGTCACCTCATGTCTGTCTACCATAATTGCTAACATAAAGTTGATCTCTTAAAAATGAGGCCCCTTGGGTGTCGGCTAGTTTCCTTATATACTCAATATAATGTAAAGAAAATGCAATATTCTTCTTCTTAATATTTAATTTCTTTTGTTATGTATGGTCACATAATGGCTACCTGCCATAACTTTTAAAATAAAGTTGATCTCTTGGAAAATGAGGCCCCTAGGGGGTCAGGTAGTTTCCTAATTAGCTCTATATAGAAAATTTCAGAACTCTTCTTCTGTGAAGACAACGGGTAGAAGTTTATTTCTTTTTGCACAAATGGACACCTCAAGGCTGTCTACAATTATCTCTAAAATAAAGTTGATCCCATGAAAATCATGGCCTCCAGATGATTGACTAACTAAAGAATTCTTTGTATCTGAAATTTTAATCTGGTTGCTGCTGGAAGTAGTAATATTAAGTGATTTGAATGGCTTTAAATAAGCTTATGTACAATGGTGACATCATGGCCCGCTTGTTAGTATTTATTATTGGTTTGGTCCTCACATAGCCCTCATCCATAATTGCAGAAATAAAGTATGAGGCCTTCAGGAGGTCAGCTAGATTGCTTGTACATGTATAATCTTTATGGAATCTTTTGAATTCTTTGTATCTAAATTTTAATCTGGTTTATGCTGAAGGTAACCATAACCGGTTCAAGTGACCTGAATTGTTTTGATTAGTTTTATGGTACTCTGGTGAGCGTTCTAGAGCCACTGTGGACCTGTTGTTTAAAAACCTTTAAAAGTTTTCTCCACAGAAAGCAATGCTCAAAAATCAATTTTAGTAAGCACAAATGATCACCTTATGGTCCTCTACCATAACTGCTAAAATAAAAATGGTTATGGTCACTGTTAATAAAAATAGACTCTTACTTCCTACCGTCTGTCATATAGAATTTTCTTAAAAACAAACTTTAATCAGAAATGAGATATTAAAATCAAAGTTATTACTTGTATACTTTGTGTGGATGTAGAGAGGAAGCTTGATGTGCTATGTTGGTTTGATTGGTAAAGGTCACTGATACTAAAAATAGATTGTCCTCCAAAACTGAATTTACATACTTACATTTTATCAGGTTTGTTTTTATCAGGATGTCCATTTCTGTTAGTAACATTTTACAGGAAGTTGATAATTTCTCCCATAGTTTTGACATATTCTTTTTTGTGTGTGTGAAAAGTAAATCATTTTAATGTTCATTTTTGACTGGTCTTTCAGGAGACTTTTTCAGAAAATTTCTCCATTTACTTAAATCCATAGTTACTGCTTTCCACATTTAGAACATACTTCCATACTATGACAAAGCAGTATCAGGGGGTATTATCATCTCTGTGACAGTTCTAGTTTTATTAGCAAATGGTGACCTCAAAGCCCTCTACCATAATTGCTAAAATAAAATTGATCCCATGAAAAATGAGTCACTCGCTGGCTGATCAGGTTTTATCCTGTTCGCTGCTCCTCAGTGGTCTGGAAATGAGGACTTATAATTAAATTTGGTAAGGTTTAACTGTGGTTTTCTGCAGATCAGGCTTTATGTGGTACCTATTGAGTACGTCAAAATGAGTCTATATGAGGGAAAGGGTTAACTTAGAAATTTTGGTTAAAGTTTTAAATGCAAGATACTCTCATGCTTATATCTCAGTATCCAGGCATGCAATTGATTTGAAACATCTTTGATATGTTTAGGGGTATCATACTTTCATGGTAGATAACTCTTGATAGAATATGTTACAAATTATGGCCCCTTTTTAACTTAGAAATTTTGTTTAAAGTTTTGCATGCAAGGTACTTTCGTGCTAATATCTCAGCATCCAGGCATGCAATTGATTTGAAACATCTTTAATATGTTTAGGGGTATCATACTATAAAGGAAGATAACACTTGATGAAATATATTAAAAATTATGACCCCCTTTTAACTTAGAATTTTGGTTAAATTTTTACATTCAAGCTACTGTCCAGCTTATATCTCAGAAATTGCTTGTGGAATTGACTAGAATGTTAAGGAGTGTCTTCAAGGGCATCAGAAAACTAAGGAGGATAACTTTTGGACTGATACAAATTATGGCCCTTTTCTAACTCGGATTTTTGGTTAAAGTTTTGCATGCACAGTGTTATTGTGCTTATGTCTCAGTAACTAGGCATGGGATTGATTTTAGACATCATAAAAATATTAAGGGGTATCAGACTATCAAGGTATATCATTTTTGACTATTATTATGTACAGGGTATGTGAAGGGCAAGAATTGAAATAGATTTCATTTGATTTACCAACAAGCATTTTGAATAGTTGAGCGTGCTGTCCTCTGACAGCTCTTGTTGTCAAAGTTGTCTGTCCGTCCATCTGTATGTCACACTTTTTGTCCGGAGCATAAGTATTAAAGCTATTAACTTGAAACTTCACAGGTGGGATAGATCTCATGGAGGAGAAGTGCAGTTAAAAGAACTGTAACTGAGCATCATATTTTTGAGTTATTTCCCTTGGTTAAATGTAATTTTTGTCCAGAGCATAACTCCGTAAGTATTAAAGCTACTAACTTGAAACTTCACAGGTAGATAGATCTCATGGAGGAGAAGTGCAGTGCAAAGAATCGTAACTCTGTGCATCATATTTTTGGACTTATTGCCCTTTGTTAAATTTCATACTTAATTTTTTTTCAGAGCATAACTCACAAAGTATCAAAGCTATTTACTTGAAACTTCACAGGTGGATAGAACTCATTGAGGAGAAGTGTCATGCACAAGAACCATAACTCTGTGCATATTATCTTTGGAATTATTGCCCTTTGTTGAATTACTAATTTTTTTCAAGAGCATTTCTCACCCACTATAAGACATATAACCTTGAAACTTCATACATGGATAGATCACTTGAAGGAGAAGTGCAGTGCACAAGAACCTTAATTCTGCACATAATATTTTTGGAGTTACTGCATTTTGTTCAATTTCTTACTTTTTTTTTTCTTTGAAAGTATTACTCATGCACTATGAGACATATAACCTTGAAACTTCATAAGTGTTTAGACCTCATAAAGGAGAATTGCAGTGCACAAGAATCTTAATGTTTCTTGTTTGAGTTTTTCCACTTTTATGTAATTTCGTGTCCTTAAGATAACTCATGTATGACTCATGATATTGAAATAAAATTTCATTTATGGAAATGAAATTAATGAGTCTCATGCACAACTCTGGCCTCAGTATTTTTTTTAAGTTTTTCCCCCTTTTTACAATTTTTTGACTGCAAGATAACTCTATTTATGTTCCAGTTATGGAAAGAAATTGATGAGAGGAAGTGTCACATAGAAGGTTCATAACTCTGTACGGAGCTTTAACAATATAGTCAGCCCTTTAACTTTAACTATTTGCATATGTCACTGTGTGCCATAGTGTATATGTGTGTGTGAGGGAAATATAGTTTACTACGAAAACAAATCTCTAGTTAATTTTGAAGATGAAATGAAAAGAGTGAAATCTGGCATTTTTTTTTATATTCAAAGGGGCACAACTCCAGACCTAATTGGCCAATATCAGCCATAATCGAACTAGATCGAGATATTATGGTCATAAACATTGTCATAAACTTTGAAGATGATTGCTTAAGAAGATGCTAGAGTGTAAAATTAAAAAAAATTGTTGATGGACAACGCACATATGGACAACTGACATTCAATTATCACAAAAGCTCATTATGAGCTTCACTCCGGTGTGATAAAAAGCTAGCAGATTGCCCAATTGGTATTTTATCGTAAAATTGAGAAGTGCATACGGTAAGTGTATGTGTTTTAATTTTTTTTTTTTTTTCTTCAACATGGTCCTGTAAAACAATTAGGGTATTTATTACCATAATACAATGATACATGATAACATCAAAACTCATCTCTAAATAGATTAAATGTAATATTTTTGTTTGTTTTGGATTTTACTCTTGCTAACAACAATATTTCAATAAAAAATGACATCCAGATAATTTCAGGTGAAGGAAACCAGAAGCATAAAGATACTCAGGTAGAACTACGATATGTATGCCTATCAAAAGAATAATAACTATAAATAAACAACAAATGCA
>CM037783.1:38167100-38217100 GCA_021229015.1 Solen grandis | reverse complement strand
CATAACTCTATCTAGAGTAATTACAGAGTTATTGCCCTTTGTATTTTTTCCTTGTCCGGAGTATAACATGTAAACTACTGGTTGGATTTCAAAACAATTTCATACAATGGTCAACCACAATATGAGGAAGTGCAGTGCACAAGAACCATAACTCTATCTAGAGTAATTACAGAGTTATTTCCCTTTGTTACTTTTCCTTGTTTTTTTTGTCCTGAACATAACTCGAATATTATACATGGTATATACTTGAAACTTAAAATGTAAACAGATGGCGACTAGGAGAAGTGCAGTGTCCAAGAACTGTTACCTTATATTTTTAAACTACTGTGACAAACAACCATTATTGACTCTCTATCAACTTTAAATAAAAACTTTACTTATTAATATCACAACCAATATACTATGTATACAGGTTCTTATCTATGCTCTGCCTGAAGTCTGGCTTCTCCTGCATTAAAGTATTTTGCGGGGGTATTAATCACCTTCAGTGATAGCTCTAGTTAGGTCTTGAGTTATGGCCCTTGAATGATAAAAAAATGCCAGGTTTCTTTTTTGTGTACACTCTAGCATCTTCATTTCTTAATCAGTCTTGTTCAAACTTTATGACAATGTTATTAAACATAATCTCTAGGCCGAGTTCCATTGTGGCTGATAATTGCCCATTAGGTATTGAGTTTAATGGCCCTTGATCAATAAAAAGTTGCCAGATTTCACTTTGTGTACTCTAGCATCTTCATTTCTAAATCAGTCTTCCTCAAACTTTATGACAATGTTTATAAACATAATCTCTCAGCCAAGTTTGATTATGGCTGATATCTGCCCAGTAGGTCTGGAGTTATTGGACTTGAATTATAAAAAATGCCAGATTTCAATTTGTGTACACTCTAGCATCTTCATTTCTTGATCAATCTTCTTCAAATTTTCTGACAATGTTTATAATCATATTCTCTCAAATAGTATTGATTATGGATGATATCAGCCAATTTTATAAGGAGTTATTGCAATTGTTTAGACTTACATAGGAATTTCTTTTCAGAAATCTCAAGAATTGAAATATTTGGTGTGTAACATGGCCTAGTGGACCTCTTCCAAATTTGTTCATAATATGGACCTAGGTTAAAAATTGCCCTGCCCAAGGAATCACTGGATTTTTTTAAAGACTTATATAGGGGAAAAAAACTTCTTGAAACAACAAGGCCTAGAACTTTGATATTTGGTGTTTGTCATTGTCTAGTGGTCCTTTACCAAGTTTGTTCAACTCATATGGCCCTGGGATCAAAACTGGCCATGCCCAAAATTCACTTGTTAGCTCACCTGAGCACTTGTGCTCAGGGTGAGCTTTTGTGATCGTCTTTTGTCCGTCGTGCGTCGTCCGTCATCCATCGTTAACAATTGCTTGTGAACACTCTAGAGGCTACAGTTATGGCCCAATCTTCATAAATCTTGGTCAGGATGTTTGTCTACATGATATCTCGGATGAGTTCAAAATTGGGTCATGTGGGGTCAAAAACTAGGTCACCAGGTCAACTCTTAGACAAACCTTGTGAACACTCTAGAGGCCACAGTTTTGGTCCAATCTTCATGAAACCTGGCCAGGATGTGTGTCTACATGATATCTCAGATGAGTTCGAAATTGGGTCACGTAGGGTCAAAAACTAGGTCGCCTGGTCAAGTCTTAGAAAAACCTTGTGTACACTCTAGAGGCCACAGTTTTGGTCCAATCTTCATGAAACATGGCCAGGATGTTTGTCTACATGATATAATACTCAGGCTCAAACTTTATACTCAAATCTTTATCTAGAGGAATGGGCATAGTTTATAAGCCTTAGTGGGAAAATCATACTTAAGTACCATTTTTAGCTCACCTAACACATGTGCTAAGGATGAACTATTAGGATCATCCGTCTGTCCATCTGGCTGTCATCAGTTGTTCATCTGTTGTCCACAATTAGTTAGTTTATACTCTAGCATCTGTATTTCCTAAGCAATCATCTTCAAATTAATTACAATGTTTATGGCAATAATTACTTGGTCAAGTTATGCCTCTTTTAACATAAGAAAATACTAGATTTCACTTTGTTTACACTCTAACATCTTCGTTTTTCAAGCAATCATTTTCAGACCTAATGACAATGTTTGTAGCCATGAAGTCTCAGCCAAGTTTGATTACAGATTATATTGGCCAATTATGTCAGGAGTTATGCCACTTTTCATGTAAGAAAATGCAAGATTTCACTCAAGCATCTTCATTTAAGAGCAATCATCTTCAAACTTAAGGAGAGTGAAACTAGTCATAAAATCCCAGCCAAGTTTTATTATGACTGTGACTGATATTTGCCAATGTGACAGGAATTATGCCCCTTTTAATACAAAAATGAGTCGGCTTATACTTTGTTTTCACTCTAGCATCTTCATTTCTTATGTAATCACCTTCAAACGTCATGACAATGAATTCTCGGCCAAGTTCATTTATGACTGATACTGACCTTGCCCTTTTTATTTAAAAAAAAGATTTTAAAAAAAAAGATGTGTTCGAAAAACACTATGTCTTCGTCTGAGCTGATCAGATGTTAAATAACTGATGCCAGCCATTCATGAGTGGAGCATTTATGTCAAATATATAGACTTTGTTCCATATAGTAATTGAGTAATGCTTAAGACAAAAACAATCATTAAAAATATTAAAGGGAGATTATTAAAAAAAGAACCCAACAGAGGTCTGTTTCATAATCTTTACACTTCTGCTTCTCACTATCTATTTATATTTTAAGTTTCAGAGCAATACCTGGAATGGTGGAGGAGTTATACTCTGTAAAAAAAATTGATATAAAATGATGGGATATAATACAAAACTCAGGCCATGTAGTGGTTCTTGGTTACTGCACTGCTCCTTCTTTCAATTATATTATGTTTAAATTTCCAAGTCCTTACTTTGTTGTTTATGAGTTTTGATCGCAACAAAAAAATATAAAATGAAGGGTGATATTAAAAAAAAAACCGGACTTGGTAGAGTTATGGTTCTTGGTCACTGCACTCATCTTTTTATATACGAGGGCGGGTCAATAATTAGTGTCGTCCCTCAGTTTATTTCACGAATACTGCATGGAGCATGTGCAAAGTTATACTATGATACGCATGAACTCTTAGCTTTCCAACGGTGTATCATACATGTATATCTATACACAGGGACAGTGAGCTCAGTTGCGTATAAAAATGTCTGCCAAATGTTCAGTCAACTCTTTAGAAATACGGTCTTATATTAAAACGCATATGGCTTTAGGATTAAGCGCAACAGTAATTCACAATGAACTCTGTACTGTTTTGGGGTCTTCTGTTGTTAGTTTAAGAACAGTTCAAAGATGGATTATGTTTAAGAACGGCAGAGAGAGGTTGGAGGATGCCAGTGGTAGAGGCAGGAAACCATCAGTTATCACCAGAAACAACATTAAAAAAGTAAACGATCTCATTAGTAAAGAAGCACGATATACGATTTCTGAGATAGCTAGGTATGCTGGCATGTCAAAAGGGTCAGCTTTTACCATTCTGAAGAAGCATCTTCTAGTTAGGAAGATCGCTGCTAGGTGGATACCACATTTGTTAAATCCTGAACAATAGCAAGAGCGTGTGAAATGTGCCAGAAAATTATTAAAGATGTTTCCAAAATATGACAGTAGGAAGTTTTCTAACATTGTTACTGGTGATGAAAGCTGGTTCCACTTTTTTGAGCCGACTCGCAAAATAAATAATGAAATATGGGCAACGAAACCTACCCGTAGGCTTTGTATAGCCAAAAGAGTGACAAGCTCCAAGAAAGTAATGTATGTTATGTTCTTTGGAATTCACGGATTAGTTACACAAGTTGCTGTTCCAAAGAAATGCTCTGTCAATGCGAAACTTTTACAGAAGGAAAGTGCTAACTAAAGTTGACAAATATTATTGTAAGCTTCGTCCTAGTACCGGAATGAGGGGCATGTACCTTTTGCATGATATCACTACACCAAACAAAGCGGACATTGTGAAGAAATTTCTTAAAGTAAACATGTGACTGTTCCAAACCACCCACCATACTCGCCAGATTTGGCACCCTGTGACTTTTTTCAGTGCAGGCAATATTTCTCAGGTAAGCAACTTCAGGGCTATCTCGGCCCTCTTGTCAATTTGAGAACATGGGGCCTGGTCTCACAGTCCCTGTCATATTCTCATATGAAATTACTGTTTACAATTTGGAATACACAAAGAGATCAATGTGTCACAAATTGGTTATGAATAAGGACAATACATATATTTGACAGAAAAAGATTTACACCAATCTTGTAGATGCTGCTGATGTGGTGGATGTAATTAATCTGAGCAATAGGGATTCAAATTTGATAAGAAATATGAAGTATGAAGAATTATTAAAATCATATCTCCCATGTTAATAATTATTTGTTATAAATAGTAATGTCTTTCCCTACTTGAGTCTAGTTTTTTATGACATTGTACATGGTAGATATATTGAAGATTTTTTCTCAGAAATAAAGAAAATCATTAAGTAATGAAAAAAATTCTAGAGTTCATTAGAGTGTAAAGTTAGTGCTAATGCAAAAATTGTTTTCCAATCTTTATTATAGTGTGAGATAATCATTTGATACATCTTAGTTGCACATCTTTTTATAATAAGGTTCCAGGTATTGTAATAATAAGGTTTACTGCTTTCCTGTTTCCCTGCTCCAGGTGGTTAGACTATTGGTTCCGTTGGTTACCAGGTATATTTCTGTTTACATATTTTGCAATCTGTGTCAGAACAAGCAGGACACTTTAAGGGACTGGTTCCAGGTGCCAGCCAGTGTGACATACTATTCTGTGAAATAATTTATTTTTGTTGGACACTTATTTTTGTTGATTTTGTGGTGAATTTTATCCATGAATATTAATCCCCATGAAAACATGCCTCTTATAAAGACCTCACGTATTTTAGAACATAGATCCACAAATAAATGTACCCATGAAATTCCGTAAGGTACATAATCATTGAAATGTAATGTCAACAAAAATTTATGATTTTACAGTATTGCCTGACATCAGTCTAAGAAGCTGGTAGCCCAGGTGTGCAAGGAGGCCAGTACTATAAATATTTCAGTGTGTCATATGCTGCATTAAAACAGCAAGGCATGCTGTCATCTGATAATTCAGTCCCTGTGGCTCAGTGACTGTCTTCCAGTTCAATATTAAAAGGGTCATTACAACTTAACTTCAATCAAAGAAATTACCTTTTTCATTTCTATATTATTTTCTGAAATTATTCAAAGCATAAAAACAACACTTATATTTTTATGAAAATATTGTATAACAAGCTTCATCTTAGGAGTTCAGATTCCATTACCATTTCAAATGTTGCCTTCTAACATGATTGTTTGAAAATCAGCATCAACCAGATGTCTGTATGGTTTCTCATACCATAAACCTCGTAAATGAAACAATAACATATCAGACCATCAAAAAGCCTTCTTTATTCAATGACATGTAAAACTACAGGGATTTTTCTACATTTCAAGATTTCTTGATGGAGAAAGTACCTAAATTGCAATCTTTCCTTTTATCAAAGTCATTCATTTCACTTTTATATACAATGCATATTAACATGACTACAAAATATATAAATCCGTGGCAATAATCATTGTACATTTTTCCATTATTTTCATTTTCTTTTGAAAATTATGTTTTCTTGAAGACTGGTCAGTTATGGTGGAATTTTGCCTTTGTATTGAAAAACCACCTCTAAAAACATTGCCATGAATAGTTAAGCCATTCAAGATTATTCTTATGCATTTTTCATTAATTTTTTTTAGATGAGCTATTAGGATCGCTGAATGTCTGTCCATCTGTCGTCCACAGTTAGTTTGTTTGCTCTCTATAAGCCTCTTCATTTCTTAAGCAATCATCTTCAAACTTTATGACAATGTTTTATGTTTTTTACCATAATCTCTTGGCCAAGTTCGATTATGGCTGAGATCGGCCTATTAGGTCAGGAGTTATGTCCCTTTTAATATTAAAAAAATGCCAGATTTCACTTTGTTTGCACTCTAGCATCTTCATTTCTCAAGCAATCATTTTAAATTTATACAAGCACTGTTTAGTTTGTGGAAGTTCTTGGAATTTAAATGATCTCATGGATTATGTATTCAGTACAACTATGCTATAATTTAGTAACTTGTACAGGCAACAAGGCAGTATTTCGCAGGTGAACGTCTTTAGGGCCATCTTGGCCCTCTTGTTTTTGGGGGTTTGTAAAAAACTGAACTATGAGAAAAAGCAGTTTTCGGTATTATTTATTTGAATAATCTGAAAAAGAAAGGAATAGGATAAAAATGTTCCTTTGTTCTATTTGGTCCGTTTCACAAACTTGCACAGTAAGCATTTGAAACACAGGCAGACTTTTGGACTTAAGTCAAAGATTTGTTTTTCATGATTGAGTGTGCTCTCTGCCAGTGTTGTTTAATCAGATTCATTCAAGGCCATTTGCTTTGTATAAAGTTATTGTCATAGATTGTATGTCTCACACAAGGTCAAGGTCATAGACTGTAAGTTGTTGTCATAGATGTTTTAGCTCACCTTAGCACAGTGTTCATGGTGAGCTGTTATACTCATTCATTATTGTCTATTGTTCAGCCACCTTCAAATATTCTTCTGGAGGCACCTCTTTAACTGCAATGCCAATGTTTATCAAATATGTTCCTTAGATAGCCTCCTTTCAAAGTTATATAAATTTACCTTGGTAAATAAATGTGAAAACTGCACATATTATTATTATTTTAATGTCTGAACTGCTGATAACAAAATTATTTAAAGAATTTCATTCCATGCAGAAAAAGAAGAAAACAAATCTAAATTCTGGTACAAATTATTCGGACCTGTAAACAAATAGGCCACGGGGGGGGGGGGCATATGTATTCAGTGAAAGGTAAAAAACCTTCTTGTCTTGTCTCTAATTACTTAAGCATTTGACACCTTAAAGAACATAGCTGCTTTAAGTGCATTGTCCTCAGGTGAGCAATTCAGGTGTGTTTTTTTTGAGAGATATATTTATTTTAACAAGGTCATAGGCATTTACTGAGTAAGTTTTCATAAATGCATCTATTTCCAAATTTATAAACTGTGTACCTTTTACTGAAGGAAAGGCCTGCAAGGACTCAAGTTTTTCACCTGCTTGTCAGTCTAGTGTACAAAAGAAATATTTGATAGAATAACTAAATCTAAATAGTGGAAAATAGCCATTACTAAAGAATCACTAGCTTGTATGGCCATATATTGAATGAACACGAAAGAAGTCAAAGTGTTCCTCAGAAATTTCATTGTTCTACTGCAAGCTTTCTTCAAAGGAGAGCATATACATTTAATTATTCCAATTTCATGAAAGGAAAACTTATTCTCCCCTATACTTTTAGCTCACCAAGGTGAGCTTTAGTGATCACCCTGCGTCCATTATCAGTAATTTGATTCATACAGACCTCTGGTTGTCATGGCAGCCAACACCATTTTATTTAAAAAACAAAACAAAAATCAACTCCTGAAGCCAATAGTTGCTACAAAAGGTCACCTCATAGTCATCTACCATAAGGGCTAAAATGAAGTTGATCCCTTGAAAAATGAGGCACCAAAGGGGTTGGGTAGTTTCTTAATTTACTCTATATAGAAAGTTTCAAAAAGCAATTTCTCTAAAACCAATGGTCAGAATTTAATTTCATTTGGCACAAAGGGTCACCTAATATTTGTCTACCATATTGCTTAATGAAGTTGATTCTTAAAGAACTCTGGCTGCCATGGCAACCAACACCATTTTATTTAAAAACTAGAAATGTGTCCAGAGGACACAGATGACCCCACCTGTCGCTTTGTCCCATGGCTTTATTTGTTATTTTTCACTGCTGCCCAAGCAGTGGAATCGGTGATCCCAGAGAAAAGTGAAAGCTTACCTAAGTGAAAACTGGCCAATTAAAATGACCCAGATGAACAAGTGTATGCCCTGAATAATATATGAAGCTTCAAGTTTGTAATATAAATACTTTTTGAGTTGTGGGCTCCATAAATTAAATTTCCATAATGTCAACAGTGATCCGATAAAAAAAACCAAGTTAAACGAGTTCATGTCCTGAATAATATATTCGTGAAGTTTTAAGTATGTAGTACAAATACTTTCAGAGCTGCATGTAGTACAAATACTTTCAGAGTTGCATGCTTCACAAGCTTAAAATTCCATATTTTTAAAAACAAAGACCCATAACTCTGTCAACATCAACAATGGTTCAATGAAAATACCCAGGTGGGCATGTTCATGTCCTGAATAATATATCCATGTAGTTTCAAGTCTGTAGTACAAATACTTTCAGAGTTACATGTGTCAAAAGCATACAATTTCATATTTTTTCAAAAACCAAGGCCCATATTAACTGTCAATGAAAATAACCAGGTGCACAAGTTCATATCCTGAATAATATATCCATGTAGTTTCAAGTCTGTAGTATAAATACTTTCCGAGTTATGTGTGTCACAATGTTTCAAGACATATGGACAGACAAAGCAAAACTATTTCCTTTGGCACAAATGGTCACCTACCATAGTCATCTACCATAATTGCTAAAATGGAGTTGATCCCTTAAAAATGAATCCCCTTGGTGTTGGCTTATTTAATTTAAATATTTATAATCTTATAATAGTTGTAAATATCCTAAGAATTGTTTTAAAGTGTTTGATTTCATTGATGTAAGTCTATTTGAATGCTCTATTGACAAATATAGTAATAGACTTCAAAATGCACTAAATGTCTAGCCTTAATTGGTTATACAGGATGTCTCATAATATCTGATACCATTTGCGTGTGCATTACATTTTTCATCGCAAATAGTGCACTAGCATTGAACAAACAAGGTTATAGTATACATTATAAAGTTTTATCTGATATATAAGACATACATGTACCTATTTTCTGCCTGATATGATCCTATTTTCAAGGTTACAGAATATGTTCCAGATGACGTCCTTTATGTGAGATCATGACGTCTAAACGTTCCCTGAAATTTCAGATAACAGATTCGCAAGTTGCTGTGCTGATGTTCCTAATCTCTCTGCGGATAGCCATTTTTAGTTCATCTGTGGTGTTTGGTGGGGGTTTATAAACTCTGTCCTTCAAGTATCCTCAAAGATAAAAATCCAGAGGACTATGGTCCGGGGTGGCCACTCATTTTTCGTCTTAAATGAAATTAAATTGTCTCTGAATTTCTCTTCAAGCCAATCAAGCACACGAAGTGAAGTGTGTGGGGTTGCACCATCCTGCTGAATCCATATTTTACTAGTGTCTATTCCTTTTCTGCGTAAGGCTGGTATAAATTTGCTTCTGATGATATTCAAATAGCGGTCACTGTTGACCGTTTCAACTTCCCAAGCCCCGTTTTCAAAGAAAAATGGTCCAACTATTCCAGTAGCACTTATTGCTGCCCAGACAGTAACTTTCTCACCATGTAATGGTTTCTCAATGTAAATATTCGGTTTTTCACTACCCCAATATCGACAGTTTTTCTTGTTAATTTGAGCATTTAAATAAAAATGGGCTTCATCTGAGAACCATAGAACATCTGTGATGTCAATATGCTCCTTCATCCAAAGAGCAAACCGTAGTCTACAAGAAATATCCGAGTCTTTAAGGTGCTGCATAATTGATACTGTGTATGGAGTCAACTTCAAATCAAACCTGAGCATTCTGTGAACACTACAACGACTAGGATTGTTGGTAATATCACACATTATTTTTCTAACAGACTTCTGGGGTGTTTCCTGAATCAGTTGCCTGACTTCCTCTATGCTTTCTGAACTTCGAACAGATTTTGGCCTTCCACTATTACCGTGTCGTCCATCTAAAACTGATCCAGTTTGCTCAAAACGCTTCACTATCCTATTTACTTGCATTTTTGTAAGTCTCTGCTGGTCAGGATGTCTTTTCTGCAATTCTCTAATTACAGTTATTGGTGAAAAACATGAAGAATACAGCTTAACCACTTCAGTAGCCACTATTTGAGCAGACCATCTTGGATATACAACTAACGTTTTATGACGTCATGACGTCAACGTTTTCCCGTAAATTTCAATACCAGCAAAACTTCATAGTGTCATCTTCAGTTTGATGCATCATACGTCTAGAATCGGTTAACAGCAGGATTTTAATAAACATTCGTAATGATATCAGATATTATGAGACACCCTGTATTTGGCAGTGGGCCTTTAAAAAAGTAAATTTTAAATAAATAATAACATATTTAGGACATATTTAGGACTGCTTAAAAGCATAAAGACTTATGGCTTTGTTACAATACAGTGCTATACTTATGTTATGAAATAATTTTTTTGCATTAAATTACATAATATTTCTTCTCCTCTTAAACTATTGCACCCTTGTTCAAAATTGGGTCATGTGATGTCAAAAAGTAGGTCATGAGGTCAAATCTTAGAAAAACCTTAACACTCTAGAGGCCACATTTTTGGCCACCATATCTTCATGAAACTTGGTCAGAATCTTTGTTTCCATAAAATCTTGGACAAGTTCGAATTTGGGTCATGTGGGGTCAAAAAGTAGGTCAATATGAGAAATCCAACATATGTTGCTCATTTATAATCAGGTGAGTGGTTCAGGGCCATCATGGCCCTGTTGTTTTAAATAAAGCTGATGGTACTCTGGTGAGTGTTCTAGGACCCCGATGACACTCTTGTTTGAATAAACTTGATCCTTGCAGAACATTTGTTGCCATTGCAACCAACAGAATTTTATTTCAAAAACATAGAATCTTCTTCACTGAAACTAGTGGCCAGAATTTCAGAATGATCACCTCTTAGCCCTTGACCACAACAGCTAAAATAAAATTGATCCCTTAAAAATTGAGGCCTCCAGGGGGTCAGCTAGGTTGCATATGTAATCTGTAAGATCTAGAATTCTTTGTTCTGAAATGACTTGAATTGCCTTAAGTAGGCTCATTGTACTCTGGTGAGCTTTCTATGACCACCATGGCCCTCTTGTTCTTTAACAAGTCTCTGTTTTTATGCCCCACCAACTCCATTGTGGGGCATATAGATTTACGGTCTGTGCGTTTGTGCGTCCATCACACCTCAAGTTTACAGCTTTCTTTCTAAGATGACTTCACATCTTTATGAAACTAGGTATAAATGTACATCATGATATTTATGCAAGTTTATGGCTTTGAACTACATTTCATGGTTGGGTGAACATGGTTGAATTGATTGTTTTGCCTCAGGATTTACCTTTGCGTTCAAGCTTTTTTTCTTTAAAGATGAATTTTCATCTTCATAAAACTAGGTTCACATGTACATCATGATATAAACTATTTAATGCAAAGTTATGGCTGTGTTATATTACATGGTTGGATGAACATGGTAAAATCAGTTGTTCTGACTTCGGTTTATCTTTGCTCAAAAGCCTTTTTCTATGATAAATGTTTTTGGCTGTCACCAACACTTTACTCATTGCAACTCTGCTTTAGGTTCTTCTTGCACCAACTAATAATGTTTGGGTCTGATTAATAATCACAGATTTATGGCTGTCTCTTTGTATTTTTGGCAATTCTTATCTACACTTCATCTCCAAAACCTCCACCTTGACTTGGATGAAACTCCATGAAATCGATAGTGCATGCAAGTGTTTTAACACATGTATATTAATATCAAAAGTATTCGTATTGTAAGGTCAGCTTGGGATGGTTCCCTGGTCTCCGCTGTACCTGTTACGGGAACCCATAGAGGCATCTCCAAAAAAAAAGTGTAGAACTTAAGTTTTCTGTAAATATGAAGCTTATGAATGGGCCGTATAATCATGAAAATTGATACAAATGATTGTACATGATCTAAATTTAAAAATACAAGCAAATATTAGGTTCTGACCATATGCTGGCGCAGAAACAGGCTTTCTTGTTTATTAACACAATTTGGCTTTTGTAAAAGAAAGCATTCTACAAGAGGTCATAATTGAACTGTGTAATGGAAACATTCCTATCAAATATATCAATGTATTTCTCATACCTCATTTGAAGGCTTTTCATGACAAAGGATTTGCTAAACTTTTAATTATCAAGTTGAAGATTTGTTAACCCTTAGATTTAAATATTTATAAGACATTTCATCTGTATAAGTTATAAGAAAGAGGCAAATTGCATTAAAAATATCAGTTAATACATATTTTACATATTTTATTTTAATTGAGTGATATAATGATAAATTCAAACTATATTATTATAAACTTATAATGTATATGTGTTTTCTGATGTGTTTTCTGTTTATGTTACATAGCTGGTGACTGTTGTTAACCTTGATATCCAAATTGGTTATACTATTAACATTGCTGCAGATTGTAATTTAGCCATAACAATTGTAGCCATGATTGTTATATCGTAATTCATGTCTCATTATATGGGAGTCTTATGTATAAACTGTTTGTATTGTTGAATTTTGTTAAGGATCTGTGGATTATATTTTGAAAAAAAAATGTTATGTATGAAATCATCCTGTGTGTTTATTTGTGTTGATTCTGAAAGCAAGAATGATAATAAATAAGTACAATGTTTCATTCTTTGTTTGGATCCCTCTTTTCTTTTCCACTTGGATTTATTTACCTGATGGTCTTACCCAGATTTTCTTAGATTCTTCAGATTTCTTATTTCTGAAATGGAGCACATGTATAAGTCCATTATTAATCCTTTACCATTCATAAACATATTAAAGTTTTACTATGTTTTACTACTTATATACACAGTGAACTTAATGTTTTTTGCTAGTAGAAAGCAGCAGTACTAAGATCAGTTTGAATAAATGGAAGGTTGTGGGTTGGTAGAAGGTGGTGGGGTGGTTGGAGGTGGTATGGGGGAAGATGTGGGAATGGTGGAAGGTTGGTGGTGAAGGGGTGGTGGGGGGTTGGAGGTGGTATGGGGGAAGATTGTGGGAATGGTGGAAGGTTGTGGGTTAGTAGAAGGTGGTGGGGTGGTTGGAGGTGGTATGGGGGAAGATGTGGGAATGGTGGAAGGCTGTGGGTTGGTAGAAGGTGGTGGGGTGGTTGGAGGTGGTATGGGGGAAGATTGTGGGAATGGTGGAAGGTTGTGGGTTAGTAGAAGGTGGTGGGGTGGTTGGAGGTGGTATGGGGGAAGATTGTGGGAATGGTGAGTGTGGTTGTGAAGTGGGGTGTTGGAGTGGTAGGGGAAGTTGTGGAATGTTGGAAGGTTGTGGGTTAGTAGAAGGTGGTTGGAGGTGGAATGGTGGAAGGTTTGAGCCTTGCCTGAAGAGGATGTTTCCCAGAGGACTGATAAGTTTCCTTGGAAATTTTGAAGGAGGGTGCGGCAGAAGTTGAAGCCTGAGGTTCAGGCTGTTAATCAACCGTCGTACATGGGGGTGGGGGGGGGGGGAATCCCCAACCCCTGAATGACCCAGAGTTCATGCCCATGAAGGGATATAAAGGCATGAATGGCCAAGAAGTGGGTTGGCCTGGCTGGTTTGACTGTGGCCAGCCAGGGACCATTGGTGTCTGACAGGCTATATTATGGTAATGCCAGCCAGGGTACATGGGGCCTGGGTTTAGGAGGGACATATACTCATAATGATGGGGGGGGTGCAGGGAGGTTAAGTAGAAACAAAGCAGAACTGGTAGTTTACTGCCCTTGGTCGTAACCAGGGTGGCTGGTCTCCCTTGTTGCAAAGGAGACCTGATCCGACATTTTCTGTGACTAAGGGGTTTACCCTTGGATACTGCCTCACAGCATGACCTGTGACCAGTAAACGCGATGTCCCAGCCAGTGGGGAAGAGTACCCGTTGAGCGCTGTCTGATGGTCGGTGACCGTTGGTCGGAGATCATCGATCTCTACACCTGACTTTGCTGGCAAGACGCACACACCATGTGGTGGCGGACTCACCTAAGTCTCTCGGGAAAACCCCGAAGCCTTGCTCAAATACAAAGATGAATATCGCCTTTGCTTGTGAAACGAGTAAGACCTTCAGGATCTCACCAGATCCCAAACATTCTCTCCTCAAGAGCAGGACGTGTATGTTTGCTCCAAAGAGCAACCCGTGCACGAAAGACAATTGTGATCGGTATCCCATTGCCCTTTAATGTCCTCACAGTTGTCGCATTATTTCACAACAAAAAAGCATGCAATAAACAAGACAAGTTAAAAAGAAAAACAAGATATATAAACAGGTAATATATATATACAATCTAACAGGGCGAAAAAAAAAACAGATTGGAAATATCGGTGAAAGAGTTGTGGGAAGCGAATCAAAGATGGCTACCATAACAGAACTGAGCAGGCATGCACCGAGTGAACTTACGTCAAAGCAATATCAGGGCACCTTTGACAAGTTTATTTTACAGGACTCTGTTTTGGGAGCCTGTAGTAGTGAATAGACAGATGTCTGGGTAATACCAGGTATATTTTAATGCTATTAAAACTTTTTATTCATAAGGTCAATAAATAAGGGAGTTCTAAATCTTCTGATTTTCTAGTTAAGAATCTGAGGTTGAAATGTAGAGAAATGCAAGAAAGGTAATATTCTTTTTTTTTTATTGTTGTTGTTGAAAAAATGAAGGTAAATAAAACAACAACATTGAAACTTGCACTAAAAACTGAGAGAGAGAGAGAGAGGGGGGAGTAGTACAGGTGACGCTTTGGAGGCAAACAAACGGGTGCCATTTTGTTGACCTAGTTTCTATTTTTAGTAACAGGTGGCCTCTTTGTTACTAGTAACTCATTTGCATATAAGCATTTTAGGGTATGACGCATAGTTGCCATGTTGTAGGCGGCCATTTTATTTCTTATGTGTGTATTGCGCATGCGTAGTGGCCATTTTGGATTATAGTATGACATCATGGGCTATATTTAGAATGACATCATGATCTATAGTTAGAATGACCTCATGTTTGTCTCGATGTACAGAGCTGACTTGTACATTCAACCTAGGGCTTGATCATGGGCATTGAGGGTCAGGTCCTTAGCCCTAGGCGGAGACTCATGGTGTACAATGGACAATTCAAACACCATATGAGAAAAAAAGGCAGCAATAAATAGAAAATACAATTGGTAAAATCACTACTTTAAAAAAAGGAACAAAAAACATTAAAATAAGTAAGAATAAATGTATAAATATGTAATATAGAAAATGAGAAAAACTCAATAAATATATAAGTCAAAATAAAATGATACATTATTTTCAAAGAGAAACACTGATGTGAACAGTTCCCTATCTCCCAAGAGAATGAATACATTTTCGGTAACTACTATAATGTGTTTTACATTTTTGGTCAAAGTGTTTCCGGTATCTATTTTTAGTCCAAGGCGTGAGAATGTAGTCTGTGTTCATGGGAACCCTGCTGTGAAAGTTATTAACACCGGATCTCTGGTAAGAACATGAAGTGGCATCCAGCTGTGAAAGTCAGTAAATGCATGGACCTTAAGAATCATGTCTGAACATGTACTCTGTGATCATGGGAACCCTGCTGTGAAAGTTATTCACTTTTCCCCAACACCGGATCATCGGTAAGAAAATGAAGTGGCATCCAGCTGTGAAAGTCATTAAATGCATGGACCTTAAGAATCATGTCTGAACATGTACATCTGTGAACATAGGAACCCTGTTGGGAAAGTTATTCACTTTTCCCCAACAAGGGATCTTCGGTATGAACATGAAGTGGCATCCAGCTGTGAAAGTCATTAAATGCATGGCCTTTTTTCTGCTCTAACATTTAGTCATTTGAGTATAGGAATTTTATTATTTTGATTTTTGAAATCAGTTTATTGATATTGTTTTAGTGCGAATTAAGTCTAAACACATAGATGATTGATCTGATATTGATTATTTATCGATTGTTGTTTAACCCTTTCCCTCATATAAACTCATTTTTACGCACTCAATAGGTACCACATAAAGCCTGATCTGCAGAAAACCACAGTTAAACCTTACCAAATTTAATTACAAAATCCTCATTTCCAGACCACTGAGGAGCAGAGAACAGCATAAAACCTGATCAGCCTGATTACTCGCAGGCTGATCTGGTTTTATGTTGTTCGCATAGGTCTTTTCATGGTTTCCTCTATGAGGGAAAGGGTTAAATTCAAAAATCATTATTTTCCCTTTTTTCCACTAACATTAGGCATTTGAGCATACAGATAGTAAGTAGCTTAAAAAAAATCTGTTGATTTGATTTTCAATCCAATTATTGTCAATTATCGATTTAATGATTTCCCATTTTTTAAAGAGTTGGTTGTTTGGAGGATCCTATTGTCAAAGAAAACAAACACAAGAAAAGTCATATGCATAGGTGGTCATTTTAGTTTAGACTCTACTGTGTGTATAGCGTGGCGGCCATATTGAAATTGTATGGCGGTGCTATTGATAGTCCTAATAATATACAGAGCTGACTTGTATATTCAGTCACAGGGCTTAATCGCTGATATTGAGGATCAGGTTCTGAGCCCTTGACGGGGATTATACAAAGCCTTAAAACAATAATGATATCAAAAGATTAACATATGATCATCATACAATAAATGAAAAGAACATATAGGGTCATGGACTATACACGCAATGAGTAAATATAATAAAAAAAATATATCGAACAATATTGGAACATACTTTTTGAACATGGCTGTACACATTACTTAAACATGAAACTATCAGTCTGAAATAAAGATCAATTCCCTGAATTAGACGTGTAGGAAATGGAACACAATTTTTTATCATGTCTGTACACGTTAACATGAAACTAACAGTAATAAAGATCAATTCCCCTGAACTCGGACGTGTAGGGCATGGAACACAATTTTTGAACATGTCTGTACATGTTATTTCATCTTAAAACGGAAATGAAGATCAATTCCTCAGAATTCAGACGTGTGTGGAACACAAATTTTGAACATGTCTGTACACATTATTTCAACATAATGACTTGCAAATATTGAAATCATTTAAAGCAGGCACCAGTACATTTCATAATCACATACACAGTGACCTATATACCAGAGAGAAAAAACATCTTACCTACCATGCATGAATACGTTTTACTTTGAATCTGGAGTAACACACTTATTGACCTCCATTTGTTTAATTCTCTCTCTCTTAATTTCTGGGGAGTTTGTATATGATTATATAAGCACATTCTCATGCTTAAACTTGTATCAAATTTAATGAAGTACATGAGCACGTACATGTATACATAATAACAGTGTATACAAAAATGCATGTTCATGTTTTTCTCTCTCTCACACACACACACACACACACACACACAAATACACGTGATATACCATTTTAAGTCATAGTATTTCCGGTAATAATTCTTGGAAATGTATTTCCAGTGTACAACTAGAGTAAACCAGAGATAACTGGTTTACAATTTGAACCGACTAATGCAATGTTTTCATTTTATGTTGATTGAACATGTCTAGACATGTTGTCTAAAAATAACTATAACTTAGATCAACAACCATTCAGAAAAGAAATGCAGAATTGCAACCAATGACATCTTTCATTCCATGAAAAGGAATGACATTGCACAACAACCAGTAATCATGAGGTGTATTGGATCACACACACACACACACACTATTCAAACAAAATCATAGAATGTGTTCATTGTTCTAGAAATGAAATGGACATGCCAAGTAAGGTAAACTTTTTAATATAGAAATCACCTACCTTTTTTCCTCAGTATCCAATTTTTATATCACACAACAGAATTTCCAAAAAAGTTAATGACATGTATATCCATTAATCTTTAAAGATTTCCTGCACAAAAGATTCAAACTGATCACTCTAAGAACATTCATAGAAAAAAAACTGTGTACTCTGCGCGTGAAAAAGATTATGTTTTATGATGTGTGTGAACAAAATGTATGTTTTGGCTTCTCGATTTTAACTTAAAACACATGTTTGTGTGTAATCGACATAATCCTAGAGCGGGGTGAAAGAGCTGGGACCGCGTCAGCAGGAAAACTAATTAAAAAGACATTACCACTTTCAGTTTACCAAATTATATACCATTCGTATACAAGTATAAAACATTGAACAAATTTTGTTATTTTGATTTCAGAAATCAATTGATTGATATTGTTTTAGTGCGAATTAAGTCTAAACACATGACTGATCTAATATGGATTAATTATCGATTATATATACAAAAAACCAATATTTCCTTTTTTTCTGCTCTAACATTTAGTCATTTGAGTATACGAATATTATTATTTTGAATTTTTAGACCTCATTTTTTTTATATTGTTTTAGTGCAAATCAAGTCTAAATACATGATTGATCCGATATTGATTATTTATCGATTTTTGTTATATAATACAAAAAATCAATTTTTTCCTTCTTTCACTTACATTTAGTATTTTGAGGATATACAAATAGTAAGTAGCTTCAAAATAAATCTGTTGTTTTGATTTTCAATCGAATTCTTGTCAATTATCAATTTTATTGACCGCCCCCCACCCCTTTTTTTAAAGGTACAATGTTAAAAGGTTATATTTCCTTTAGTTGTTTACCGATTTGAATCATTTTCATAGCTATGGAAAGCTCAAAGTGAGACCTTTACTTTTAACTCTCTAAACCGGATGTCCATGATGAATAAAAACCGGAAATGACGTCATCAAATGTAAAAAATGATTCTATCTTCCTTAGTTGTTATCCAATTTGAATATTTTTTGTAGCTATGAAAAGCCTAAGTGAGAAATACTTTGAACTCTCTAAACCGGAAGTCCATGAGCCTTTAAAACCGGAAATGACGTCATCCAATGTTAAAATTAACCCTATTTCCCTTAGTTTTCCATCGATTTAAATATCTTTTATAGCTATGAAAAGCTCTAAGTGAAATCTTCACTTTGAACTCTCTAAACCGGAAGTCCATGAGCCTTAAAAACCGGAAATGACGTCATCAAATGTTAAACTCGGCCCTATATAGTATATTGAATCTGTACGATGAATTTGCTTTACCGGAAGTCCATGATCGTTTAAAACCAGAAATGACTACATTCTATGTGAAACTGACCCTTTCTTCATTAGTTTGAATTTCGAGGGTATAAAAAACCATACGAAAATCTTGTCCTATAAGATGGACTATGACTAGGGATTTTCAGAGCCGGATCTAGAGATGTGTGAACACTGATTAATATAAGAACAAGCAGGATCAAAGTCTAAAAAACTTATAAGGGGAAGTGCCTCCTTTATCAGTTCATAAACATGTAAAGTGTTTAGAGTGTGAACAAGTATTCACAAGAAGGGACAATATGTTCAGACATTGTGCATTTAAACATGGAAATGGAAAGACAGTCAATGAAATGCCTCCTCCTTCGGAATTGACTCCTCCTCCTCCTCCTCCTCCAGGAGGAGGAGTTCATCCTCTTTCTCCTCCTCAAGGAGGAGGTTCGATATTTCAGGAAGTACAGACACAAAAACAAGAGGGCCAAGATGGCCCTTGGTCGCTCACCTGAGAAAGATGATTGCTTAAGAAATAAAGATGCTAGAGTGTAAAAGTGAAATCTGGCTTTTTTTATGGTGAAATGGGCATAACTCCTAAATTTACAAGTCAATATCAGTTATAATTGAACCCGATTGTGAGATTATGGGCATAAACATTGTCTTAAAGTTTAAAAATGATTGTTAAAAAAATGAAGTTGGTAGAGAATAAACAAAGAGAAATCTTGCATTTTTTGAATATTAAAAGGGGCATAACTTCTGAACTAATTGACGGATCTCAGCATTAATTGAACTCAATCGAGACCTTATGGTCATAAACATTGTAATGAAGTTTGAAGATGATTGCTCAAAAGATGAAGATGCTAGAGTGTAAACAAGTGAATTGGCATTTTTTATATTAAAAGGGGCTTAACTCCTGACTAATTGATGACCTCAGCATAATCAAACTCAATCGAGACATTATGGTCATAAGCATTGCCATAAAGTTTGAAGATGATTGCTCAAAAGATGAAGATGCTAGAGTGTAAACAATGTGAAATATGGCATTTTTTTAATATTAAAAAGGGCATAACTCCTGACCTAATGTTCCGATATCAGCCATAATCGAACTTGGCCGAGATTTTATGGTCATAAACATTGTTTTAAAGTTTGAAGATAATTGCTCATAAAATGAAGATGCTAGAGTGCAAACGAACAAATTGTGGACGACGGACGACGGACGGACGGACGGACGGACGGACGACGGACATTCATCGATCCTAAAAGCTCATCCTGAGCACACATGCTCAGGTGAGCTAAAAAGTTAGGGAAATACCTCCTTCAACATTAAGTAATGGACAGAAATTTGTTTTTCAGCATCCCTTTACATGTATGGTCAGCGGACCGACCTCTTGTGGTAAAACTTACTTCGTATCGCAGCTACTACAGAGGGCTTATGAAAAACTCCACAACGTATAATCTGGTTATACAAGAGATGGCAACCTTTATATGACGAAATACAAAGAAAGTTTTTTCCGGAAGTAGAATTCAAAAAAGGAGTACCTATTAATCTGGAAAAAGATGAGTTTTTGGACCCTAGGGTCAGAAATGTGATCATATTAGACGACATGACTACGGAAGCGGTGAAAGACCAACGAGTGACCGATTTATTCATAGAAGGTAGTCATCATCGAAATCTGCTTTTCATCGCTCTCAACCAATACCTGTATTTCAGCAAAGATCCTACCAAGAGACGAAATTGCCATTATCTGGTATTATTTAACAACCCTGTAGACAGACAACAGGTTATGACCCTTGCCCGACAAATGTACCCCAGTAACCCCCAAAAACTGTTAAGACCTTTTGAAAAGGCTGTTAGTCATCCCTATGGCTATCTACTCGTAGATTTAAAGCCACTTACCCCGGCTTCACTGCGCATGCGCACAAATGTGATGGAATTTATAAGAGAAACAGATTGTAGAATGGAACCACCAAACGATATACAGAGACAGGATACTGTTCCAGTCGAGACTTTGCAAAACATCATGATTTCTTGCGACGACTGCGGTTCTATGTTTTCAGACATTAGTAACTTACAAAAACATGTCAGAGCATGGTGTTTAGCGGTGTTGAAAAAAAAAGCTGAACATAATGAAGATGAGTCCACGAGTAAAGTAGGCCGTCGAGATTGGATCACCTGCGATGATGGATCTGATTATGAAAGTTCTATGGACGAACAAGACTACATTGAAGATATAAATGAATATTTCGAATCCTTAGCCAAAAAAGCTGGTGAGAAAACGGAAACAATTTGGGATGAAAAATACTACGAATATAGAAATGAAGGAAACTAAGAACAGAAAGCCTGTTCAAAAGCCTATGAGTTTGTCATTGAAGACGATAAAAAAGAATTCATGCGAATGTATACAGATTTTTTGAGAACAGCGGCTCAACTAGAAGGAAGCGTCGTTCATAAGAAAATTCTTCGAGAAATTTTGGATTCTGACAATGAAAAGAAGGTGATTAAAGGAGTATTGAAAAAGTACAATCATTGGTACGATGAGGTCATTGGTCACGGAGAGATAGATTCAGATTCTAGTGATGATGATGATGATGATGAATAAGTTTATAAGGGGAGAAGACTAATAGACATAAATAAAAACTTATAATGAACATAGACAGATGGTCACAACATTTTCGCCTCATGGCCGGGGGAAAACTACGGCTTAATCATAAAGAATACTACGTTGTAAAAAAATACAGACTGGTGGCACGTCTAAAGAACCGACCATTCAATATGTTACCCCTGTAGCACAAGCGGTAGAAATGGCCAAGTCAGAACTCAAAACTCTCCACCAAGGGAAAGAAAGTCTACTTCCATGAAACCTCAGAATATGAGTTCCCCTGTAAAATCAAACAAAAGATTGACCACCAGGAATTCTGGCCAATTCAACCTTCTATGTTTAGATAAAATTTAAAGAAAATAAAAAAATATAACAGATCAAAATTTGTTTGTTTTCTTTGACAATAGGATCCTCAAAACAACCAGCTCTTTAAAAAATAGGATCGATAATGGGATAAAAAATCGATAATTGACAATAATTCGATTGAAAATCAAATCAACAGATTTTTTAAGCTATTTATTATTTGTATGCTCAAAGGACTAACAGTTAGTGGAAAAAAAGGGAAAATAATGATTTTTGAATTTAAACAACAATCGATAAATAATCACTATTGGATCAATCATCTATGTGTTTAGACTTAATTCGCACTAAAACAATATCAATAAACTGATTTCTAAAATCAAAATAATAAAATTCCTATACTCAAATGACTAAATGTTAGAGCAGAAAAAAGGCCATGCATTTAGTGACTTTCACAGCTGGATGCCACTTTATGTTCATACAGAAGATCCAGTGTTGGGGAAAAGTTAATGGCATTTCTCAGTGGGGTTCTCATGATCACCAGAGGGGTTACTCTTTTTACCGGAATCCCCCTATTTACCGGAATCTACCGGAATCCACTTAGATTTTACCGGAATCCACCTTATTTATCTTGTATTATGTTATTTTTTATATGTTTTTATTATAATTACTGAACTTAAATACGATATTAGTATTGAATTTCATTTAATACATTTTTATCTGTTTTTAAATGACATTTGACGTAGGCCTATGTTGTCGTTTACTGTACGAAAATCGACTTAGCTATATATAGAGCGGCCGATTCGGACCTGGTAACTTTTCTAGATTAATATTATTGTTTTATCTTCTTAAACTTACATGTCATATCATTTTCGTCTGATAATTGCCTATGGTTGATACAGTACGGATAGCTCTTATTTATAATGTGTTTCGTTTACCGAACAAAATGGCAGAATCACTTCACCGTTTATTATCCGGTATCAACCTAAAAGCAAGGTACATAGTTTTTTTTTCCTTGATTGTTGTTTGACTAGAAATTGTATTGTATTTTCTCTCTCTCTCTCTCTCCCCTCTCTATCTCCCCCGGCTCTCTCTCTCTCTCTCTCTCTCTCTCTCTCTCATATGGTTATGAGTTATGAGAAATGATGTTTTCATTAGTAGGTTTATAACTGGCGCGATTTAATAATACCCATATAAAATATAAAAATATAAAAATTTAGTACGGTTCCATAAATCATAAACGTGAGATTATTTTGTATTTGATATTATACATACATGCACACCTGGGGTGATTGGCATGACCACTGCGGCGTGTGCCGTGTCAACTTCGAAGAAGGTGATAATCCAATTACCGAAAGCGTGCCGCAAGGTGAAATACCGGTAGATTCCGGTAAATAGGGGGGTTCCGGTAAATAGAGTAACCGATCACAGAGTACATGTTCAGACATGATTCTTCAGATCCATGCATTTAATGACTTTCACAGCTGGATGTCACTTCATGTTCATACCGGAGATCCGGTGTTGGGGAAAAGTTAAAAACTTTCACAGCACGGTTCCCATGATCACTGAGTACATGTTCAGACATGATTCTTCAGATCCATGCATTTAATGACTTTCACAGCTGGATGCCACTTCATGTTCTTACCGGAGATCCGGTGCTGGGGAAAAGTTAATCACTTTCACAGCAAGGCTCTCATGAACACAGACTACATTCTCACGCCTTGGACTAAAATAAAGACCAGAAACACTTTGACCAAAAATGTAAAACACATTATAGTAGTTACCGAAAATGTATTCATTCTCTTGGGAGATAGGGAACTGTTCACATAATAAGTGTTTCTCTTTGAAAATAATGTATCATTTTATTTTGACTTATGTATTTATTGAGTTTTTCTCATTTTCTATATTATATATTTATACATTTATTCTTACTTATTTTAATTTTTTGTTCCTTTTTTTAAAGTAGTGATTTTACCAATTGTATTTTCTATTTGTTGCTGCCTTTTTTTCTCATATGGTGTTTGAATTGTCCATTGTACACCATGAGTCTCCGCCTAGGGCTAAGGACCTGACCCTCAATGCCCGTGATCAAGCCCTAGGTTGAATGTACAAGTCAGCTCTGTACATCATTGAGACAAACATGAGGTCATTCTACCGATAAGGTCATTCTAACTATAGATCATGATGTCATTCTAAATATAGCCCATGATGTCATACTATAATCCAAAATGGCCACTACGCATGCGCAATACACACATAAGAAATAAAATGGCCGCCTACCACATGGCCACTACGTGTCATACCCTAAAATGCTTATATGCAAATGAGTTACTATAAATAGTAACAAAGATGGCCACCTGTTACTTAAAATAGAAACTAAGTCAACAAAATGGTGCCCGTTTGTTTGCCTCCAAAGCGTCACCTGTATTACTGGGGGGAGAAAATATAGTACAACAGGATTATCAGAGAATGATTTGCATTCGTTGATTGGTATGTTATAATTGTTTTCAAAACCAATATATCTTAAATGAGACGTAAACTTGCGTAAGTCAGCAAGCTCTCTCGAAACACCTAGTCTACATGTTGGTGTAACATTCCACACAGTGTTCAGTTGGATAGTTAACATATGCATGAGATTTTGCACCAGTCACCGATTTGTCAGATTAGTCAGCGCATTATACCGTGTATTGCTGAACCCCTAATAAAATGGTCTATTGGTTACTTGAGAGGTTAACTTTGCTGAGGTGCACAGAAAGTTGAATTTTAGCTTGACAACTGTGGATATAGCTGCCCCTGGCCTTTCTTTAGCACTAAGGTATCGTCAGCATTTAATTTACCACGTTTTTGGTAGGCAATCCTATTTTATTGTTACTGCAGGCAGAAAAAAAATACAAAAAATGAAGAAATAAATAGTTACATTTTCATAATTTTTAATAAACAGTGTGTGAAAATCTATAAAAGGGATTAAAACACATAAGAAAATAGTGTCCAGAATATTGTTTTGGTGTAACGAAAAACCGAATGTATTGTATTAAAGCATTAAACTGTATTTCATTACAGAAATTGTTGACCATTTTTTGCCCATTATGTACATTTTTAACATAAATAGTATACTCAAAGAAGGTGAAACACAAAGCTGCAGTTATTGGTCTTTTTTAATGCGGAAAATGAAGAACTTTTTAGAAATACATGAACTAGCAAGCAAATATTTTAACATCTACGTGCAATTTTTTTCACAAATTTCATTGAACACTTTTCCTACTATCAGAATCTTTGTTACGATCAGATTGTCACCAGTGAGGGCTTACACCTATTTTGCACCCCCCCCCCCCCTATTTTTGTGCCTATTTTCTCTCTTTCACAGTAATTGCTGATCATTACCGCAATGTAAGTCTGAACCTTTCCGAAATAAGCCTTACATTTGGGTTCAAACAAACACCAGAACAGGGATATTTAGGTAATTTTCATAAACACTGAATCACCCTTAAGCATGAACCTTAACATCTATAGTAAGATCATAAGAGTTTCACACAACATAATTATCAGTGAAATGAAAACAAATGGCATCCCCATATATGGCAAACAAATCATCACGTGATATGACGCATTTTTCCCACGCAATTTTCTTTTCTTCTTTCATTCTAAAAGTGTGCTGCAAAAGGACTTTATCTTCAACAATCTATACATTATGAGAAATATCAACTAACCTTGTACATACCGGTAGATTTTTTGATACAATTGTAGATGGCAGTTGTGTTCATCAACATGGTGTATGTCGAACTTCAAGCCTCATTTCAGAATATGAAAAATCTCGATACCAATAATTGTTTTGCGCTTCTCCCATTTTAAACAGATATTTATCATATTCACTTATGAATTTTATTTCATAATAAAAAATGATATTGAAATGGATATTTTAAAGATGTTAGCAGAAAAATAATATGTAATCATGATAATAATAGAATGGGATACATAATGATCAATTCTGAATTGCTTCATATTTTGTCTTCAATTCCAGCATTGAACACAGGTCATTTCTTAATTGTTTTTGTGTATTATCCCTTTAATTCTGACTTCAGTCATCCTCCCTCTAATCTAACCAAAATATTTATGTTTTATTACGAAAAAATGACGTATTTGCAACCGAAAGAACCAGACCTTCAGATCTGACCCTTTTAAACTATTATTCTTTGTGCACATGAATTATATAGTATAACCATAAAATTCCACATTAATCAACCTTTTGAACAGTAAAAAGTTCCTTTAAACAATGCATATAAAACAAGCAGATACCACCATGACCACGTTTCAATTTACCATGCAGGTTCTCCGCTACAGAAATTTTATCAAAATCATAAGATGAAAATTGCTATCATTTTTCTCCCATATTTCACAACATAAAACAAAATCAAAACCAGCTACAAAATTTAAAAAAGTCACTATCATTTACACTGGTCTTTAAACTGTTAACATTCCACGAGAGAACTGAAAGCTCATAATTTCCTCTTCCTTCTTATCTGTGGCTAGACGACCCACTGTCCGGAGTGTACAGGATTGATTATGTAAAGTTTATCATGAGTACGATTGATTGATTGAGTTTACCGTCGCTGTGACAGTATTTCAGTCATATAGCAACGTCCGGCTAACTACAGGTGGAGGAAGACCCCGAATGCACTGAGGCATCCAGGTACAACCACCAACTAACCGCAAGACAGATGGAAGGCTTCCTCACATTAAAATCCAAAGGACCCTGCCGGGACTTAAACCCACGTGGTGAGGGGTTACGTGAGTGTTAAGTCGGCGACTTTACCCTCTCGGCCACAGAGACCCCTTATCATGAACAAGCACTGCTCTCTTTTTTCTAAAATGACTGGGATTAACTGTTTTCACCTGTCTTTCATTTTGGCAGGGAATTGATCAGATATATAGTAAACTGAATTCCTCATTGCAACGGCGGATCACCGCAGGGCATACTGTATTTGATTCGTAGGTTGTCAATGGAACCGGATTTGAAGGTATAAAATCCTTTCGGTTGTAGTTTTGGCATTTTTTCGTAATAAAACATGAAGTTTTTGCGTAGAACTGATGGAGCATGATTGAAATGAAAAATAAGGGATAGTACGCAAAATCAATCCAAGAATGAATTGTATTCAATGCTGGAAATGAAGGCAAAATATGTAGCAATTCGAAATCGATCCTTTCGTTTATTAACATTATCAAAATGTCCATTTCAACATAATAAATGCTCTATCAATTTTAATTATAAACTGAAATTTACAAGTTCATGTCAATTTGATAAATATCGTTTTGAAATGGTATTAGTGCAAAACCTTTATAAAAAACAAGATTTTTTAATATTCTGAAACGAAGCAGAGCGATTTAAAGCCCGACATACATTTTGATAAACAAAATTGAAATCTACACCTGCATTGAAAGTCTATACACGGTAATTTGATATTTATTGTAATTACGAAGCTACATAAAACAGAGGTTTATGAAATATTATATAAATATCTCTTTTTTAGGTTACTGATTAGATCCCAGAAATGAAAGTACATTTCGGAAAGGTTCGGACTTTTACATTGCTAACATTTCTACCGAGCTATATGTAGATTTTCCTTGGGGACTACCTGTCCTAATGATTAGATATAATAAAATATATACAAAAGTAAATGTTGTTTCTCATTTGCCTAACTGGCTGAAGAGGAAATATATGTACACAAAGAACGGACAATGATTGGGGTATGAAAAGAATCACCATTAAACGCAACTTATATATATATAAACGAGGGAAAGTGATTCAAAAAAATATAGTGTTGTGAGACCTAACTAGATTAAATACAATAGCGTTGTGAGATCTAACTAAACAAGGTCGTAGCTCCCTGAGGCTAGGTGCTGCGAGGACCGAGCCTGAAACCTGAGCGCTGTGAGGAACGGCGCTGTGAAGACCGGCTCCCTGAGGCTCTGTGAAGGCCGGCGCTTGGAACCAGCTTTTTGGGGCCTACGCGTTGTGACGACAGCCTCCCTGAGGCCCGGTGTGCTGTGAAGCCTGGTGCTGTATAGGCCGGCGCTGCAACGCCACCGTCGTTCTGAGGACGGTCCTATTATGCCACAATGGCAACAAGCCACCAATACAATCCTGTACGTGGCCCCTAATACCTCTCAGAGTCAATGAAGCGAGTCTTCCAAGACTCTGGAGGCTAGACCTATCTTCCTAGGCACCCCTAAATACTGATAGATTTTATTATGCGAACCGAGTCGCACGATGCTGGTTCTTATTCCAGACCTTTCAATGAAGCGGGGCTCCCGAAAGAAAGTAAGGAAAACACCGACGTCATATTTACCCAAAGTCCCTTGTAATACAATCCAATGCAGAGCAGCACCATTGTTACCTCCGTGACTGAGACAACATAATATAAGAAGTGTGGTCAGATTCGGCTTATACAGCTGCCTGGATCAAGTGACACAAGAGACTCCGCCTACTGTTTTAACCGCCCCTTGCGGATCCCGAGAACGCCCGATCTGATTACGGAATGTGACGAGTAACTATGGCAACTGACAACATTCAAATTAATCAAAGTAAACAGAAGGAAATTAACAACTTATGTAAAGCTTTATGCAATGGACAGTGAGAAAAATAGAAAACATACCAAAATAATCATTCACGCATGCACACACACAACCATACATTAATGATAAGGATAGTTTGCTACCTGTTTATCGCCTCTTGAGTTTACAAAGAAATCGAAAGTAGCAAGGGAAACAACTCTAATCATATCAAAGGACCGAAGGTACTATGTGCAATAGCCATTTTGACACGCTATCCAAGCGTTCGGTTTCAATGCATCTCGCAATCCCAGACTTCCATCTACCACACTCATTACCAAACTAGCGCTAAAAATCAACACAAGTGACACATGTGAAATTCAGAATTTTAATTAAATTGAAATACAACTTCTTTAAGTTGAAATACAACTTCTTACTCTTCCTGAGAATTACTTTTGTAAAGATAGAATAATAATAATAATAATAATAATAAACATGAACACAATTACCGGTATGGCTAATTACAACGAGGTACTCTCTACCTGAGAAGATCTTATAAAATCAAATGGACACAAATCTCCATGACAGTTCAGGAACATGCCCCTTTATGCCTCCTGGTACCTGAGTTCAAGAATGAACTCCCCATTTGCACTTATGGAAAGATTTAAGTCTTTGGTTTCTATAGTCCCATCCCCTAGAACCTCACCAAGATTCAGACAAGACAAGTGTTACTGAGCCTCCGGCTCACCAATCTGGATGAGTAAATCTCACCATCTTCACTGTCCTCAACAGTAATCTCCCTCTTCTTCTGAATCACATCAGCTTTGCTGCTGCAAGTCAGCTTCATTCCTCTGGGTTTCTTCTGGGAAGCCTTCTCTTGTTGTCCAGATGTGCAGGGGGTAGACACTTGTTCAGCTCTCCGCTTCACAGGAGCAAGGACAGGCTGTGGTCTTGTCTTCTTTGAAAACATACGCCCTTCATAAAGAGCGACAGTCTCTTCTGTCTCATGTCTCTTCTCCTCCATCACCTCACAATCCGGTTCTGAACCCATGTCATCTTCTTCGTCCTCTCCCTCATCTTTATCCCTTTTCACTGACCTGGTCGAACGGCGCATGTTTCCCCTTCATGTGCTGTAGGTAGTACTTTCACGTTCCAAATGTTTTCTTGCAAGCGCCACAGCCGATGTTCTTCATTACACATTGTTCTACATGATACTTGAACTCATCTGGTTGAACTATTTCCTTACAGTTCACGCAAACTAGTGGCACCTTCCGGGATGTTTCCTTAGTTTTAAGCATGTCTTCTCTGAAAAGAGAACAAACATAATCACGAAACAAAGCGTGTTTCCGCTTTACCATTTTCTCTACATGTGGGTAATCTAAAATTTCAGGATCAGTTTTAGGGGAAGGTTCCTCGTAAGTGTCCTGACACACTGGTGGATCCTCCCCTGAAAGTACTTGTGTTTTGCATTTGCGCAATCTATCACAATGGATAACTTGAATATTGCCAGCTCTACCACAGTTAACCTTATACAAGCCAGTTGTAAGTCTGCCTTTTACTTCATAAGGTCCCTCCAGAAAGATGTGAACTTGGAAGAAAGACTGACCTTCTTCACTGGGAAAAACATATAAACTTTGTCATCCACCTCAATCTTTTCATAAGAAAGGGTGTTGTCATGATACTTTTTCTGTCGCCTCATGGCTACGCAAGTGTTATGCTTTACTATTTGGTGGACATCTTGCAGCTCCCATACCCACTGGTTTTGAGGAATTTCTTTAACTCTCCGCAGCATTGCATACATGAGGTCGAGGGGAGTTGTTGTCCGGCCTAACATGCACAAATTGGGCGTGAAACCCGTTGTTTCATGTTCTGCTGACCTGTAAGGCCATCATAACATACTGAAGCTGTTTGTCCCAGTCAGTGTGGTGGTCATTTACAAAAGCGCTGAGTATTGTTACTAGGGCCTTGTTGAATCGCTCAACCATACCATCAGACATGACATGGTAAGCTGTAGTTCTTGTCTTCTCTATCTGGAGGAGCTGCAAAAAGTTGACTTTCAAATTGTCGGCCCTGATCGGAATGGACACGTTGAGGAATGCCAAATCTCGAAATCACTTGCTCTATCAAAATGGCAGCCACCGTCTTTGCTTTCATATTAGGCATAGCGTGACACTCAGTCCACTTAGTGCAGTAATCACCAATCACGAGGGTATATCTATTTCCTCTTTCAGTCTGCGGCAACTCCCCGAGAATGTCCACAGCTATCCTTTCCATTGGGAAACCACACCTTACAATCTCCATTGGTGCTCGCTTAGTTTGCATTGGGTCTTTTCGCTTCAAGCAAGCCTCACAGCCTCCAACATAATTTTTGACATCGTTTTGCATTCCTGGCCAATAATAGTTTCGTCTGATCTTGCTTAAGGTCTTTTTAACACCCAAGTGACCAGATGCTTTGATATGGGAGTACTTTAACACCTATCGTCTGATGGACAAAGGAACTATACCATGCCATTGAATCAAGTCTGAGCCTTGAACCTCATAGCGCCTAGGCACTATGCCATCTCGAATATCCAATCTGTCCCATTGGCATAACAGTGCCTTCAGGTATTGACTTTCACAGCCAGTTTCCTTTCGATCTGGTTTATCTCTGGCTTCTATCCATCTCCTTAACTTTTTTATGTCTTTGTCATCCTCTTGGACTGCTTTGAGGTAGACAACCTTGATATCTTCCTTTTTGACATCTTCCTTTTTAAATACTTGAATGACCTGATCATCGACCTGATCATTGTGGGAATCCTTATTTGCGCCCTTCTGCTTAGACCATCGGCATTCCGATGTTGTTTCCCTGGGCGATGCTGAATGGCCATGTCGTAAGATGAAAGAACCTCTAGCCATCTGGCTAGCTGACCTTCTGGATTTTTAAAATGCATCAGCCATGATCTGTCCTCAGCGTGAACCTTTTCCCGTACAGGTTATGTCAGAAGTACTTCACGAAATGGACCACAGCACATAGTTCCTTTCTCGTGACACAGTATCTTCGTTCTGCCTTGGTCAAGGATCTGCTTGCAAAAGCAATTACTTTTTCCCTACCATCTTACACCTGGGAATAACACCGCCCCAATGCCAGAGTCACTAGCATCTGTATCTAGTATGAACTCTTTGGTAAAATCATGGTGGGCCAGAACTGGAGCTTCACACAAGCTTTGTTTCGTGAAGGCTTCTTGGCATTCGTTAACCCATTCAAACTTGTGACCCTTTTATGTCAACCTGTGTAGAGGTTTAGCTTTGTCGGAAAAACCACGAATGAATCTCCGATAATAGCTGCACAAACCCAGGAATGCTCTGACTTCTGTAAGATTTCCAGGTTCAGGCCATTCCGTGACAGCTTGTGTCTTCCTTGGATCCGTTTTCACCCCGTCAGCTGAGACAACCTGCCCAAGGTACAATACCTGTCTACAAAAGAGCTGACATTTCCGTGGCTTTAGTTTTAAGCCTGCCTCGTTCATTCTCCCAAACACATATTCCAAATTGTACAACATGCCCTCAAAAGTACGACCAAGAAAGATTACATTGTCAAGGTGAATCAGACAAATGTACAAATTTAACCCAGCTAGTAAAGACTCCATTAACCTTTCAAAGGTTGCGGGGGCGTTACAGAGACCGAACGGCATGACCCTAAACTCGAAAAAAACCTCGACGTTTTTGGCCTATCGGCTTCTTCAAGCTCAACCTGCCAGTAACCTGAATTTAGGTCTAAACAGAAGAACCACTGGGCTCCAGCCAATTGTTCTAAGGAATCATCGATCCTTGGTAAGGGATATGAGTCTTTTACTGTGACGTCATTTAATCTCCTATAGTCTACACAGAAACGCTTTGTGCCGTCTTTCTTTGTCACCAGCACTATTCCGCTACTCCAGGGACTGGAAGATGGCTGTATAATGTTCTTCTAAAGTATGTCATCAATCTGCTTATCTATTTCAGGTGCCATGTGCACAGGGTGTCGTCTCAGTGGTTGTTTAACAGGAGGTGCATCCACTGTGTTGATACTGTGTCTTACCACCCATGTTCTTAGAAAATCTTCGTCTGTCTCAGAAAATGCTGCCGAATATCAGAAGCCTGGCTATTTGTTCACTTTGTGATTGGGTCATTCCAGCCACTGTACGATTATACAAATATTTTAAATGGTATTGAACCGTGCTTGTCTCTGTGGCTATAAATTTCCTCTTAACTTCATAACAGGGTAAAGTTTGCGAAAGCTTTCTTCCAGCTCCACAGCATGGCGCACGGCGTAATTGAGGTTGGTTTGTCGAGCCTGTTTGACTCTGAGACACATAAAAATGCTTATCAATGAGTCAATAAATTGCTCTTTCGCCAGTGTTACCTTCAAGTCAGCTGGGGCTGAGGGGTATGCGAGGTTTGTCAGTCTTCGTATGTCTTGTCCTAGCTCAGACAGTGTCTCTGTGGCTTTTTGATGTCGTTCATGTAGTTGAACTCTGTTCAACTCTGTTTGATTTGGGGGAGCAAAACTTTCCTCCCGGGCTCTTACCAGAGAGTCGTAGTCTTTTGAATTAGCTGACAAGTTCCCAAAGACACCCTGTGCTTGACCAGCGACACAGCCAAGTAAAGTCCTTTATCAACGTAGCTCCAACAATTGATTTCAGCATAAGTATCAAAATGTGCCCTGTAGTCTAACCAAGAGCTACTTCCATCATACGTAGCTGCCTTGACTGTTGTGGATCGGCTTGAAGAGCTACGACGTGGTCTCACAGTAACAGTCTCTGTCGCTTTGGTCGGTCAGCAATCTTAGAGCTGTCCCTTTTTCTGACTTCGGCGTGCTGCAATTTGTTTCTAGCTTAATTTTGGGATTCTTTAGGCCTGTCTCATTGAGGCCTTGTTGCAGATGAGCCTCATGCAACTGCTGTTCTAAGTCCTTTATGTCACAACGCATTTTGAGACTCGCATTTTCTCTCTCCAATTTATCAATGTGATCTAATAGCATTTCCATATCTGTTATATTATTACTCAAAGTCATTTTCAAAGAAGTATGGGACTGACAATGGGGATATTGTCAATGTATCCCACCGCTGCCACCAGTTGTAACGTTTCTACCGAGCTATATGTAGATTTTCCTTGGGGACTACCTGTCCTAATGATTAGATATAATAAAATATATACAAAAGTAAATGTTGTTTCTCGTTTGCCTAACTGATTTAAGAGGAAATATATGTAAACAATGAACGGACAATGATTGGGGTATGAAAAGAATCACCATTAAATGCAACTAATGTATATAAACGAGGGAAAGTGCTTCAAAAAATATAGTGTTGTGAGACCTAACTACAGTGGCGCTATCGTATCAGTTGTCAAAAAATACGATTGCTATACGATTGAAATACGAACGATATACGGTATGCGATATACGATCTGCGATATGCGATGTACGATAGCAAGCTTGATTTGCCTTTACGATTCGATACGATACGATGCGATGCGTTTATAATCTGATACCAAACTATATACGATCCACGATCTGCGATTTACGGTATGCGATATACGATACACGGTAAGCACGGTTTACATGACATTTTTATACATTTACCTGCAAGCTTGATTTGACTACAAGTCCAGAAATATGCAAAAACTTCATGTTGTTAACAATATTTATCGTTACATATAACTGGTAATCCGTGTGTTCCTCTGAAATAAACCTAGCGAGCGACAGGAAATGGGGACATACTAAATTGCGCCCCCCCCCCCCCCCATGAAAAAGCAACGGACTCTGTTATCTCCATCGAGACCACTGTTAACGGCACATGTAATGAGAGAAAGTTAAGTTGTTTTTTTAATGAAGATTATTTATAAATATATTTTTATGATTACGTGTAATAATAACAATCACAATAAAAATAATAATAACAGTACTTTACTGATATCTAGTACTCTGCTACTTGTGTTAATTAACACAATATCTTTTCTTAAAAAATTATGAATATAATTGGTCCATGCCCTTTTATACACGATTGCGACCGCTCAATGAGCGCTTGTGAACCAACACATAGAAGTATAGCACGTGCTAGAGAACTTCTGGTTAACTGTCAAATAGCCGAAAAAAATGTAATGATGCATGAGCAACTGCATGCAACCTGCACCTTATATACAGAGGGAAAGAGATACCCGTATTGCTGCTTCTTTAAGCAATTATTTAATTAAAAAAATGAAGACCGGAAGGCCATCTTGTTCGAAGAGAAGTAATTAGTGAAGAGGTCGTCGATTCTGTCGCAGCTTATACATGATGATAGCAGAAAATCTAATTTGCAAACAACTTCTAAATTGGTCCAGTGCTTTCAACCATAAGCACATATTATTTGTTCCTATAAAAGAACTGTTGCTATAGTTTACTCGCTGTTTTAACTATAAAAAATATTTTTATTTGTTTTATCAATCATAAGAATACTGTAAGATTTACTCGTATGTGATTTCTATATTTTTTAAAAGTCCATTAGTCTTTAATTTGTAAAGAACCCCACCCCCTCGAAAGAGAGAGAGAGGGAGAGATTTTTATTATTATTAATATCATCATCAACAAGATTCGCTATGGAAATATACTGATGTATAGAAAATCTTCCTCTTCGGAATATAACATTTCTATGATGACAATTAAATTTTAGAATAATAATGTAATAATGATATACATTAAAAGGAATAAACAATATCAATCAAATTAATTAATGGGAGAAACTTGTAGTGATGTTGTTGTTGTCTAGTAGATTCCTCCGTTGTCTTCGGGACACTCCTTGGTAGGATGAAGAATTTTGAGTTTTCTGTATTAAGGGTCACACTTTATTATGTACAATCGCAATATTGTGAATATATATCTATAAGAGCTTTTAGTCAGACGGTATTAATTTAGTCGGTACAGTTTATATTACGTAAGTGCTCAATAGTGTATGTATGTATATACACATACTTATTCTAAGTTACATGTAAATTATTGTA
This sequence comes from Solen grandis, assembly GCA_021229015.1. NCBI lineage: Eukaryota > Metazoa > Mollusca > Bivalvia > Adapedonta > Solenidae > Solen > Solen grandis. The sequence goes on along the minus strand of CM037783.1, from coordinate 38,181,664 downwards.
TAATATTTATTATAATAGAGGAACAGTTTTTGACTAAGCTACCCAGTGACACTACGTACATAACACCCTGGTTCTTTCTGTGATAATGTTCTAACAATAAACCTGCGACCATCTTTTAGGTTTTCTTTCACGTTAATTAGTACGGTTATAACATTCATGTTGTGTAAAGGTTGATTGTCCCTCCCTCGCCTTGGGGTGGGATTGGGGGTGGGGGTGAGTGACGGTATATCGGTATAGGCATTACATAAAGGTGACATATCCGGTCAAAATTAACACATGCTGTGCCCGCTGATAAGAAGGTATGACACGCGTCTGGTGAAATACAATTACGTTGGTTAAATATACACATTCATGCATAAATGTACATACATGAGAAAAAAATCAGATATATTTTAAGCGAACTATACATGTAAATATATGGAATTTATAGATTTTTTTCCCCATTTAACTTTTATCATGTAGTGAATTTGTGTTTTCACGGACAAGGAGAGATCGGTAATTTGACTAAAACCGTATGCCTCTATTCTCAAAGGCAGTATGTTAATCTTCTATTGTAGGGGTCCTGTTTTTTTTGTTGTTTTTTTTTTGTTGAAAAAAAAAAGCATCGGAAAAGACAGTGGTTGGATAAAAGTGAGTCCGGATGCGATACCCTAGCTCATTTCGCGAAAAGACACATTGGTTATTTTACGTGTCAGGGGAATAGCACCGACCGATAAACGGGAAAGAAGTTCCTGCTTAGAACCAGTACTGAGTTCTCCGAGTTCCCATAGCAACCCCAATTTGCTGAGTGCAAGACATGGGCAAATCTAGTACAAATTTTATACGTCTTGACGCAATCACCGGAGAAATGTACCACGGTTGGGTTTCGAATCCAAGACCTCCTGATATTATATTGCTTATTCAAACTGAAAGAGAGGGAGAGAAGAAAACGAAATATGTTCTGTGCGAATTATGACGTTTGCATATGTGGAGAAAGAGAGATGGAAAGGGGGGGGGAGGGCAAATAAAGTAGGAAATAAAAAGAAAAATACACATTAGAAGTATAATGAAGGTATATGCGTAAGTTACGATCATCTCTTTCAATGTTTTAAAAAAGAGCACGCGAGCGAAAAAGGTCCCGGAAAATAAGTTATTCAAAAGAAGCAACATCTTGGACGAAATCGGAGTTTGATTATGCATAATTAGGTCAGATTTAAATTGTTAATTTTCAGACTTGCTAATCAGAAACATTTTGATCAAACACATCAAATAAATTTATAGGAATGTATGTAGCCCAGCGTTTACTTCAATACCGATTTAATGCTTTCTAATACATATTTTTTCACACGTGCTTCAAATTGCTTAACGACGCACGGCGTCTGCTGCAGAAAGTCACGTAGGCCTCTACACATGTATATACCGGTACATAAAAAGTAAAAAATATTATTTTAACTAAACAAATAATAAGATTATACTACATGAAATAATTTATAATAAAAAATAATAAATATACGCAAAATGTTGAATTTAGAGACACGAAGAATAATTATTTTCTATAAAAAAAAAATTAAAAAAAATAAATACATTGTACATAACTGTATGGTTGACTAACCAGTTTTCGGGGTATAACAAGTTTTCGGGGTATTTTACTTTTACACGGTTTGTGCGTGATAACGTGATATGACGAGTTGTTTTCGCTGTCCCATATGATCAAAACAACTGTCAACCATGCTCTAATATTCAAATTAAGACATCATGAGTAGTATAGGGTGGCACTGTGGTACCGAGGTACCATATTTTTTTTTTTATGGTACCGTGGTACCATAATTTTTTTATTTTTTTTTGGTACTTATGGTACCGAATCTATAGTACCGAATGGTACTATATATGAAAACAGAATCTATAGTACCGAATGGTACTATATATGAAAACAGATGTAATAAAATGTCTTAAAGGAGGACCACATCTTAACACTGACAATTGTAAAATGTCCTTTCGAGACATTTGGGTTGGCCCTGAAAAGGGCCGTTTTGTTTCTTCTTTAGATTTCGGTGACATTGTCCACATCGTGCTCGGTTTCGATGCCATCGTCACTGATAACGATGACATCGTTTTCATCTGATGTACCATGTTTGACAAAACCAGATGGTATTCTGCAATATGGTCTTGCTGTTGTCTCCACTCATTGCGTTGTCGTTCGATCAACCCCATCAATTCGTGGACAAATTCACTCAGTTGCTGAATTTGTTCCATGGTTGTGCAGCGAGAATAAATTTTTTTTAATTGACCTGAGTTGGATAGCATTGCCTTTGGCCTTGACATTGGGGTGGATTGACCTACTTTTGTATTGACATATCAGAATTGCTGTAAAATTAAAAAGAATTCAAGCCGAATTTGTAGTAGTGATGACTTTTTTTTTTTGTAACATTTTTGTAACATTTTTGTAACATTTTTGTAACATTTTTTATAAAACATTGGATCATATTTTTAATGAAAGAAAATTTTGAATGGAATTTGAAAATAATGGTGACAATTGAGGTATATTCTCTTTCGAGACATTTGGGTTGGCCCTGATAAGGGCCTTTTTTTTTTCACAGAGTAGTGGTTACTCATATTTGTCTATGAGTTTTCTTCAGCAGGTATTCAACATGTTCTATGGTGATGAAATGTGCTTCAATGATATTTAAGATATCATCGTAGTATAGTTCATGAAAGTAACATGCACTCAATTTGTCTATGATACTCCTGAGTGTTGTTGTTATTTTAAGCGTACGTTGGTATCGGGCTTGTAGTTTAAGCGAACGCTGGTGTAGGGCTTCTATTTTGTCCATGTCAGATATGCAGTCGTTAGTTATATGTGACTTATCCATAGCACAGTCTGAAAACGAATGGCATGAATTCATTTCATTTGATACTTTTATTACTTGGTTTGACAATTGTAAAAATGTCCTTTCGAGACATCTGGGTTGGCCCTGAAAAGGGCCGTTGTTTTTTTTTTTCTCTACTTCTTACTCTTTTTGCTATTTTGTATGTCTTTACAATGGGCTCCAAGTCCATTCTTAGAATGGGATCCACCATCAAGCGGACGTTTGTTGGATGCTTCCACATTTTCCGGAATGAAAGTGATAGGCACCACCAGCTTGTCTGTTTTCATTTTGATACGGCATTCCACTTCTACCATTCTCTTTTGCAATTTGATGAGGTTGTTGTTCACCTCTTTGAGTTCCCTCAGAATAGATTGTCCAACATTATTTACTGGCTGCACTGCCGGTTGGTGTTGCATTGGTTGTTGCACTGGTTGTTGTTGCTGTACTGGTTGCTGCTGGTGTGGTGGAGGCTGAGGTTGATACGTTGGTTGGTAGCTGGGTTGGTACACCGGAGTCGGAGTGTACGACACTGATGTCTGGTTAGCAGCTGTAGTCAGCTCATACAAATCAGCAGCCTGTATGGCGTTGTTAACGATATCAGAAGTTACGTAGCTTTCCATGGTTGGGTAGTAGGATTATGATACGATGCAGTGTGCTTTTATAGTCTTGAGGCGGATTGACCTACTTTCTACTGTTAGCGTACACCAATCAGAGAATGTAATTTCCATCCAATGAATCAAGTTCGACCTTGACCTAAGTTGGATAGCATTGTCTTCGGCCTTGACATTTGGGGATGGATTGACCTACTGACCTACTTTTTTTCATAACTATATAAGTGTTGTTTTTTTTTAAAAAAGAAGGATGAAATCACAATGTCCGAACAAAAACTCTGGTTCGAAAAGTGTGGTGTGTGTTTAGAGGAGAGGGAGGAGGATATATATCACATAAACCAGTGTCAATGTCAGGACATTGTATGCGTCAGATGCTTCGCACGGCTTCAGAAGTGTCCGTTTTGTAGGGCACCCTATCAAGTGTATGCCTGGCCTGCCTGTGTTTTCGCTAAACATGGGCCTACAGTGCGTTCAGCCTATTATGGCATATGGTTTGACCCTGATTATTCAGAGTTAGTAGGGTGACTCCGAGTAATTCAGGATCACAAAAACCAAATACGGCCCTTTTCAGGGCCATCAAACTATATTCGAGAGGGAATATATCACAATTGTTAATGTGTAAGATAAACAACAAGAAATCAAATCAGTTTTAGCCTTTTATTGAACTCTATGAACATTGCAAACAAAATATGAACAAACAATATGAACAATGCAAACACTATGAACAACAAGTACATAACACTTTAATGAAAGTAGAATGGGTCCAAACTATTCGTCAGTAATTCAAAACACGCACGACCATCTCCAAACTTTGGTGGATGTTTAGCTGTGCATGTTTGTTTGGTGCTGATTACACACTTGTCTTCTTGCACGTTTGTACAGTTCTGAATAGTTCTGGTAAAACCAACATCCCACATTGGAATCGTTCAAATTGAAGTGAGGTTGATCCTCTGTCCGGAATTTAGCTCTAAACACCCGTGTTAAATCACATCCTCGAACAAGAAAATGCAAAGCAAACAAACAATATGCTCCACACACAAACGTGTTGTATCCTTGAAGTCTCATGAGATTCCATGTATAGGGTCCATGTCTTTCCAAGAAACGTTGAATGTCACAATGGAGTGGTTTTTGTCCATACGAATCAAAGTAGTAAGTCGATTTATCGTTGAAAAACACAACCACCCAATGTTCACCAGGTTGAGTCGAATTGTGGGTATTCACTATGTAAGCTTTTACAGTCTCTGGTCTACGTTGTGGTAGTTGATCTTTAGCACATACCACGGCATTCAAGGGAGCTAGAATTGGTGAATGATCCAAAATATACTGCAACTCAATCGTTTCCATTTTCCCAATCTTGTTTAATGCGTCCTGCCCATTCGCACTCAAAAGCTTCCAATGGTGTGATCTTGTTCGTATCTACACTAGCCTTTATATTTGCCCACATCTGATAAGCATCAGCTTTCTCAGCGCGTGTGAGATCCATGTTTTGTAGTTCAGCGTACCATCTTTCCATCACTTGATACATGTCCAGTTTTTTTAATGCACTGTTCAGAAACATCTCGACCCACTCACTTTTGCTGCTAAACAAACATATGGGATGTTGGGTCTGACTGGGGTGATCAACAATGCAGCCATAACAGTTTTCTTTCACGATATCAAAGAGGTGTGTCTGCAGTTCATGCACCACATGCTGGTTCAAACTCTTTACCATATCGTTTCGCCTATTCAAGTTGTAGATTTCTTCGTACAGTTGTTTGGCCAGCTGTTGTCCTGATTTGCTCATGGTTAATAGTCTGTGATGACTTCTCTGAACCCGTTAATCTCTATCTGACTGTCATATTCGGCATACACAATCACATTGATGGGGTCACCAAGAGCTACGCGAAACTGAACCTCGATTCGCAAGTTTCCCGTTTTTATAGGATGCAGCTGTCCCTCTTCTGATCCTTGATCTGGCGTTAAGTCAATGCCCCACAGTGTGTACCCCTGCATGTAATCGTCCATTGTCAGACCCATGGAGCGGTTTAAACCGAGTGATCCCGTGGCTTGATGCAGGGACATGTATGATCTCAAAATTTCTCCTGTGGGAAAGTTAGGCTGGAACGGCAAGTTGTGTGTCGTCTTTCCGTCTACACTGACTTCTAACTTAGACAAGTTGAAATGTTGAAAATCAAATGGGTTGGTTGCCAGATCACCGTTCATGTCTGTATTCTTTACCAGGCCTAGAATGATACGTTTGGGTAACTGTCCTTGAAATAAATGATCTTTGATCTTTGATCGTTGGCCTGCAGGAATGGTGAAAGTTTTTACCTCAGCTCGGCGAATTGGGATCTTCATGCCATGTTGAGCGATGGTCTGGTTTAAGTTGTTGGCCACTACGGGTAACAGGTCAACAGTCCGAACATTGAATCCAGCTTGAAGTAACTGGATTTTTGCCTCTGCTCCAAACAGGCAAAAACTGACTGGGGTTCTGTTGAGTCGCAGCCGTATCTCTACACCATTGGGAAGGTACTTGTCTTGCAAACACAGGTCTAAATGCAGACGTCCGCACATTTCCAGAACACGACTCCGGTGGATACGTGTTCTTCTTTTAGTAAATCCTTCATTATCTTCCGCAACTGTATGTTCTTGCATATGACCCGCCGTGTCAGGACTCCACATTTCCGTAGCGTAGAGCTGTGTTGATTTACTGTCCGTAGAATAAGACAGTAAATTCTCAATGTAGGCCCGGTACGCATATGTGTCAGCATTATTGGTGATCAGTTTGTTGTTCAGGTACACATCAATACTGCTAAACAAGCTGTGGATGTTTCTCCATCAGCAGCCAGATTAGTGCCATCCGGTTTGACTACTTTGACTTTCAGGTACAAGTAGCTCTGGTTGATATCAGTCCACTTTTCTGATTGAGCAGGAATTACAAATTCAATGGGAGATGAATTGCTCAGTGCTGACACAGGATAATGTTCTGTCCACTGTGCATCTTGCATTGCTGTCATGGTAGGTGGAACATGTGACACATCAAGTTCAGTTTTGCTACACTCACAAGAGCCGTGTTGCATCATGTTGTTCAATCAAAAATATCTGACGGTCGCGATGAGATTTTTCTTTTTTTGTTGCGTCTCCTTGACGTGTTGAAAGCAGAATGATGTCGACGTTTGAAATCTCGAAGCTTTATACCTCTCAGAGTTTTCAGACCCACATCTTTCAACAATGTTTTACCCCGTTTCTTGATCACTGTCTTTACATTTTGGCCAGACAGAATATCTTTTACGGCTCCTATACCTTGCTTAAAGCCCTCTCTTTTCAGAGTCTTTAGTCCTGAGGTCACGATGGGTTTCATCATGGGTAAGATGTTGCTGGCCATTTTCTTGAACATGGAGCCCAAACCATATCCGACTTGTCGAGCTTGACCACGGTAAACTGGAATCATCGTGTCTTTCTTTTAAAATGAAGCTTCACCATCGACTTCCCGTGAGTGAAATGAACTGATTCCCCTGTGTCACCGGTTATATTGATACTGATCTCGCTGAAATATGATCTGCTGACAGGTATGTAGTGTAGATTTAGAAATTCAAAGTGCATGTGTGGATTAGACCCTGCTTTTGTTTTTGTGGCAAATGGCACAACGCGTAAAATGGGTGCTTCGACATCCCCTATCAAAGTGTGTTCTGCCAGATCGGTATATACAAACAAGTGGTTCATCTTCGTGAAGAGGTCCACACCGTACTTGAATCTGCTGTTGTCTCTGTCCGGAAACACCACAGTACTTCCCTCTCCTCCAAGTTTCGTAAGGAGGATTGGATGAAGTTCCAAGCCGATCTTTGATCCAGTATTACCGGTAAACTTGACACGTTTTGACAAGCCGGAAAAATCAAGTCCAAATGTGAGGTTTCTTTGAGTTAAAATTGTTTTAGTGGCTTGTTTAATAGCCTTGTCCAATTCGTCAGTGAGATGTTGTGGATACGCATAGATGCCTGCAGGAATACAAAGGGGTATTGCCCATTTTTTGCCTTCTAATTCACACCCGTTTTTCACTTGTGAAAAGGCTGAAGCCAGTTCTGGATCTTTAGTCACGATGTAGAATTTTCCTTCCTCCTCTGCAATGTTTCTGACTTGTGTGGGAACGATCATTTCCACGAGAGCCACTTCCCAATTTTGTTTGTCGACATCAATGGTTTTTGTCAGCTTGGTTCTAAAACAGCATTGTGTGTTGTTTGGGTACAATGCGTTTGAAACTATCACTGATGAGAGTGATGTAGAAAGAGTTCATGATTTCTTAAATTTTAAACTTGGGTTTGGAAGAATGTATCCGATAGAAGTACTCATCAGCAGCAACCAAAGTTCACGATCTGGACTGTTGAGACACAGGTTCACTAATGACACGATGACAATGATAAAGATGATCACAATCTGTGTCAAGAAAGTGATTCTGTTGTTTGGTACCTCACTTTTTCCTGTCTGTATACTGTTGTCTACCTGAACACTGCTGGTATCGGACTGAGACATGCTGTTCACGACGTTTATACTTTATACTAAATGCGATTTTGGAATCCAACTGTTAAACTTTTTAGGATATCCAAGCCACTTGACTTTCACTTCTTGAAAAGTTTTACCGCCTACACGCCTTGTACGCCGATCAAGAACTGATTCCACTTCGTATAGCTCATCATCTTTTATATGTTGAATTTCATCCGGCGATAGTTTCTCCAGCCAAGTCTTCCAGTTTTACGGTCAATGGATGTGTTCTGTTGATGCGAACCACTTTGAACAATTCCACTGTCCAGTTGGGTAGATAGCCTTTGGCAAATGTTTGCTTGGTTTTATTGATGCGCACTATATCACCCACTTTCAAATCAGTTGATTTCTTTTTTTTCTTTTGATGGTTGCCATACAATGTCTTGGTGACTTCATGCTCATTTTCTCTAGACACAGATGCAGGGGTACGTCCGATGCTTCGATGAAAACGATGATTGTAGCCATGTACCAATAGTTGCAGTACATCCACATAATGACGGGTCTTGTGATGAGTAAAATATTTCCACATTCTTGATTTCAGCGTACGTTGAAAACGTTCAACAATACTCGCTTTAGTTTCTGGGTTTTCAGACGTGAAGAAATGAATGTCATGCTTGTCTAGAAACTTCTGAAAGTCTTTGTTAAAAAATTCTCGGCCTTTGTCTGTTTGCAAAGAGAGTGGTTTTCGGCCTTCTTTTAGAATAGACTGAAAGGCTTGGATGAGCGTCTTTCCAGTTTTGTCAATGATGGGTATTACCCAAGCATATTTTGAAAACACATCAATGACACATAGTAAGTAGCGATATGGTGAATTCTCTTTGTACATACGTTGCATATCTGCGAGATCAGCTTGCCATTGATGATCGATACCTCCTACCACAGTCTGTCGACGTCGAAATTTTCGTCGTATTGTTTTATGCAACGTGTAGGTTCTTTGACTTCTCAACCAGTCTCGTACATCCTCTAAAGTGATAGATTTCAACTGTTTTTTCGCTGCCTTGTAGAGTCCCTGAATTCCTCCAAAACTCGTAGGATTATCAGTATCATAGTACAGGTGACGAAGTAACGTGTCCTTCTTTAGTAGGCGTCCCATGACGAATGGGCTAATATCTCCTCGGGTTCTTCCTTTTTAATAGGTCTTCGTTTCTTTGATGTAGGTGCGTGGGCAAAACTATCATAAAAATCTTCCTCCTCCTCTTCTTCTTCATCATCATCTGGTGTTTGTATGAAATTCCATCGACGTTTATTACCCACGACTTCTTGTGGGATGTTGACCTCTTTCAGTCCTCTAGAAAATTGTTCCCATCCTCGTGGATTTGACCCTTTCCGCTGTCGAAGTACATCATTGACCAGATCAATAATATTTGAACCTTCAACGGGTTTTCCATCATATTCTAACAGGCCATGTTCATCCCAACTTAAGTGAGGATGGTCTTTCAGCATGTTTAACAAAAGAGTAGCCTTTCGCCGCATGGTCGTAGGAACACTGTCTAGAATTTGATCTTTCAAGGTCATCGGTTTTTCCTCTTTCTTTTCAGTCACTGTACTTGTTGTTTTCTCAGCCATGTGTGGTCTGAAGGGTTTGAGTGCTTTTTTATGTGACACTTGAAAGCGATGTAATACTTCTCCAAATTGTTGTGCTTTTTCTGACTCAGACAATTGATTGTCGTCAAGAACTTGATTCATTTCTTTCTGTAATGATGAAGTCTGACTCACTTGAGGGGATGGGGGTAACCGAGGTCGTTGTTCCTTCTTCCATCGATTCATCTCTTCCAACAACCGAACTGGAACATAGGCCATCTTCTTCATATTTTCCGAATTATTTCACCAGCAAGAGGTATAATTGTTTTGGCTAAGAGTGGTGCAAGTGCCAGCAGGGGTAGAAAACCACCTTTCTGATTGAGAATGATTTTCTTTTTTCGAACTGATACTTTCTTGGTCGCTAACTGTCGGAGCTGTTGTCTCTTAGAATGCAATCGACGCTTCTGAGCCTCCGACAGTGGTACATTGCCTTTTAAAATGTTGTGACAACATTCAGCAATACAATCTACCAATTCTTTTGGTGCTTCTTGAATAATCTTCTTTCGAAATTTGGGCGAGGCTTCTGTCAAAGCAAGCAACATTTTGCCATGTTTACGAACGAGTGGTTGTTTGCGCTTCATGATGACAAATGATGATGAAATGTTTGGTCTCTTTTATTTATACCACTGTTGAAGGGCTTGTAAAGCGATATTGCCAGCACTACTCAGTGGTCCTGAATTTCTCATCGCAGTAACGGCAGTAGGTAATGGGGAATGGAGACTTGGGATTGGTGAAAATCTTGATGATGATGATGATGAGGAACGCCCACTTGAAGAATTGGAAAGGTCAAACAATTGTCGTCGAACTGTAGGGTTTGGTGAAACCGTCATTGATCCTTGTGGCGTAGCCAACCCAGACCTCATCGAACTTCTATTAGAACGGGGAGTAGATGAGGTCAGTGGAGAGAATTGGGCCACAAGTGGTGATGCTTTGGATGATGTCCCTGATGTAACATCACGTCGAATCAGTATGGGGGACACTTTTGGTGTTCCAGTTGATACAGAGCGTTTTCTTCTTACAGTGACAAATCGATCATGAGGCAATGTCTGCTTCTTCCTTGTTTGTTTCCTTACTGGTGACTTGCGTTTGGTTGGCTGTTTTCGTGGTTGTTGTCGTGACCGTTTCCTGGCTGGTGACTTTCGTTTGGGTGGTTGTTTTCTTGCCACTGGACCAAATTTTCTCACAGCTTTGGTCCCGTTCCATCGAAGCAGTGTACGAATGATGGTGCCCCCAAGGAAACCTCCACCACCAGGTTTTAAAATAAGTTGTCGTTTTGTGGCCAGATCCACATGTTGATCAGCTAACTGTCTTAAAATGTCTTTGTTGCGTTCCATAAAATTCATCGTCTGTTTTGCCACGGTTACTTTTTTCTCTAAGATGAGTCGTGCAGCTAAGGTGAACCATTTTACCATCTCTGTTAATCCTGATTCTACCAGCTCTTGTCGTTTCGTTGGGTTCTTTTCCCGACTCAACGATTCTAGAGCTTTGATCACTGTATGTGGTGTGTTTTCCATGGTAGGTGTATCCTTAATGATGATCGGGTGTCATGTTCCTATCATTTTATACTGTAGTGTAGACGATCGGTCCTCGATCTTCACCTGTTACCCACCGATGGAACACATCTGTTCTTAAACGATTCTGGTCGGGTGTTCTTGGATGAAAGTCAATGATAAGATATCCATGAGGTGTAGAGGTTGCATCTTGATACGCCATCACCAAATGGGGTAGTTGTATTTGGTTCGCAAGTGTTTTGATCTGGCCTTTATCTCTTGTGTTTTGAAATAATACCATGTAGTGTGCATTCAAGCTGATGGTACGACTAGCCTTGGATTGTTGGAACATGTTTTGTGTGATGTAAATGACAGTGGCATTTCTATGGTGTCCCTTTCGCGTGAACCATAATTTAATTTTCTCCTCATCTTTTTCTCCTAACATATCATCAAATATGACGAGGTGTGGTAAGGTTGTATCGTCTACTATCTCTTCATCATCCTCAGGGATACCCTGAATGAATTTGATAGCTTCACGTTCTTGTAACTGTGCGTAGGCACTTTGCCATTCTTTGTAACACCAGACGATGCGTTGTGGTACCACATGAATTAAATCGGTTTTGTACTCAATAAGTTTTTTTACAAATTGAGTTTTTCCTGAACCACTTGGCCCTGAGATGAAAATGTTACTAGGATGTTGAAAAAGTAAACTACTTTCCATGATGGTCCAAGAAATAATAACAGCATTGACATGACAACATTTTATTTTATACATCATAGCAAATAAACACTTGAACAAACATCATTCAAAAATGTAAACTATGACACACATCATGAATCAGTCTTTCTTTATACATCATCCATTCCGGCAATATCATGGTATATCCCATAGCATTTAAAGCCATGCACACTTCGTCAAACAGTTCCTCGGATTGTCTTAACGCCTGTTCTGATTGAATTCCAAGTACACGCACAGCCAACAACACAGCTCTACGCCATGGATTCCGAATTGGAGTTATGTTTTTTTCCTGTAGTGAAGTATTTCCCATGTTTTGACTTCTCATTCGTCTTGCAAGTACTCTGCGTAGTATCTTATTTTGTAGGTGTCCCAGAGGGATTCGTCTCCCAACTCAAACCTTTCTAAGTTGTTGAAATTGGGATCTTGAAAGAACTGTTCACTAGGATTTGGCCTCGTTTGTTTGAATATTGCGCTGCACTGTTTACCAAAAATGTTAAACACTTGTTCACAAGTGATAGGTTCTGGAGTCAGTAAAATGGCACGTATATCCTCTGGTGTGTCGTTCCGGTGGTTAATCGCAAATCTGAGATACATACGCTCATCAAAACGGTTCAGTTTCTCCACTGTATCAATGTTTAGGGTATCAATGTATATGTACCACACGTCAGAGATCAGGTTGCGTAGCAGGTTGTAAATGGCAAAAATCCGTTGAAAGACCACACTTTTATAGCTGATTGGAAGATTACGCCCTCGTACATCACTAAACATATCATAAACTTGGTTTAAACAAGAGGAATCCTTCATCGTCTGGTGAATTATTCTGTTTCCAACGCGCTGTGCCCAAGTAAAAAATAACTCGTTGCAAAATGCAGCAGGTTTCTTATTAGCTTCAACGAGATGTCTGTAGATCATCTGTTGTATTTCTACTGGTAGAGTGTTCATCGTGAATCTCCGTATGTTTCCACCACCGTTCAGGCTATGCACACGACCACAAGCCAACTGGTTATGACGGTCGGTAACCGTACGGCACTGTCTTATATTTGTCCACGACCACGCGTTTTGTATACACTGAGCGGAACGTCTTGGTCTGTGTCTCACTGATCACTTTGCGATTTCTATGTCTCTTGATTCGGGATTCATATTCGATGACTGTCTTGTAATGTTTGCGATCTTGTACACAGTTGACCATAGTCTTAAAATTGACTTTCTGACTAGCATTGTAATCCAAAGTGATGCCTTTTACTTTGCATTTCTGGTGTCGATTTCCTTTTTCATCGATATATTCATACCCATAGTTTTTTGGCCCTAACGCCACGAATTTGACAATGCGTCCATGTGGTACTTCATCTGTCCACTTTCCCAACTGGCTCTCTTCAATTGGAATGTTGTACTGGTCAGGGTCATAGATGTACATACAACTGTCTGTGTCAAAATACAGTACCCGATCTCCAAGTTTTTCCAACTGGGTGTAAAGTTCAAGTCGAGCATAGGACGTAACGAAGGCAGCTACCACTGGATTTGAAGATGAATGGGGCTGTGTTGCGTCTGTTTCATCCGAGTAATTCACCAACATGAAGTTGTCATGATCGAAAATCTCGGCAAACTGCACAGTGACATGACGGTCGGAGAGTAGGTCATACAACCGGTTCACCTTAGTCACATACTCGGTTTTGGTTTGAACATTGTTTTGTGCATTCTTACCCACAAACAGTTCAACATGGTTTTGGCAAACGCTCTTTTTCCTTTGTTCTTTTTCACGTTGTCGAGCCAGATACCTTCTATCTGAAAGTAATTCTGTTTAAAGTGGGCTTCATCATCTTCTGTTTTTACCCAATTAGGGTAACCACTTGCTTCTTGTTTCAATTTCAAGTATTTGTTAATATACTGTTTATACACATCTTTACTCCATGCGTCCCAGTGCCAGATGTGGAAGACGTCTACCAATTGGTATCCTACCTCAAGAGCTTTGGCTATTTCCACATGGGTCCAGGTACCTGTCAACATGCGTTTGTACAGAGTGTGATTGCATTTTTCACACTCTTCCTCAGCACAGGTACGGCACAGTGTAAAGATCATTTTCTTGTTACAGTGAATAGGTAGGACTGGTAGCCACAGGTCTTGTGGTGGCAATACACGACATTTGATGAGTCCCTTGTACATTCCAATGTTGTTTATATCAATCATCTCTTGACTTAAGATGTTGGGATGTCCCACGGGGTATGTTTTGTACTTGTTCACGAATGGATACAGTGAGCAAATGTCAGCATACTTAATTTCTTCCTTGGTGGTTGTATCCACTTCATGGTATAATTGAATGGCATTGGTTCGTCCACCAAACAAAGCATCCCGATGTAAAATAGGTTCTTGGAAGGGAAAGAAACGGTTCACAGTATCTCTGTATTCTGGTTCAATCTTGCATTTCTGATCAAAGTCACATTCCCACATTACAACTGTGTTGTAACCTTGTTGAGACAAGTCTTTCAACCGAAAAGTTGTGGTATTGTATAACTGCTCCATAGTTTGAAGTGTGTAACCGTTCACACTGTCTCTCCTTGGGTAACATTTTGGACATCCGTGTGTCCAGCACCCCATGAATTCGTATACGGTGTTCGTCTCTTTGTGGAATCCGTCAACGTAATAGGGTCCAATTTGTACTTCACCTCCATTTAATGCATGGCGAATGTGCTTATTCTCAATGGAAGCAGTTGTTTCTATCCAACGAATCCCTTTGATTGAGTATCGAGTTTTGTTTGGATACCCGGCATCAGAGATTACAGCCAAG
>CM037783.1:38117000-38167000 GCA_021229015.1 Solen grandis | reverse complement strand
AACTTTATTTCAGTAATTATGGTAGAGGACCTAGGGCAAACTGAATTTGAATTCTGACCACTGCTTCCACAGAGGAAATTTTTTTTAAATTTTCTATAAAGAGTATGAAAGGAAACTAGCTGACCAGCTAGGGGCCTCCTTTTTCCAGAGATCAACTTCATTCGAGCAAGTAAAGGGCTATAAGGTAACTATTTGCACATAATGAAATTCAGTTGTGACCACTGGTTTCAGCAGAGATTTTTTTTTATCAAATAAAATTCTGTTGGTTGCCATGGTAAACAGATTTCTGCATGAATCTTGTTTATTATAGCTACTTTGTGAAGGGCCAAGGATCAATCATGCCAAGTTTCATCAATTTCTTTTTTATGACGGACAACAAAGAATGACTACAGACACAAGGTGTTGAGTTTTGGTAATTGTCTGTTTTGGGTTACATTATAAGCAGTCAGAAAGAAAGCAAGCAGATAAGTAGATAGAGAGATGAAACAGAATGTTCCAATTCAGTCAATATATCCAATTCTAAACTATCTTTCATATACTTCAACCTGTCGTAACAACCATGAGAAATACTACACAAGTTGTGCAGCTAGTTTGGTCTCCAGTATACTACACAATGTACATATGTATATATACAACATACACACACACATGACCTGAAAACCAGCTATTGACTGAACCAAATGCCCTAACAGTCAGGAGTAGAAAAAGATCAAATATGGCAGTATGTCTGTCAAAGTCTGATTATATTCTTTTTCATTATGTCTACATTACTTACCCTATTATATTTTAAACCCTTCACCAAAAATGTAAGAATCTCTTCATGCGTAATGTATGAAGAGGGGGAGGGGGTGATCAGAGTACAAAGAAAAAGGGGTATAGTACTAGTTTAAAGGCTGTTTGAGCAATTATGTATTGGTTTCGGGGTGTGAAAGATCTGTATATGTACATATACTAAACTATTTCAGTAAATCAAAAGTTTCATCTTGAATATTATTACAATTTTAGCTGAAGCCTCTTATTTTCCTTACCAGATAACTGATTCTATTAATGTGAGTTTCTAATAACAGTAACTGTAGTTATTTCAGTGATGTGGGACTGTTCCTCATTACAGTGATGTGAGGTAACTTGGGACTGTTGTTATTTCAGTGATGTGGTACTGTTCCTCATTACAGTGATGTGAGGTAACCAGGGACTGCTGTTATTTCAGTGATGTGGGACTGTTTCGCATAACAGTGATGTGAGGTTACCTGGGACTGTTGTTATTTCAGTAATGTGGGACACTTTCTCATTACAGTGATGTGAGGTAACCTGGGACTGTTGTTATTTCAGTGATGTGGGACACTTTCTCAGTACAGTGATGTAAGGTAACCTGGGACTGTTGTTATTTCAGTAATGTGGGACTGTTTCTCATTACAGTGATGTGAGGTAACCTGGGACTGTTGTTATTTCAGTGATGGGGGACACTAATTACAGTGATGTGAGGTAATCTGGAACTGTTGTTATTTCAGTGATGTGGAACTATTCCTCATTACAGTGATGTGAGGTAATCTGGAACTGTTGTTATTTCAGTGATGGGGGACACTAATTACGGTGATGTGAGGTAACCTGGGACTGTTGTTATTTCAGTGATGTGGAACTATTCCTCATTACAGTGATGTGAGGTAACCTGGGACTGTTGTTATTTCAGTGATGTGGGACACTAATTACGGTGATGTGAGGTAACCTGGGACTGTTGTTATTTCAGTAATGTGGGACTGTTTCTCATTACAGTGATGTGAGGTAACCTGGACTGTTGTTATTTCAGTGATGTGGAACTATTCCTCATTACGGTGATGTGAGGTAATCTGGGACTGTTGTTATTTCAGTAATGTGGGACTCTTTCTCATTACAGTGATGTGAGGTTACCTGAGACTGTTGTTATTTCAGTGATGTGGGACTCTTTCTCATTACAGTGATGTGAGGTTACCTGAGACTGTTGTTATTTCAGTGATGTGGAACTATTCCTCATTACAGTGATGTGAGGTAACCTGGAACTGTTGTTATTTCAGTATGTGGGACTCTTCTCATTACAGTGATGTGAGGTTACCTAGGACTGTTGTTATTTCAGTGATGTGGAACTATTCCTCATTACAGTGATGTGAGGTAACCTAGGACTGTTGTTATTTCAGTGATGTGGGACTTTCTCATTACAGTGATGTGAGGTAACCTGGGACTGTTGTTATTTCAGTGCTGTGGGACACTTTCTGATTACAGTGATGTGAGGTAACCTGGGGCTGTTGTTATTTCAGTAATGTGGGACTGTTCCTCATTACAGTGATGTGAGGTAACTTGGGACTGTTGTTATTTCAGTAATGTGGGACACTATCTGATTACAGTGATGTGAGGTAACCTGGGACTGTTGTTATTTCAGTGATGTGGACTGTTCCTCATTACAGTGATGTGAGGTAACCTGGGACTGTTGTTATTTCAGTGATGTGGGACTGTTCCTCATTACAGTGATGTGAGGTAACCTGGGACTGTTGTTATTTCAGTGATGTGGGACAGTTCCTCATTACAGTGATGTAAGGTAACCTGGGACTGTTGTTATTTCAGTGATGTTTGACTGTTCCTGATTACAGTGATATGAGGTAACCTGGGACTGTTGTTATTTCAGTGATGTTTGACTGTTCCTTATTACAGTGATGTGAGGTTACCTGAGACTGTTGTTATTTAATTGATGTGGGACTGTTCCTCCTTATAGTGATGTGAGGTAACTTGGGACTGCTGTTATTTCAGTGATGTTGGACTGTTCCTGATTACAGTGATGTGAGGTAACCTGGGACTGTTGTTATTTCAGTGATGTGGGACTGTTCCTCATTACAGTGATGTGAGGTAACCTGGGACTGTTGTTATTTCAGTAATGTGGGACTCTTTCTGATTACAGTGATGTGAGGTAACCTGGGACTGTTGTTATTTCAGTGATGTGGGACTGTTCCTTATTACAGTGATGTGAGGTAATCTGGAACTATTGTTATTTCAATGATGTGGGACTCTTTCTGATTACAGTGATGTGAGTTTACCTGGGACTGTTGTTATTTTAGTTGATTGGGATTGTTTCTCATTACAGTAATGTGAAATTTGAAATATTTAATCAAAATACAATTTTTATGCAAAAATCCATCTTTGAGGCCTGACCCCCAGGGACCCTCCATTTACAAAAATCAGGGAGGCAACACTACTCCTATAAGTGTGTGAAGTTTTGTAAAGATATGTCAAGCAGCCTCTGAGATATGGCTTGTACAAAGGTGGAAGAAAGAAGGAGAATAAAAATAATAAGAAATGAAGTAAAAATAATGTCTCCAAACTTTGTTTTGGAGACTTAATTAGTTAACACTTACCTGTTAAAAACTAGATATCTGTCTATTCACTACTACCGGCTTCCAAAACAGAGTCCTGTAAAATAAACTTGTCCAAAGGTGCCCGGATATTGCAATAACATCAAACCTACTCAATTCACAAAAGGAGAGTTAAAATAGCAACCTAGGGTTGGGAGGTGGGACTCTGTTATAACAATTTGGTATTAACTAATTAAAATTATCAGGGGTGTAAAATTTTCTTTTAGGTCACTTGTCCTGTAGGACGAGTAGATGAAAAACCTTACTCGTCCTTAAACAGTTAGCTCGTCCTAAAATGATTTTAATTTTTGCTTCGCGTAAAGTTGTAAAGCTTTTGATATTTTGCGGAAACACCGCAAAATAATTTTTTTTTTTTTTCTTTTGTCAACCACGGAAAGCCAGAAAACCAATAATCTGGGGCTTTTCTTGTGCGATTCAGTTTATCTTAAGCGCTTTGGTGCTTACTATGTTTTAACTCTGGCTTTTTTGTATTTTTGTCGTCTCTACCACCGAGAAGCGTCTTCATTGACAACTGTTCTGACATTTTGAACATATTTGCAGTCCCTGACTGTGCCGCAGTCCCGGACTGTGCCGCAAACAAACAAAAAACGTATTGAAAAAACACCATAGAAAATTGTGAACCAGTCTGCGCTAGACCTTACGGATCTTTCTAAAAAATGAGCGTCACTATGGTGATATTTTGTCAAAATTAGCTCCCCTGATCAAGTAAAGCGTTTTATGATCTTGATTAACCATCGTAACAATATGAAATTCATTTTTTTACTGAAACATTTCTTTCTTAGACGCGAAAAGTTACTCGTCTGGTCAGACGAGTGTTCAGGGAAATTATGCTCGTCCGACCCTGAAATTCACTCGTAAATACAAGCGGACGAGTGGAAATTTACAGCCCTGATTATTTTTACTGTAAAAACTACATTTAAATAGCATTATTACATACCTGCTATAACCCAGATATGACTTCTTAGCAATGGTGGCAAGGTACTCGACTGTAGCAGATCATTGCCTTGCCTGAAGTGGAGTTCACCATGGCTAAGAACTATCTGGATCATACTGCACTGCTCTCTGAGACTAGCCATATCTTCGTAAAGAGTCTGAAGGGACCATGTCTTGAAGAAAAAGAAAATTGATCGGAATGATCAATAGAGCAAAAGTGATATAGGAACAACAACCACTACAGAAGCTGAACCAAGAACAAGAACTGTACCATGGGAGAATGAACCGTGGAGAAAACTACTGTGGGAGGTAACTATGGGACTCAGAGCCTAAATATTGTCAAAGGAAGGACCTAATGTAGAATATGGAGAATGTGGAAGGAGACTTCCAGTAAGCCACCTTAAGAACATCCTCAAGTGGAGCTTTATTGAAGATGAAAGGTCCCAGAGTTCATGAGGACATATCCTAAGGAAGGACAAATCAGTATCTGATAGATCAGAGTAGACCAGTTTAATGGCAGAGTCACCTGAAAGGGTTGCTTCCCAGAGGACGGTTGGGTTTTGAAGGAGGATGCTGCAGAAGGTGGGTTCCATGGCTTAAAAGCCACTGCCCCATGCATCTGTTTCTTCTTTAGAAGCTTCAGCAACCTGAGAGATCATACC
This sequence comes from Solen grandis, assembly GCA_021229015.1. Taxonomy (NCBI): domain Eukaryota; kingdom Metazoa; phylum Mollusca; class Bivalvia; order Adapedonta; family Solenidae; genus Solen; species Solen grandis. The sequence continues at coordinate 38,162,010 of CM037783.1, read as the reverse complement.
CCCTAACAACTACAGAGTTCAACATTAACTTTTTTGAGAGCTGGACCAGTGGTCCAGTAACTTCGAAAACCTACTAGACCTGACCTTAACTGAACTAGACCGAAGTGTAAAACACATACATGTCATACTTAGATCAATATACTTACTTCGGAATACCCAACGGTGTTTTTTTCCATGTTTACCTTTAGAAATGAATAAAGGTCTACAAAGATAATACTAGAATTACTCTTGTGTTACATGCTTTTCATTAACATTGCATGAACACAATGACTGTACTTACATGGAAATCCCCATATATGTGAGTTCCGGATAATGTCTATTGTTATATGATTTTCAAGCAATTCCATTTAAAGCAAAACGATCTGTTTCTTGTCATCTATTCATATAGTTTCTTTTATTCCTCTTTACCTTTTTCGTTCATTACTGACATTGTCTTTTTTGTCAGATGAAAAGACTATTTGACATTTTTCATATCGACTGCACATTGCGGTAAAAACAAATCGTAAAAAGGTCTATTGTCATTTTTCATCACTCTCTTACACATCGGCTTACATTACATTCACCTCTGTAGTGGGCTCAGAAAGTAGTTCCAAATAAATGACGTCATTCAGACCGTTGTTCAAATATTTAATTTGAAGGACGACTTAATAGGCTTCGTAAACTGTGAAATATATATAAACAGCACCACTGAACATTACCGGAATGGTCATTAAAATTACAAATTATGAAAATAAAAAGCTGGTCTTAAATTACGATATCCGGCTGAATCTGTAAATAGTTACATTTGCAGACGAGCGTTTGCGGAATTTTCCCATCGGCGAAATAAGGCATGAAATAGTTCCCATAATAACAATCAAAACTGATATTTTACACACGTTTTATGGTGATTCAAAAAGTATTTATTCAATGTTTCTATACTTTTGACCCTTAAAATACACTTAAATCCAAGTTTAATAAGTGTTTTCTGTTTTGACAAGATTCTTGTCATTGAGCCCATAGCAGAGATGTTATGTGGGGAACGAACGACAACTCTGCTTGGAGATTGATTTTACATGGGATCCCAGCATAATAAAAAGATTAGCGTTAAATTTGATTCATTATAATATGAAGATCTTGTACACATTATAAAATGAAAAGTTAGATGAAGAAATAAGCATCCTTAGCTTAGTATTACGACATTGAAATTGGCAAGTGCAGGGGGGAAATAGCCTCGTTCTGAAAACACAAACCAATGAGTGAACGTGTGTCAAGGTTGTTACTGAAAATGCCACTATATATAGCACACACAGGTTTTTCAAGAAACTGATACAACAAGGGTCAATAGTTTGGCCATTACAGTTATTTTTGTGCTTTTGATGAGTCAATGGATAAAATTTCTGCCAGTCGGTCGTGTTAGCCTAGGACCTAGCTGGACTGGACCATCAATCTACTAGTGGATGTCGTTCGGTCGGGCCTTAATGTCGAATGCTGAACTAAGAACCGTCAGGGAAGCTCTTCTTAACTTCTCCTTAGAGTGGAGGAGTAGGAGTTTGTTGGGAACATCCTCAGGGAATCTCTGCAGTCCAAAAGCATTTCAGCTTAAGTGGCTGTGCCCACCAGTACAGAGTGTTTGGTGGTCTTAGCGATAGCCTCAAGTAGAATCTTGAGGGAGGAGGAAGAGGGACTCTTTCCTTCCAGGAAAAGGTAGACTGCCGCCACAAAAGTGTCAGCATAAGGAGCATTAAGGCTCATCTAATGGAGGGGAGAGATTGGAAAATCTGTTGTAGAGAATTTATAAACATTTGGGTTAAAAACCATTGAACACAGAGACAAGGAAGTAACAGCCCAATTTGAGTCTGGTTTAACTGAAGAGAGGGACTCAAGTTCCTCCATGAGCGAGGGAGAACCTTGAAAACCTCTTGCACAGCCCTATTGAAAGAAAAAAATAGGGGGGGTCTTTTTCCTCAGACAGGGCTGAGCCTGTAACTGAGGGGGGAGTCAAAGGGGAACCTGAAGGACACACCATGGAATCCTCCCTGACAAGGGGATCATCTTTAAGGGATGGAGGTGGGAGGAGGGAGGTAAACAAAAGAAAAGAAAGTATATAAACAGATGAAGAACTATATATACAAACTTAACAAGGGTGAAAATAGGGTGAAGGTAATCAAGTTTGCCAAAAGAATTACGCAATAATCCAAGATGGCTTCCAAACAGAATTGAATAGGCATGTGGGGAACTTACATCATAGCCATATCCGGGCATATTTGGACAACTTTATTTTACGGGACTCTGTTTTGGAAGCCAGTAGCAGTGAAATAGACAGATATCTGGGTTATAACAGATACGTATTACTGAGATTAAAACATGTAATAATTGAACAAGGAAAGTTGACAAGAGAAACAAGATGTACAAGAGCATTGTTGACAAGGCCATCCCCCACCAATGCTTGCTCATTAGAAGATGTGTTGGAGAGTAGAATAATTCATTTAAAAAAAAAACAAACTAGAACTATCACTGAAGGTGATTCATACCCCCACCCCCATCTTTGACAGGTTATGACACATAAAACGAATGTTCACACATAGGATTTGGGCTTATAAGCATACCAAAAAAAAATATTATCACTAAAGGTGATCAATACCCACACCGGAAGTCTGTCATGTGTAGGAATACAGTTTCAAAAGTTTGCCTGAGTGAAAGACTACATGTATGTAAGGTTTAAAGTTAGTGTGAGCAATGGTTTAAAAGGTTTGGACAATGCTAAAAAGTTTTGACAGACAGACAGATAGACAGAGTCACACATACAGACACACAGAAGAAAACAATTTGCCCCCAAGATCTGTAGCTGAGGAGAATAAAAATGCAGTCTAATTATGGTTCACATCCATATTTATTGTTTGCAAAAACCTGTCTTTAAGAATTTACATTGTGGTTTTCTTATGCACTGCACTTCCTCTCATCAAGATCAATCTACATATGAAGTTTCATCAACCTAGCTACTTTAGTATTGGAGTTAATAACTCCTTTCAAAATACATGCAGAGTTATGGTTCTTGTGCACTGTACTTCCTCTCATCAAGATCAATCTACATATGAAGTTTCATCAACCTAGCTACTTTAGTATTGGAGTTATGCTCCGGACAAAATCAAAAGATTAAAAATGACAAAGGGCAATAACTCCTTTCAAAATACATGCAGAGTTACGGTTCTTAGGCACTGCACTTCCTCTCATGAAGGTCTATCTACATATGAGGTCTATCTACATATGAAGTTTGATCAACATAAGTACAGTAGTTTTGGAGAAATGCTCCGGACAAAATCAAAAGACAAAAATTAACAAAGGGGAATAACTCCTTTAAAAAACATGTAGAGTTATGGTTCTTATGCACTGCACTTCCTCTCATCAAGATCAATCTACATATGAAGTTTCATTAACCTAGCTACTTTAGTATTGGAGTTATGCTCCGGAAAAAAATCAAAAGATTAAAAATGACAAAGGGCAATAACTCCTTTCAAAATACATGCAGAGTTATGGTTCTTGTGCACTGCACTTCCTCTCATCAATATCAATCTACATATGAAGTTTCATCAACCTAGCTACTTTAGTATTGGAGTTATGCTCCGGACAAAATCAAAAGATTAAAAATGACAAAGGGCAATAACTCCTTTCAAAATACATGCAGAGTTATGGTTCTTATGCACTGCACTTCCTCTCATCAAGGTTTATCTACCTATGAAGTTTCATCAACATAGGTACAGTAGTTTTGGAGAAATGCTCCGGACAAATATTTGTAGACCAACCGCCGGACCGACGGACCGACAGGGTGACTCCTATATACCCCCCCATATTTCATTTGTGGGGGTATAAAAAAAGAGGCCCAAGATGGCCCTGAATCACTCACCTGAGATACATTGCCTTCATTGTCAATTATTGTATAATGTGGAATACTGAATGCATAAACAATGCAGAAGTATAGCAAGAACAAAATAACAAAGGGCAATAACTCAAAAATTATAAAAGGTAGAAATATCATTCTTGTGTACTGCACTCCTCCTCAATGAGATTCATTTACCTTTGAAGTTTCAAGTTGATATCTCAAATACTTTTTGAGTTTTGCTCCAGACAAAATTAAGTCTGAAAAATATCAAAGGGCAATAACTCAAAGAAGAGGGCCATGATGGCCCTATATTGCTCACCTGAGTACCACTGCTCTAAAGGAACAATCTTAGTAGAGGTTTACCCATGGAACATCTGTGCCAAAACATTTTAAAATCTTGCCAAAAGTTTTGGAGCAGAAGTCTTTTAAAGTTTTCACTCTATACTGTGTAACCTCGTTAATCCGAAATCATAGGGACTGGGCTGAAAACTTCGAAATAATGATAAATTTCGGTTTCTGTGCATGTATGTTTGTGTTAACATTACCGATGAGTATCGTGAAAACGTCGTAAAAACAATCACTGGTACGTATGAAATGAAAAACGGATACTGTAAGTAAGAGGGTCTTCACGTAGAAGTAATGTTACTACCTTGTGTCTCGCTAGCGCTCGACACGGTAGTAAATCCGTCCCTATATACTCTATGGAGCAGAGCGGTCGTGATTCACAACCGCTGATTTTTCAAGAAGATGAAGCAAAAATATGCAACTAAAAACACATTGGGCTATCTACTGACAATTTATCTCCTACCACAAAGCGATAAAAGTATCGTCAATGTCATTTTCGAAGTTTGTAAGCACTTTTTCTGAAACCGACGTGTGTTATTGTGTTCTAATCTGATCTTCCGGTATCATTCAACTCGGAAACGAAATCTGATGATTTTGAAAATGTTTGTGTATTGAAGGGTTGCAAAGGGTTTTCTTTTGAAAATACGACCAAAATCGGTAACACTTTCATAAGATACACCGATTTATAGTTGCAAAATCCGCTGTCAAGCCGTATTTACGAAAATCAATTTTGCTCCAATAAATTATGAACATGGAATCGTAACGTCGGTGGCCCGAAGGATTCGCCACAAGACGTTTCGACATCGTAACTAGTCTTCACGGTAATACAAACACATACAATTATTGATAATGAAATTTCTATAATACAATTTTGAGGAACTATCTTTGGAAACAATAATTCTTTCGGACGTAAGTGTGCAGAGACGACAGAGATACAATTGATGATTGATCTCTGCTGACTAAATTTAAATTCACATAAAAAACAAGTTCTCAAGATCTGACACCTGGTGACTGTCTATTACTCAGCCTGTCAGACATCGATTAGAAGTAATCAATAATTTCCGGTCAGACACATGTTGATAATCCCTACCTGGAAAAAGGTGCGAAAAACTTACTTGAGCCATCATTCCAGTGACGCCGCAAAATAAACTGACTCGTGTACGATTGAAGTTAAGGGCGATATGTCTTCGAAAATGTACGAAAATTGACTTCAAAATAAAAATTGAAAAATAGGTATAAATAGTGAACTCGGGACCGGGATTTTTTTTTTTTTTTTTTTTTTTTTTTTTAAGAAAATATAAATATTCAATAATTTCCACCTAGTAGACAGAACTAAAATAACAAAACTGAACCATATATCATATAAAAACTATAATCAATTATTCGAGCACAAACTAAGCCAAAAGATAAAAGCCTATTATCATTTCACACAGCAGACCCCGATCAGAGGGCCCAATCCAGGAACCGTCTGACCAGGGTCTCCTAAGTTTGTTTGTACACAACATTGAAGTACAGTCTGTATGGCAAATAAACCCTCATTATTTTATATACCTGATATATTATACTTTTTTTTTAACTTTGAAATAGCGAAAAAATCGAAATAATGAAATTCGGATTAAACATTTTATTTTTAGATAAAATAAATGGGGAAAAATAAGGACCGAAAAAAAATTCGAAATGGTGAGGAATTTGGTTTAACAATGTTCGGTTTGACGAGGTTCTACTGTACAAATAAGGCAAATTAGCCCTGCTCCTGGCGGCCATGTTTTTTTTACGTATCGGAATAATTTTGTCAATCTTGATATAGGGTTTCCCAAGGAACATCTTGAAATCTGGCCAGTAGTTTTAAAGGAGATGATTTTTAAAGTTTTCATTTTTTTTTTCTTTTCATTGCCATGATTACCAGAGTTCTACATGGATCAGGTTTATTTTAGCAACTTTTGTGAAGGTTCACCCAAGGATCATCCCTGCCAAGTTTAATCAAATTCTGTCCAGCAGTTTCAGAGGAGATGTTGTTTAAAGTGTAGTGAAATTCGTTGGAAGATATAAAAATTGCAAAAGATATGCCCCTTGTTTACATTTCCGTCATTTGTAGCGGAAGATACCAAATCGCTTCAACGGTTAGTATATCAACTAAAATAAATTCCATTTAATGTTTTTAAACATCAGGAGATATTTATAATCTATTATTCATATCTTTATTACCCAGCATGCTGTTTATTTGTATCATTGTTAATGTTATCTTTAATTAAACCCCTTGTGGTAATATTAAACATGTTCGGCAAAGTCCGTGGTCTCTCGCCGTTTGTCGTGATTCCGCTAGGTGGCGGTAGTGTTAGAGGCCTATATAAGGGCGAGATTTTTAGTTTTTCAGTCAGTCTTGTCTCGACTATCGAACGGTCCACATCTAGCCAAAACAATTACAGCGTTTACTGGGACTTTGAGTAAATCAGGGATAGGATATTTCTAAGGTATCTCGAGGAAGCCTGGCTTTATTGAGATACAGATTACGTCCTATAGTCCGTGCTGCTCGGGTTGCAGTGGTACTGTGTTAGGTTAGACATTGAAGGCACTGTTAAGCGCGGTAGCATTTAGAAGCTCTGTGTGTGGCTTACTGAGGTTAGGGCTTTGCATTGTAGTGCCGGCATCGTAGTGCCAGCTTCAAAGTGCCGGCATCGTAGTGCCAGCATCGTAGAGCCTTAAAGCCTTTTGGCGGTTGGGACTTAAGGACAAGCCTCATTGAGTCAGTGGGTTTTGTAAATACGCTATTATAATTGATTCCTGTGATTTAAGCTACATGTTAATACTTTTGAATCATTGTTATACATAAATCATTAGACCAAGTAGTCGCACGAAAAATTTGTCATTACAGTTTCTTCCTTTCATTGTATATATTTTAACATATTTGCTAATCAAAAGACAAGTAGTCAAGAGGAAAATTATATATAATAAATTAAGACGCTCGGACGAACGTTACAAAAGCAAATTTTTGACGATGCACAATGGACATCGGAGGCAGGGTGATCCTAATAGCTCACCTTGAGCACAAAGAGCTCAGGTGAGCTAAAAATATGAAAGATAGCGTTATCATGCTTTTGCACTGCACTCTTCCTTAATGAGATCTATCAACCTATTAAGTTTCAAGTTGTCATCTCAAATACTTTTTGAGTTTTCCTCCAGATAAAAACTAAGTCTGAAAAATAACAAAGGGCAATTACTCAAAAATTATGAAAGGTAGAGTTATCATTCTTGTGCACTGTACTGTTCCTCTATAATATCAATCCACCTATGAAGTATCATGTTGATATCTCAAATACTTTTCAAGTTATGCTCCGGACAAAAATTAAGTCTGAAAAATAACAAAGGGCAATGACTAAAAAATTATGTAAGGTAGAGTTCTCTTCTTGTGCACTGCACTCCTCCTCAATGAGATCAATTCACCTATGAAGTATCAAGTTTATACCTCAAATACTTTTTGAGTTATGCATCAGTGATCGGGAAAGGCATGCGCCATAGTCACATTAAAAACCAAAATGTCATCGTTTTTTGCACTGGATGCGCCCCTGTCGCATTCCAATTTTTCGGTCTCACCAAATACTACAGCCTGAAACATGATATGAATACAGTCCGAGACCAAATGAGGGAAATTCTGTTTAAATTAACACATAGGAAAAGCATTATTGATCAACCAATCAGATTTTATTGAGGCATTGGTGTATCAACCAATCAGATTGAGTCTTCTTGAATCAATTTCATGTTTTTAAAAAGTTTTGTTATGAAATGTATTCCTGATTATTTTTATAAAACTTTTTTTTTGAATATTTAAAATTAAAATTTATGGTCATATCATGCTGATTAAAAGTCTACCCATTTTAAATTTCTCTTATTTTCCTATGATTATCAAGCTGATAGCTTATTCAATTGTTGTAGTAATAAGCTTTTTCCCCGTGCTGTTTTGATTCAAGACAATTTCTTTTGAATTTAAAGATCTTAACTTTTGTTTTCAATTTTAAATCAAAGTCTTTGGAAAGTAGTTATGAAAATGATTGACTAATATGACGGGATATCTAATTCTATTTTAGTCAAGTTTTCGTGGGAAGTCTTTGTGCCAATTAATGACTGTCAAAACTTTATTCAATCGAAATGCGTCATGGTGATTGTTACTGCTAATCAGGGGCAGCTCATTTGGACATATAACAAATACTCGTTAGCTTGACAGTAAATACATCCGTTAATCCCAAGATTGCTCTCTGTTACATAATATTACCCATCTCACCTATTGTTTTCACTCTCCATCGAATCTTATCTACCGTGTTATCAAAACATCCGAATTACAGCACGTGCGACCTTCACCTTTACCGGAAACCAGGTGTCGTAAAATGACAACTTGAATCAACTTTTTCACAGGACCATCGTTCGCATTATTGATGTCAAAAGAAGACTAATTTTACGATTTAGTCCGATTTTAGTGGTCTTTTTACGCAATTATGAGTTGCCCGCTTTAATGAGATGAGCGACCATTGAAATATATAGAGAACAAGGGTCAGGACTGCCACAAAATACGCCCATCATGGTATGGGGACTCTCAGAAATAGCTCAGAGAAACAAGCTACTGTCCATAAATAAGCAAAATAATTCCAAAATCCCATTAGTTAATGATGTTAATCATAAAAAAAAAATGTTGATACATTTCTATTAATTAACTGCAAGATCTGACAACGCCTCATAGGGTCTAAGGACTAGGGACAAGCAAATTTTCAAGTATGTTGTGTACATCAAGGGCCATAACTTCAAAGTCATTCACATGAGAATGCTGGATATCGAACTCAGCCAAGATATTATGGCAATGCACATGTGTGGAAAGTTTGAAGAGGATTGGGCAAACAATATTGAAGGTAGAGCCCAGACAATCACAATAGCAAGTATTTTGTGTACATCAAGGGCCATAACTTCTAAGTCATTCATGCAATAACGCTGAATATCGAACTCATCAGCGATTTTATGGCCATGCACATGTGTGGAAAGTTTGAAAAGGATTGGTCTAAAGGTATTGAAGTTAGAGCCCAGACAATCACAATTTCAAGTATTTTGTGTACGTCAAGGGCCATAACTTTTAAGTCTTTCACGCGATAATGCTGGATATCGAACTCATCTGTGATATTATGGCCATGCACATGTGTGGAAAGTTTGAAAAGGATTGGGCTAACGGTATTGAAGTTAGAGCCTGGACAATCACAATTTCAAGTATTTTGTGTACATCAAGGGCCATAACTTCTAAGTCATTCAGGCGATAATGCTGGATATCGAACTCATCCGCGCGATATGGCCATGCACATGTGTGAAAAGTTTGAAAAGGATTGGACTAACGGTATTGAAGTAAGAGCCCGGACAATCACAATTTCAAGTATTTTGTGTATGTCAAGGGCAATAACTTCTAAGTCATTCACGCGATAATGCTGGATATCCAACTCATTTGAGATATTATGGCAATGCACATGTGTGGAAAGTTTGAAAAGGATTGGGCAAACGGTATTGAAGTTAGAGCCCGGACAACAAATGTTCCACGCCCACCCACCCGCCTGCCCGCCCGCCGTGAGTGTTCACATAATACGCCCCATCTTAAGATGGGCGTATAAAAATTCGGGTCCGACAAAATGTGCCCGTAATATTAAGATGGTCATGAAAATGAGTTGGTCGCAGAGTGAGGTTTTACTGTATATAAAATTAAGTAACCCTGGGGCGGGGCCAATTTTGACCCTAGGGCCATGATTCGAACAAACTTGGTAGAGGTCTACTAGCCCAAGTTACACACAAATTATCTTAACTCTAGGTCTTGTGGTTTCTGACAAGAAGATTTTTTTTGTTTTTTCTATAGAAGTCTATGTACAATCGAATGACCCCTGGGACGGGGCTATTTTTGATTACGGGGTCATGATTTGAACAAACTTGATAGAGGATCACTAGATAATGCCACATACCAAATATCTAAACTAAAGGCCCTTGTGGTTTCTGAGATGAAGACTTTTTAAGATTCACTTTTAAAATCTACCCAGATATGCAATGGACCAGAACCATTTGAAATTTTTTTAGTAAAGCTTCATTCAAGAAACATCACAGGCAAATTTTATCAAATTGACCCAGTGGTTTCAGAGAAGATGATTTTTGAAATATATAGAGTATATATACTCCGTGGGGGTCTCATTTTTAAAGGCATCAACTTCATTTTAGCAATTATGGTATATGACTATGAGGTAACCAGAGAAGATGATTTTTAAAGGCTTTAAAATAAAAATGGTGTTGGTTGTCATGGCAACCAGAGTTCTTCATGGAACAAGTTTAATTTAGCATTTTTTGTGGAGGTTCACCTAAGGATGATTCATGCCAAGTTTCATCAATCTCTACCCAGTGGTTTCAGAGGCAGACAGAGGGTAATCCCAATAGTTCACTTTGAGCATGTTGTGCTCTGATGAGCTAAAATTAGCAAAGTGGAAAGACTAAAAAATTATGTAGTGAAGAGTTACAGGTTCTATTGCACTGCACTTATACTCAATGAAATGTAACCACATGTAAAGTTTAACATTGATATCTTTAATTCTTTTAGAGGTATGAGCCAAACAAAGTGGGACAGATGGACGAACGGACGGACGAACAGCCAGACGGAGAATGCCAAATCTATATCCCTCTGCCTTAGACGGGGGATAATAACATAACCACCCAACAAGACTGTTATATCATCCTAAAGGTGCAACTTTCAACATTTAAGGTTTTCTCTGCTTGCCTACCTGGTTCCACATGTTATTCAATCTATCTCAGATAATAAAAAAATATAAATATACTGGAATTTATAAATGCACCTATATGCCAAAAATATTCTTGGTGATTCAACAAGTGCTAATTGTTTCTCTGTGCGAATGATCTAACAACCTTGGAATGAGAAACACTGCTGACAACCATCCTACTACTACAATCAGCCACTAGGGTGTTACAATGTGTACCGTATTGTCCTCAAATCATGCCCCATATGTTATATCTACTTTCTAGTTACCTTAATTTGCAGACCACTTTACAGCATTTTTGGATGGATTTTTTTTCTTTAATACAGAAAGTGACTGTGTTTTCAACAGTATTTATCATAATGACATTTTCCACCAGTTCGATTTCTTCCCCAATTGCTCTTTTTTTAAACATATAACATTTATTACTGTGAGTATGTAGTATTTTTTTGTTAATTTTTAGCAGTGGTGTGTGGGGGAGAGAGAGAGAGTAGTGCAGAGAGGAGAGGGTGTTTGTGTGCATATTCAGAGAAAGAGAGAGAGATGCTGAATCACTATAAGAAAATCAGAGATAGAAAGAGGAGGTGCATTATCAGAGAAAGAGAATGAGAGAGAAAGAGGTGCAGAATCAGAGAGGGAGAGGTGAAGACACAGAACTGCAGAATAAGTGAATCAGTGAGACAGAGCGAGAGAGAGGTGCAGAATCAGTGAGACAGAGCGAGAGAGAGGTGCAGAATCAGTGAGACAAAGAGAGAGGTGTAGAATCAGTGAGACAGAGAGAGAGGACAGGTGCAGAATCTGACAGAGAGAAAGAGGGGTGCAGAATCAGTGAGACAGAGTGAGAGAGAGGTGCAGAATCAGTGAGACACAGAGAGAGGTGCAGAATCAGTGAGACAGAGAGAAAGAGGTACAGAATCAGTGAAGCAAAGAGAGAGAGGTGCAGAATCAGTGAGACATAGAGAGAGAGAGAGGACAAGTGCAGAATCAGTGAGACATAGAGAGGATGAGGTGCAGAATCAGTGAGACATATAGAGAGGACAGGTGCAGAATCTTTAGAATCAGACAGAGAGAGAGAGGGGGTGCAGAATCAGTGAGACATAGCGGGAGGACTGGTGCAGAATCAGACGGAGAATCAGTGAGACAGATAGAGAAGTGCAGAAAAAAGGGAAACAGACAGAATGAGGACATGGACAGATTCAAAGTTAACTTTGACCTATCTGACCTTCATGTATATGTCTGTAAGTAAGATTAAGAGTAGAACTTGACCTGTTGGAAACATTCAATCTGGCATATGCATATAGTGAGGGAATACACTACCAGTTCCAATAGCATTACAGGTTACCACATGGCAAGTAATGATGATGGTGCATTTAATTATGGAAAACTATGGTAATGCATGAGACACAGGTATGAACAAAACAGCTGCTTAATAACAGCTCAGGTTGTTTTTTTTTCTTAGTTTTGCGCAGCCTAACTGGATCAACATTTTCTTCCCATGATGCATCTGCCAAAAATGCGCTCAGCAATTGAGGCTAAAAATATGTGGTCTCAAAGAAATATGGCATATGAGTCATACAATAATGAATTAGATAAAACAACAGTAGTGAGTGCCATACTCTTACCTGTATTAACATTCTGATGAGAGCCTCTGGAAACTCTCTCTGTATCAAGATTCATTCATAAAATTCCACAACAGGATTTTGATGTCTAGCTTTGTAAAGGGGTGCATCTTATTAGCTAATTGAAAAAGATCTGTTAGAAAGTTATTGGATCATATATGCAGTTTCTTGATAATCATTCAAAAGTATAAACCATGATCAGCCTGAAAATTTGCTGGACAATTTGTGCTTATACTGATGGAAGATCCCCTCCATAGCTGTAAAATTATACGAGGTTTACTGAAATATAATTTCAATTCCATGAAATCATACTGCAGGGCTAAGTGGCCAAAGAAATACCCACTGAGATTAAATGCTTTTTTTACTAGATGTCCCATAGTTAATTCCCAAGGGAAAGAACATCTTTAGATGTACATGCAACATGGCTGATTAAATAACCATCAGTTTAAAGTTGATAGCAAACCAAGAATATCCAAATGTGGTTCTTCCTTCTGCCTTTGAATTAGACTGACTCTAGTTTCTTGAGATGATAAGGCTTTCAAAACAACTTTGTGTTATGACAAAACACTTTTGTAAAGTTTTATGAAAACCCATCCATTAATATGGAAGTTATAATAAAGCAGACATGAAGATGTAGCCTATGAACACCAAACACAATTTCTAACTCCTGTGACCTTGACCTTTCAAAAGTGCATATTGTTGATGTGCACGACAAACCCTTGCGTTATGAGGAATACTTCTGTGAAGTTTTATTGAAATCCATCAGTAAATGTCCAAGTTATGGAGCGGACACAAAAGCGGGACAGACAGACTGAATGACAGACATCCATCCGGACAGATGAACAGACGTGTGCAAACCAGCTAGAATCTAATATCTGGGGGTTTCACTTGCAGGGAAAAACCTTTACTCCATTCCTTTTGTAACATCACGGGGTCATGACAAGCTTTCAAAGGATCTACTTAACTTAGCAATGTATTTATTGCACGGCGGATCACCGCCCGGCATACTGTATTTGGTTAGTAGGTTGTCAATGGAACTGGATTTGGAGGTATAAAATCCTTTCGCTTGCAGTTTCGTTTTTTTTTTTCGTAATAAAACATGAACTTTGTGCCTAGAATTGGGGGAGCATGATTTAAACAAGAGGGCCATGATAGCCCTGAAAAGCTCACCTGAGTACCATTGCTACAACTGATTACAAGGTTTTTAAACAGACAAGAATTCTGATATAACTCAATCTTTAACATTTTAGCCCTGACAATACTACACACCAAATATATAAGCACTGGGCCTTATGGTTTCAGAGGAGAAGACTTAGTACGGGGTCATTTATCTCCAAAGGGCCACCATTTTGAAAATTTTGATAATGAACCATTAGATGATGCTACATACCAAAAATCTAAGCTATAGGCCTTATGGATTCATAGTAGAAGATTTTTTTTTAAAGATTTTCCTATATAACTCTATGTAAAACAAGTGACCCCTGGTGTGGGGGCATTTATCACCATAAGGTCATGATTTGTACAATCTTGGTAATGGCCCATAAGATGATGCTACATACCAAATATCTAAGCTCTAAGCCTTGCAGTTTTGCAGAAGAAGATTTTCAAAGTTTGCATTTTTGAAATCTATTTTTAGCTCCTGTGACCTAATTATGCAATGGACCAGAACCATTTATACAACTTTAGTAGAGCTTCATCCAAGGAACATTCCTGCAAAATATTTTTCAAATTGGCCAAGCCGTTTAGGAGGAGATGTTGTTTGAAGCAATTGTTGACGCCGGATGCACGACCGACGGACGCCGGACAAAAGGCGATCAGAAAAGCTCACCTTGAGCATGTTGTGCTCATGTGAGCTGATAAAAACAAGAGCTGTCAGAGGACAGCACGCTCGACTATTCAAAATGCTTGTTGGTAAATCAAATGAAATCTATTTAAAATTCTTGCCCTTCACATAATTATCCTGTACATAATAATAGTCAAAAATGATATACCTTGATAGTCTGATACCCCTTAATATTTTTATGAAGCTTAAAATCAATCTCATGCTTAAATACTGAGACATAAGCATAATAACACTGTGCAGGCAAAACTTTAACCAAAAATCCAAGCAAGAAAAGGGCCATAATTTGCATAAAATTCAGTCCAAAAGTTATCCTCCTTGGTTTTCTGATGCCCCTGAAGACACTCCTTAACTTTCTAGTCAATTCCACAAGAAATTCTGAGATATAAGCTGGATAGTAGCTTGAATGCAAAAAATTAACCAAAATTCTAAGTTAAAAGGGGGCCATAATTTGTAATATATTCCATCAAGTGTTATCTTCCTTAATAATATGATACCCCTAACGCATTAAAGATGTTTCAAATCAATCCCATGCCTGGACTCTGAGATATAAGCATGAAAGTACCTTCCATGCAAAACTTTAACCAAAATTTCTAAGTTAAAAAGGGGCCATAATTTGTATCATGTTCTATCCAGAGTTATCTACCATGAAATTATGATACCCCTAAACATATTAAAGATGTTTCAAATCAATTGCATGCCTGGATATTGAGATATAAGCATGAGAGTATCCTGCATGCAAAACTTTAACCAAAATTTCTAAGTTAACAAGAGGCCCATGAGGCCCTAAATCGCTCACCTGAAATAAATACGTTGACCAAATTTAATCAAATTCTGTCAAATGGTTTTTGAGGAAATGTTGATTAAAGTTTTCCCAATATACATATAAGGCAAATAAGCCCCGCCCCTGGCGGCCATGTTTTTTTACGTATCGGAATTTTTTTTAGCAACTTTGGTAGAGGTAGAGGTTGACCCAAAAAAACATCTGTACCAATTTATTTTAAAATCTGGCCAGTAGTTTTGAAGAAGATGATTTTTAAAGTTGTCATATTTTGTTCTTCTTATTGTTGCCATGGCAACCAGAGTTCTACATGGATCAAGTTTATTTAAGCAACTTTTGTGATGGTTGAGCCAAGGATCATCCCTGCCAAGTTTAATCAAATTCTGTCCAGTGGTTTCAGAGGAGATGTTGTTTAAAGTTTTCTCTATATACATATAAGGCAAATAAGCCCCGCCCCTGGCGGCCATGTTTTTTTACCGATCGGAATAATTTTAGCAACTTTGGTAGAGGTTGACCCAAGGAACATCTGTACCAATTTATTTTAAAATCTGGCCAGTAGTTTTGAAGAAGATGATTTTTAAAGTTTTCATATTTTTTTTTCCTTTTTGTTGCCATGGCAACCAGAGTTCTACATGGATCAAGTTTATTTTAGCAACTTTTGTGAAGGTTGACCCAAGGATCATCCCTGCCAAGTTTAATCAAATTATGTCCAGTGGTTTCAGAGGAGATGTTGTTTAAAGGTTTCTCGATATACATAAAAGGCAAATAAGCCCCGCCCCTGGTGGCCATGTTTTTTTACGGATTGGAATAACTTTAGCAATTTTGGTAGAGGTTGACCCAAGGAACATCTGTACCAATTTATTTTAAAATCTGGCCAGTAGTTTTGAAGAAGATGATTTTTAAAGTTTTCATTTTTTTCTTCTTTTTGTTGCCATGGCAACCAGAGTTCTACATGGATCAAGTTTATTTTAGCAACTTTTGTGAAGGTTGACCCAAGGATCATCCCTGCCAAGTTTAATTAAATTCTGTCCAGTGGTTTCAGAGGAGATGTTGTTTAAAGTTTTCCCTATATACATATAAGGCAAATAAGCCCCGCCCCTTGCGGCCATGTTTTTTTACCGATCGGAATAATTTTAGCAACTTTGGTAGAGGTTGACCCAAGGAACATCTGTACCAATTTATTTTAAAATCTGGCCAGTAGTTTTGAAGAAGATGATTTTTAAAGTTTTCATTTTTTTCTTCTTTTTGTTGCCATGGCAACCAGAGTTCTACATGGATCAAGTTTATTTTAGCAACTTTTGTGAAGGTTGACCCAAGGATCATCCCTGCCAAGTTTAATTAAATTCTGTCCAGTGGTTTCAGAGGAGATGTTGTTTAAAGTTTTCCCTATATACATATAAGGCAAATAAGCCCCGCCCCTTGCGGCCATGTTTTTTTACCGATCGGAATAATTTTAGCAACTTTGGTAGAGGTTGATCCAAGGAACATCTGTACCAATTTATTTTAAAATCTGGCCAGTAGTTTTGAAGAAGATGATTTTTAAAGTTTTCATATTTTTTTTCTTCTTTTTGTTGCCATGGCAACCAGAGTTCTACATGGATCAAGTTTATTTTAGCAACTTTTGTGAAGGTTGACCCAAGGATCATCCCTACCAAGTTTAATCAAATTATGTCCAGTGGTTTCAGAGGAGATGTTGTTTAAAGGTTTCTCTATATACATAAAAGGCAAATAAGCCCCACCCCTGGTGGCCATGTTTTTTTACGGATTGGAATAACTTTAGCAATTTTGGTAGAGGTTGACCCAAGGAACATCTGTACCAATTTATTTTAAAATCTGGCCAGTAGTTTTGAAGAAGATGATTTTAAAGTTTTCATTTTTTTCTTCTTTTTGTTGCCATGGCAACCAGAGTTCTACATGGATCAAGTTTATTTTAGCAACTTTTGTGAAGGTTGACCCAAGGATCATCCCTGCCAAGTTTAATCAAATTCTGTCCAGTGGTTTCAGAGGAGATGTTGTTTAAAGTTTTCCCTATATACATATAAGGCAAATAAGCCCAGCCCCTTGCGGCCATGTTTTTTTACCGATCGGAATAATTTTAGCAACTTTGGTAGAGGTTGACCCAAAAAAACATCTGTACCAATTTATTTTAAAATCTGGCCAGTAGTTTTGAAGAAGATGATTTTTAAAGTTTTCATATTTTTTTCTTCTTTTTGTTGCCATGGCAACCAGAGTTCTACATGGATCAAGTTTATTTTAGCAACTTTTGTGATGGTTGACCCAAGGATCATCCCTACCAAGTTTAATCAAATTCTGTCCAGTGGTTTCAGAGGAGATGTTGTTTAAAGGTTTCTCTATATACATAAAAGGCAAATAAGCCCCGCCCCTGGCGGCCATGTTTTTTTACGGATTGGAATAACTTTAGCATTTTGGTAGAGGTTGACCCAAGGAACATCTGTACCAATTTATTTTAAAATCTGGCCAGTAGTTTTGAAGAAGATGATTTTTAAAGTTTTCATTTTTTTCTTCTTTTTGTTGCCATGGCAACCAGAGTTCTACATGGATCAAGTTTATTTTAGCAACTTTTGTGAAGGTTGACCCAAGGATCATCCCTGCCAAGTTTAATTAAATTCTGTCCAGTGGTTTCAGAGGAGATGTTGTTTAAAGTTTTCCCTATATACATATAAGGCAAATAAGCCCCGCCCCTTGCGGCCATGTTTTTTTACGGATCGGAATAATTTTAGCAACTTTGGTAGAGGTTGACCCAAGGAACATCTGTACCAATTTATTTTAAAATCTGGCCAGTAGTTTTTGAAGAAGATGATTTTTAAAGTTTTCATTTTTTTCTTCTTTTTGTTGCCATGGCAACCAGAGTTCTACATGGATCAAGTTTATTTTAGCAACTTTTGTGAAGGTTGACCCAAGGATCATCCCTGCCAAGTTTAATTAAATTCTGTCCAGTGGTTTCAGACCCGCCCCTTGCGGCCATGTTTTTTTACCGATCGGAATAATTTTAGCAACTTTGGTAGAGGTTGATCCAAGGAACATCTGTACCAATTTATTTTAAAATCTGGCCAGTAGTTTTGAAGAAGATGATTTTTAAAGTTTTCATATTTTTTTCTTCTTTTTGTTGCCATGGCAACCAGAGTTCTACATGGATCAAGTTTATTTTAGCAACTTTTGTGAAGGTTGACCCAAGGATCATCCCTACCAAGTTTAATCAAATTATGTCCAGTGGTTTCAGAGGAGATGTTGTTTAAAGGTTTCTCTATATACATAAAAGGCAAATAAGCCCCACCCCTGGTGGCCATGTTTTTTTACGGATTGGAATAACTTTAGCAATTTTGGTAGAGGTTGACCCAAGGAACATCTGTACCAATTTATTTTAAAATCTGGCCAGTAGTTTTGAAGAAGATGATTTTTAAAGTTTTCATATTTTTTTCTTCTTTTTGTTGCCATGGCAACCAGAGTTCTACATGGATCAAGTTTATTTTAGCAACTTTTGTGATGGTTGACCCAAAGATCATCCCTACCAAGTTTAATCAAATTCTGTCCAGTGGTTTCAGAGGAGATGTTGTTTAAAGTTTTCCCTATATACATATAAGGCAAATAAACCCCGCCCCTTGCGGCCATGTTTTTTTACCGATCGGAATAATTTGAGCAACTTTGGTAGAGGTTGACCCAAGGAACATCTGTACCAATTTATTTTAAAATCTGGCCAGTAGTTTTGAAGAAGATGATTTTTAAAGTTTTCATTTTTTTCTTCTTTTTGTTGCCATGGCAACCAGAGTTCTACATGGATCAAGTTTATTTTAGCAACTTTTGTGAAGGTTGACCCAAGGATCATCCCTGCCAAGTTTAATCAAATTCTGTACAGTGGTTTCAGAGGAGATGTTGTTTAAAGGTTTCTCGATATACATATAAGGCAAATAAGCCCCGCCCCTGGCGGCCATGTTTTTTTACGGATCGGAATAATTTTAGCAACTTTGGTAGAGGTTGACCCAAGGAACATCTGTACCAATTTATTTTAAAATCTGGCCAGTAGTTTTGAAGGAGATGAATTTTAAAACTTTTCAAATTATTTTTCTTTTTGTTGCCATGGCAACCAGAGTTCTTCATGGATCAACTTTATTTTAGCATCTTTTGTAGAGCCTCACCCAAGGAACAATCCTGCCAAGTTTCATTAAATTCTGTCCAGCGGTTTCAGAGGAGATGTCGTTTAAAGCAAATTGTTGACGACGCACAACGCACGACACACGACGACGGACGTAGGGCAATAACAAAAGCTCACCTTGAGCACGTTGTGCTCAGGTGTGCTAAAAAGGGGCCATAATTTGTAATATATTCAAATCAGATTTGACCTGGTGACGTAGTTTTTGACCCCACATGACCCAATTTCAAACTCATCCGAGATATCATGTAGACAAACATCCTGACCAAGTTTCATGAAGACTGGGCCAAAACTGTGGCCTCTAGAGTGTTCACAATCAATTGTTGACGCAGGACGACTGACGATGCACAAAAGGCGATCAGATGAGCTCAGGTGAGCTAAAAAGCTGTTGACAAAACTAAAAGCTCCGGACAAGGTTATGTAAAATATTAGATAATTCAAATCAATATCAATTTTAAAACAAGTTGTAAAACTGTGTGAAATAATGCGTTTTTAGTTTTTTCTTAAAACTCGTCTATTGACTCGGTTTGCTTAATATACGGAGGCAGATTGTTCCATAATTTCGGCCCTATAGTGCAGAAACTTCTATCATTAAACCTCAAAATTTTCATGTAATAAAGTCAAGATTTGTAATATGTTTAGAAAAATGTAAACACTCAGAGATATTCTTTGGATATTCATGTCCACGCACATAAAATTATAGCCCAATCATCAAGCAAAAAATTCCAAAAATATCTAATGCAAAAGAGAGCACAATAAACACGTCTGCCTCATACGGCAACAAGACAAAACATTGGTTACTGCTGAAGGTAACCAGGTCGAATAAAAAAAATCCAAAAATATCTAATGCAAAAGAGAGCACAATAAACACGTCTGCCTCATACGGCAACAAGACAAAACATTGGTTACTGCTGAAGGTAACCAGGTCGAATCAAAAAAATCCAAAAATATCTAATGCAAAAGAGAGCACAATAAACACGTCTGCCTCATACGGCAACAAGACAAAACATTGGTTACTGCTGAAGGTAACCAGGTCGAATCAAAAAAATCCAAAAATATCTAATGCAAAAGAGAGCACAATAAACACGTCTGCCTCATACAAGACAAAACACTGGTTACTGCTGAAGGTAACCAGGTCGAATCAAGTGGCCTAAAATGTTACAATTAGGTGTAATGTACAAATCACCCTTTAGGGGTCCCAGGCTTAAGTCTGGTCTGGCTGCACATTTTTCTTACTTGGTTATTTTGCACCGAACAAGTGATCATTATAGTATCTGCTATGTATAATTTTCAAGTCTTGGAACTAGTTTTCTATTTATGTAATTAAATATATATACTTATGTAAACAAGTTCACATCTTAATAAAAGTTATGTAACAAGTGACAGGAATTGTCACAAAACCAGGTTTTCTTTTTGCAATGTTTCGTCCCAGTACAGATTATTTGTATCAGTCAAATAATTTTGTGCTCAATGTCTAATAAATCTAATGCAAAAAAAATAACTAAGGGCCATAGCTCCATCAAAAATGGTCAAACTGCAAAACCAATCATTACTATATATTTTAAAATTAAGGAGTTATGCTCCATGGTAACTAAGGGCCATACACCTCAAGTTTCAAGTCAATACCTCTTATAATGTAGGAGTTATGCTCCGGACAAGGAATTTTATCAAAGGGGCATAACTCCATCAAAAATGGTCAAACTGCAAAACACAAGTAATATTCTCTAGGGTGACTTAGTGAAGATACTTCTGTTAAAGTATGGAAAAAATTTATTAAGAAATGTAGAAGTTGTGCACGAAAGAATATTTCCCTTTATATTACATCCGTAAGGGGCAAAGGGTCATAACTGCATCAAAAATAGTCGAACCACAAAACCCTGACAATATGCGCCAGGTCACTATGTAATAATGCTTCTGTAAAAGTTTGGGCCAAATCCGTTGAAAAATGTAGGAGGAGTTGAGCACAGAAGAATATTTCCCTGAATATTACATATGTGAAAAAATAACAAAGGGCCATAACTGAATCAAAAATAGTCGAACCACAAAACCCTGACAATATGCGCCAGGCCACTATGTAATAATGCTTCTGTAAAAGTTTGGGCTAAATCCGTTGAAAAATGTAGGAAGGAGTTGCGCACAGAAGAAATTGTTTACACCTGCCCGCCGACATACCCCAATCTAATAACCAGAGTTTTCCTTCGGAAAACCTGGTTAAAAATTATAAATTAACTAAAATAACTAATTAACAAATAATGATTGTGCCTATCTCACAATGTGTAAAAAACATGCTGCACCGCAGATTGCAATTAAATCTGCCAGCGAACATCACATGTTGGGTGTTAATTGGTTCAACCGATAGGTCTGGTGTGAAATACATAGCACTTGAAACCTTGGGCCGGAAATTTAGTTCGAGAGTTCCAGTCATCAGTGTTCAACCGCATCCGAACAATAAAGAATAAAGAACAGTTTTGATGGGACCGTGATATTTTTTCTAGTAAAGCATGGTGTTCCAGTTTTCAGAGTTCCAGTCATCGAAGTTTGACTGTATAAGCTTATATTGATGAGGTGATCTAAAAACCAAGAGGGTCAAGATAGCCCTGTGTCTCTCACATGAGTAGTAATGATGTTAAAGGCATTAAGCTGGTGTTTTTTATGATTAAGCCGAAAGTGTGACATCACAAGTTTTTTTTTTAGATTTGTCCAGGGGACCTTCATTTTTACCTCATATGTACGGTGTCCTGATCGGACCAGTTTAAATCTCGCCTCTCTAACACGCGACAACACGATAATTATCGCGTTGTCGCATGTCCAAAAAACATATATACATGCGAGATTTAACAATCCTCGCGAGGTTTTTGGGCGATAATTATCGTCTTAATTCTCACATGTCTTTCTTAAATATCGCATTAGGAATTTGATTGAATCTACAATATAGACATAGCGCGCGCAGATTTTTTAGTTATTACAAATCCTTGCGAGGAACCTCATGAGGATTAAAAATAAAACCTCGCTAGGAACCTCGCGAGGTTTTTACAAATCCTAGCGAGGAGGTTTTATTACTAATCCTCGCCAGGTTCCTCGCCTGACTTGCCTGACTATTTTGACGAGGAACACCGGGCGACAGCGTAGGACTGGTTTCTAGTGACTCTTTAAATTTTGATAAGATGTCATTGTTTTAGCAATCATACCAGTTAACTGATTTGTAGACATTTTACCTATTATCAATAACATTTCTACACGTTGTTTACATGAATAATATAGATTACTTTTCGTCAGCACTCAAAACAAGACAGCATGTTCGTACTATAACAAAGCTTCCAATGTTTTTTTTTTTTTTTTTTTTTTTTTTTAAGTTTAATTGTGTACGTACGAGCATATATTTGTGCCGACAGCCTGCAGTTTAATCACGCGTTGATCTGGTAAAATACTGATTACATGATTTTCTTGGAGATCCTGTTGGGAGTAGTTATGATTACTCGCATGAATTTTGAAAGACAGCATAAATGATGAAAGCATTCATTTCATCTACTGATTCACTCTGGAACACTATAACATAAATTATTAGGCTTCAATTAGTGTTACATTCAAATCCTAAGAAAACCAAATTAATACTCATGATCTTATAACGCATTATGTTTAACAGACAAGAGTTTTTTTTATTTATGTATTTTACAGGAAAAAGTTTTGCTAGTGTGATTGAGATAAAATACAGTACTACATTAATAAGGTATTTTTCAGTAATTAAAATGGTGGTTCCCCTTTTTCATTTATATGTAATTCAAAGAGTGTTTGATAATACAATCCATTTGTTATGTATCAATTAACATTGGGTGATCTTTATAATATTTCCTAAATATTACGTGAATATATTTTAGTAGTTTATTTAATCCGATTAAAAGCTTAGACCCTGGACAAAAGGTCCAAACAGTATACTATTACTGGCCACAGATTTGGTCTTTTGTTCTTATTATTTTGAATAAGTCTGTGTACTGGTTAAGACATTAATAAATGCACGTTTATGAAATAACTCCTGTATTTCAAATATAGTTCTTCATCTAAAAAGCGTTCATTTTCATTACACTTTGTTTTTTCGTTTTCATAAGGCTAGACACGCAAAAGAAAAAATGGCGACTGACGAGAAGAAACGGAGCTTGATTTCGATCGATGTTTCACTCTAATATTTGTGTGATGAGCCGTTAAAGCTGAAATTGAATCAGCAAAGGCTAAGACATGGATTTTAATGTTAAAAGAGAAAATGTTTGATAAAAAGAATCGGGCTTCTGCTATTGAAATGTACACATATAATGAGACACAAAAGACATAAAGTCTTAAACTTTAAAATGAAACAAAAAACGACGTTTGATGGTTCATAAACGTGTGTATAATCTATATATACTGATGCAAAATTCGATAATACCAATGTATTTTATGTATAAGCAGTTGCAAAATCAGCTGACCCCTTTGGTGAGGCCAATTTTTATCCCAGGGTCATAAATTGAATAAAAATATTTGATATCTACTAGACAATTCTACACAACATATATCTCATCTCTAGACTTAGTGGTTCCTGAGAAGAAGATTGTTCAATGTTGTTTTTTTTCTTCTATATCAGCCTATTTTGAATGAAATGATCCCTCGGTTGTGGACAATTTTGACCCAAGGGTCATGAAATGAACAAACTAGGCACTGCTACAAACCAAATATCTTAGCTGTAAGCCTTTTAATTTAATTTGATATATGTCCATGAAAACTTGACTGATGTCTACTAAGTTACACACAAAATAGCTTAGCTTTAAGCTATGTGGTCAACCAAATTTATAGTAATAAAACCTCGCGAGGGTTTGCAAAAACCTCGCGAGGATTTGTAAAAACCTCGCGAGGTTTTATTTTAATCCTCGCGAGGTTCCTTGCGAGGATTTGTAATAACTAAAAAAATCTGCGCGCGCTATGTCTATTTTGTAGATTCAGTCAAATTCCTTATGCGAGATTTAAGAAAGACATGCGAGAATTACGACGATAATTATCGCCCAAAAACCTCGCGAGGATTGTTAAATCTCGCATGTATATATGTTTTTTGGACATGCGACAACGCGATAATTATCGTGTTGTCGCGTGTTGGAGAGGCGAGATTTAAACTGGTCCGATCAGGACACCATACATATGACCAATAACTGATCTAAACAGTGGATGTTTGTTTGTTAGGGTTAACGTCCCACCAACAGTCATTTGGAGATGATGTCTACCTGAGACAGATATAGTGCTGCCACACTGCAGTATCATGCCGCAGACATGTGGCATGATACCACACCCAGTCACATTATCCTGACAGCGGGCCAACCAGTCCTGGAACTACCCTTATATGCTGAGTGCAAAGCAAGGGAGCTATATTAGTACCATTTTTTACATTTTTGATATGTCACGGCTGGGGATCAGGCCCACAACCTCCCTTATGAGGCGGATGCTCTAACCACTAAGCCACTTAAAACATGAATCTAAAAAATGATCTTCAAAAGAAGATATTACTCAATTTATTTTAAAGAGAATCAAAATCAGTGATGGTCTAAAATAGTCCAACAAGACTAAAAAAAAGAACAAACAAAAAAAATTACTGGTGCTTTATTTTTTCTCATAAGCATCAAGTTAAATTAAAACCCTTGAATTAATGTAAGATAAGCAAAAAGGGAAACATACAAGCCCACATATTTTATGTCTTTAAAGCTATTTTGACATCAACCCACATTCTGCCCACATGCTAATATACAAGATTGTATAACTTTTCTGCAAAGTTAAGGAAACCTATTTTGTAACTCTTGTAGCACATGTTTTCACTTTATATAACTAGAACGTGACATTGGCAATGAATTAAAAACAAAAACAAACAAAAAACACATGATAACATCTGCACACCTCAGTGATTTAAATGTTTTGTGATATCATTACCTATGAAAATAGAGAAATTAGTGCCAGAAATAGTTCTCCCTACAGATTACTAATGTTACACTACGTCTGTGGAAGTGATTATCGTACACCCACGACAAGAAACCTAATATTCAGATGGATATTATGATGAACAAGTAGGCTCAAATTAGATTGAATGTTCTGTGGTGAAGAAATATCTAGGGAACACTACACCTCTACTGCCACCCCCACTTGGTTATACTGGAGAAATTTCTGTCAAGATCAAGTTCATTGAAATAAAAAAATAAAAATACTCATCATATTTCCCACTTATCACTTGAGTACTGATACATTTCAAAAACACTTTTCTCTTCCAGCAGATCCCACCTACATAATTAATAGAAATGAATGTTACAACAGCATTTAGAGACTTGACATTAAATTCTACAACATTACTTAAGGTAGACTGATGATAATGATGACTTAGGATATAACTAGGTTATTCCACGCAGTTAAGCTGCATTATGTTGCAGACCCAAGAGTGTGACCTTCACTCCTTAAAATCTTTTTCTTTAGGGGCCTAAAGGGTCAAATTTGAAGTCCCACCTTTATTTCAGATTGTGGTTTTTAATTTGAAATCCCACCTTTATTTCAGATGGTGGTTTTTAATTTTAGGTCCCACCTTTATTTCAATTCGTGGTTTTTAATTTGAAATCCCACCTTTATTTCAGATGGCGGTTTTTAATTTGAAGTCCCACCTTTATTTTAGATGGTTTTTTTAATTTGAAGTCCCACCTTTATTTCAGATGGTGGTTTTTAATTCAGATAGTGATTTTTAATTTTGATTGAATCCAAATAATGTTTGAGATAATAATGTGGTTAATTTAGCCTTAAATATTATTATCTCCTCTAATATTAAGAGATTGGTTCTTGTTCTGGATATTAAGCTAGTTTTATGGATGGATAGTCGGAAGGTGTTCAAGCTGAACTACTGCTAAACGTCATGCACTTCCACATCATCCTGACCCCTGACAAGAGAAGTAAACGGAGGAAACTTGTCTCTGCCACTGACGTGTTTGTGTTAAGTGGACTTTAACCAAGGACCAAAAACAGACATGATTCTGAGCATTAGCATATGAAGAAAATATATGTTGTTGTTTATTGTAAAGATTACTTCATAACATAACTAAAGCAATACATTATAATTAAAAGTTAGTCAACAGAGCAGTCTATATATAAAAAAGAGGAAATTTGTTTGTTTTTAGTGGATATGGATTAAAATTGTATCACTTAATGTGAGATTTATTCCATATCCACTCAAAACAAACAAATTTTCTTGTTATTTTATGCTAATGGCCAAATTTTGGGATGGTTTTTTTATCACTCATAGAACCCAGTATTTCACCAGTTAACATTGTAATCTTTGGCCAGGTCATCAGTTAACAAAATAAGAAATATTATGTAGTTATGCTAGAGTGCAAACAAAGTGAAATCTGGAATTTTTTAATATTAAAAGGGCTGTAACTCCTGACCTAATCAGCAGATATCAGCCAAAATCAAACTTGGCCTAAAGATTATGTCTATAAACATTGTCATAAAGTATGACAAGAGCACCGCATGCGCTCGTCTGTTTTTGCCAATGTTACATAAGATGACCTTGAAAATCACAACTAAAACTGTAAGCCTTTAAATGCAAAGCTGAAGTATCATACCCTTTAAAATTTGACCTCTGACTGTGCATGGAATAGAATGTTTACAACACAAAGACGTAAAATATGTAAATAAAAAATCACAATTGCTAATCCATTGAGTTTTTGATAATCAACACAAAACTGTAAAATTTAAAGACATTTAAAATTTTTTTTAAAAAAAAAAAAAAAAACAAAAAATTCTATTTTAAAAGTTGTCCAGAGTTATGGCAAAATAAGTTTGAAAGTCAAGGTCGATAGATAAAATATTGAGGTATATCTGAATAACCCTTACCAAGATGAATATGCATACTAAATACAAAAGATGTATGTCAAATAGTAACAAGAGTGCCAGTGATGCCACAATATACGCAGCCACAAAATATAAAGACCAAGAGGGGTCTTTTAATTATTGCTTTTAACATTTCTGTAAGCATAAGCTCACAATGAAGTCTGTAAGACCAATTAATTTAGCTGAACAGAGATAGAACCCTAAAAATGCTTCCAATATGACAGTAGGTCAAATAGCAGTATCAATATGAATCCTTTTTTCTTTCTCCGCATAACTCTTGCAAAAATCACTGTACCAGAAAATCCCTGCTTTATGCACTTTTACGTTTAGAAACATGAAAAGACCATGTTTAGAAAGGCATAACTATTGCAAATATTGATGAACATCAAAATCCCTGCTTTGTGCATATCTACCCAGTATAGTAATGACATTGCCCAAGTTTTAAAAAGATTTGGTCAGAAACATACAAGAAATTGCATTTACAAAGCTGAAATATCAATCAGCTACAGAGACTAAGTTTTAAGGGACACAAATCTTGTAAAAATCAATGGACCGGAAAATCGCCACTTCATGCACATCTACCCATTATAGTAATGACATTGACCAAGTTTTGAAAAGATTCATTCAGAAATGTAGGAGGAGTTGCGTTCACAAGATATGGACGTACGGATGTACTTTCGTACGGACGGACGGAGAAGATGACGCCAATATACGACCGCCTCCGGCGGCGTATAAAAAGTTATTGCCAACATTAAAGAATATTTTGTTAAACATTTCAAAATAGGTCAAAGTTCAAAGGTCAAGATCAAAAGTCCAAAATGGTAACATTGAAGGAATGGTCTTGCCACAAGGAATTCACATATGTAATATCAGTGCCCTGTTGGTAACAGTTCTGAAATGACAGGCATTTTAAAGTTTTCAGAACATACAACAGAATAGGTCAAAGGACAAGGTCAATAGATAAAATATTGAGGTATGTCTGAATAGCCCTTGCAAAGATGAATATGCATACCAAATAAAAACAAGTGACAGGAAATGTCACAAAACCAGGTTTTCTTTTCACAATGTTTCAACCCAGTACAGATTATTTGTATCAGTCAAATAATTTTGTGCTCAATATCTATTAAATCTAATGCAATTCTGTATAAAGCAAACATACATAATATGTGCAACAAGGATTTTTAACTTACATTTATCCACATTAACTTTGAACAAGACAAGAATATGATGCTTCTGAAAATGTTACTTAAGCATTCACTTTAACTAAATTCTACTTTATTTTTTTTTTGTGGGGGTATATAGGAAGGGGCAAACAAACTCCAAAATTATGAACCACAGAGTGAGGATCCTATGCAATCCATTCCGCCTCAATGAGATGTATGCACCTATAAAGTTTCAAGTCAATACCTCTTATAATGTAGGAGTTATGCTCCGGACAAGGAATTTTATCAAAGGGGCATAACTCCATCAAAAATGGTCAAACTGCAAAACACAGGTAATATTTTCCAGGGTGACTTAGTGAAGGTACTTCTGTTAAAGTATGGACAAAATTTATTAAGAAATGTAGAAGTTATGCACGAAAGAATATTTCCCTTTATATTACATCCATTAAGGGGCAAAGGGTCATAGCTGCATCAAAAATAGTCGAACCACAAAACTCTGACAATATGCACCAGGTCACTATGTAATAATGCTTCTGTAAAAGTTTGGGCCAAATCCGTTGAAAAATGTAGGAGGAGTTGCACACAGAAGAATATTTCCCTATATATTACATATGTGAAACAATAACAAAGGGCCATAACTGCATCAAAATAGTCAAACCACAAAACCCTGACAATATGCGCCAGGCCACTATGTAATAATGCTTCTGTAAAAGTTTGGGCCAAATCTACTGAAAAATGTAGGAGGAGTTGCACACAGAAGTAAGTGTTTACGCCCGCCCGCCGACATACCCCAATCTAATAATCAGAGTTTTTCTTCAGAAAACCTGGTTAAAAATTGTATGTCAAATAGTAAAAAATTACAGCCAATGTTAAAGATTTTTGTTAAACATTTCAAAAATAGGTCAAAGGTCATGGTCAAAAGTCCAAAAGTGTAACACTGATGGAAAGGCCTTGCTACAAGGAATTCACATGTGAAATATCAGTGCCCTGTTAACAACGGTTCCCAAATGACAGGCATTTTAATGTTTTCAAAAGTTACAGCAAAAATAGGTCAAAGGTCAAGGTTGACATGAAATGTTGAGGTATATCGGAGTAGTCCTTGCAAAGAGGAATATGCATACCAAAAATAAAAGTTGTTTGTCTAATAGTAAAGAAATTACAGCCAACGTTAAAATTTTTTGTTACAAATTTTAAAAATACGTCAAAGTTCAAAGGTCAAGGTCAAAAGTCCAAAAGTGTAACACTGATAGAAAGGTCTTGCTACAAGGAATTCACATGTGAAATACCAGTGCACTGTTGACAACAATTTTGAAATGACAGGCATTTTCAAGTTTCCAAAAGTTTCAGAAAAATAAGGTCAACGGTCAAGGTCAATAAGTGAAATATATGCAAATGTCTGGATAGGTCTTGTCAAGATGAATATGCATACCAAAAATAAAAGTTGTATATTGAAAAGTAGAGAAGTTATGGCCAACGTTAAGATTCCGGACGACGAAGACAACGCCTGACGACAACACAGGCAAAGGAGTTACAACAATAGCTCTATTTTTTTTTTCTTAGAAAAACAGACAAGCTAAAAATGACTGTTTAAGAAGGGAAGATGCTAGAGTGCAAACAAATTTTTGATATTAAATAAATCCTGACCTAAAAAGGCCTTATTATATTAAAAGGGCCATAACTCCTGACGTAACTGGCCAATATCAGCCATGACTAAACTTGGACGAAAATTTATGGCTATTAACAGTGTCCTAAAGTTTGAAGATGATTGCTTAAGAAATGAAGTTGCAAGAGTGCAAACAAACTAATTGTGGACAACGGATGATGGACATTCATCAATCCTAACAGCTCGTACTGAACACATGATTGTGTTTAAGTATATAAGGAAATTAGCTGACCCCCTGAGGGCCTCATTTTTCAGTGAATCAACTTTCTTTCAGCAATATTAGGCGACCATTAATTTTTGTGCCAAATGAAATTAAATTCTGGCCTGAGCAAAAAATCCAGCATGATACTGTGACGATGCGTCGACAAGGGTATAAATTCAATCTCTGACAACTGCGTCAGGGAGTCGACTCTTTGGCTCAGTGGTTAGAGCATTGGGCTATCACGCCGGTGGACCGGGTTCGATTCCGGGCCGGGCTGGGTTTGTTACAATACTCGGGATTCAGGATAGAATATCAGTAATGCTATAGGTATCCCATAAATTTCATTAAAGCCTGAAGAACACAAAATTATGACATGAATCATAATGCTTGAACCATGAAATGTAAAACTACAAGCAAGTTAGCTGTTGTTCTCTTTTTCCATAATACAGCATGTAGTCTTGAAGCATTATAGACAAGCAGTACAATTGGTATAGGAATCACAAGTGTTTAAATAACATGTACATGTAGTTGCAACATCTTTTCAAGCCGAGAACTCACTAGTGAAAATGATTAAACTACAATATACAACAATGTATGTCCATTTACATAATTATATTTCCCTCTAATATTTTTTTCAATACCCTTCATTATTGCATTAACTCCATAATCTTCAATTTTGAAGTTTTATCATGAAGGAAAGATAACTTAACTTTATCACTACCATTCTTTTCCTGAAGTTGCAGATCTTGAATAGTAACATTGGACCCTTAGAAATTTCATTAAAACTTGTAAGTTATCCTACATAGTTCTTGAACATGTAATTTGCCCTTTGATATTTTTTAAAATAAGTACCGTTACTGCTCCAGCAGAGTAGGTGCACTTTCAGGGCTCAAAATTAACACTTGCATTTCAACAAAATGCAAGTAGAAAATGAAGATTGCAAGTCTAGAATTTTTTTGCAAGTGAAAGTTTTAGCTTAAGGGCATATTTCACAATAGCACCATTTTACTATATAGACAAAGAAGGAAAATCAAAACTAGCAAACAGATTTTTAGCTAACCCTGCATCCGGCATCGTGTGTCGCGCGTTGTCCGTTATCAACAATTTGCTTTAAATGATATCTCCTCTAAAACCACTTGACAGAACTTTATTAAACTTGGCTGGGATGATCCTTGGGTGAACCTTCACAAAAGATGCTAAAATAAATTTGATCCATGTAGAACTCTGGTTGCCATGGCAACAAAGAAAAAAAAATTATGAAAACTTAAAAAATAATCTCCTTTAAAACTGCTGGCCAGATTTCAAAATATTTTAGTACAGAAGTTCCTTGGGGTACTCTCTACCATGATTGCTAAAATTATTCCGATCCGTAAAAAACATGGTTGCCAGGAACGGGGCTAATTTATGCCTTAAAATGTATATAGAGAAGACTTTGAACAACATCTCCTCTAAAACTGCTAGACAGAATTTGATTAAACTTGGCAGGGATGATCCTTAGGTGAACCTCCAGAAAATTTGCTAAAATGAGCTTGATCCACGTAGAACTCTGGTTGCCATGGCAACGGAAAGAAAAAAAATATGAAAATTTTAAAAATCATCTCCTTCAAAAGTACTAGCCAAATTTCAATATAGTACAGATGTTTCTTGGGTAACCTTATACTCAGGTGACGATCTAGGGCCTCTATGGCCGTCTTGTTTTTAGACTTGGCATGATAATGGAGAATCACACTAAAAAAAAATTTATGGGATAAAAAATGGGGGTCCCCATGCTACTTTTTGATTTATCTGCCCTTGAAAGTGAGTTTTCAGCTTTTTTTCTAACAAAAAATTTGGTATGAAAATTTACAAAGGGCAATAACCCCAGAATTACGCAACAGACATATTCTTCTTGGTCACTGACCTCCCCCTCAATAAGATCTATTTCGTTGTGCATGGGGTATAAAAAGTGAGTGAAATGCTGGGAATTCAAAGACCTTTCTAACTGTACCTAGATTTATAAAAATAGGACATTGTATAAGAAAGTTAATGAATAAGAGGGCCAAGATGGCCCTGAAGTCTTTCACCTGAGAAATAAAGTATACATACGTAATCTATGCGGAAGTACATTAAGATCAAATTTTAAAAGTCATAATCCTATATAAGTCTAAATAAAAGGAAGTGACATCTGGGGTGGGACAATTTTGACCCCAAAGACATGATTTGAACAAACTTGGTAGAAGTCACTAGGTCATGTTACACACCAAGTATCTAAACTCTAAGCCTTGTGGTTACTGACAAAAAGATTTTTCTACTTTTTCCTATATAAATCTATGTAAAATCAAGTAACTCCAGAAGTAGGCCAATTTTGACCCATGGGCATTGTTTTGAAGAAACTTAGTAGAGGTCCTTTAGGGTATGTTACACACCAATTATCTTAGCTCCAGGCCTTGAAGTTTCTGACAAGAAAATTTGTCAAGTTTTTTTTCCTATTGTAGGTCTATTTAAGTCAAGTGGGGCCCTGGTGCAGGGACAATTTTGACCTCAGGGTCATGATTTAAACAAACTTTGTAGAGGTAACTATAGATTGGTACACACAAAATATATAAACTCTGAGCCTTGTGGTTTCTGACAAGAAGATTTTTCTACTGTTTCCCAATATTTAAGTGAAAAACTTCTAAACTGTTGAGCAGATTTGGATGAAAAAATGCCTTTGTTGCCTTTTATAACACAATCTTACTCAATACATAATCCATGCAGAAGAACTGCAAGATAATTGTAATTCCACACAAAAACTGTACCTGTGGTCCAAATGTTGATGGTCATAGCTATAAAGTCAAGTGAACCTGGGTCAGGAATAAATTTGACCCCAGGGTCATGCTTTGAACAAACTTGGTAATGGTCCATAAGACAAGGCATACACACCCAGTTCAAGTTTCCATGAGAAATGCACAAAATCTTAAAATTTATACCAGCAACTTGCTAGAAAAAACAAGAGCTGTCCATAAGACAGCGCGCTCGACTTTTCTCAGTTCGCCATTAAAGAAAGGGTCAATCTTTGATGTTATTAGAGGTTGTTGCCCAACCTATTTGCTATTTGTAAATACAGCCAAAAAATATCTAAGTATAAAAGGGTAAAATTGAAAATACACTGCATATAGGATTATGGGCCCTGCCAGTAAAGTTGAGGTAGTGTGGGTAAACAATAAAGTTGAGGTAGTGTGGGTAAACAATAAATAAGTATTCCAAGTTATGGTGGAATACCTGTGATAGTATTGAAAATATACAACTTTGTAAAAAAAATTAACCATGCTTTCGGCTGTTTTCTAAGTATGAAAGGGGCATAATTCAAGAAGTAGTACAGCCAGGGTTATGGGCCTTGCTAGTAAGGCAGAGGTAGTGATGGTGAATAAGTACTTGAAGTTTCAGTCAAATACATGTGATAGTAGAACTATGTAAAAAAATTACCATGATTTTGGTTGTTTTCTAAGTATGAAAGTGGCATAACTTAAGAAGTAGTACAGCAAGAGTTATGGGCCTTGTTAGTAAGGTAGAGGTAATGATGGTGAATATGTACTTGAAGTTTCAGTTGAATACCGTAGATAGTATTGAAGATATACAACTTTGTAAAAACTTTAACCTTGATTTTGGCTGTTTTGTAAGTATGAAAGGGGCATAACTCCAAAAATAGGGTAGCCAGGGTTGTGGGCCTTAGAAGTAAGGTAGAAGTGATGATGGTGAATAAGTATTTTAAGTTTGGGTGGAATACCTTTGATAGTATTTAAGTTATTGATGTTTGAAAAAAACTTTAACCTTGTGTTGCAACGCCGACGCCCGAGTGACAGTATAAGCTCTCATTTTCTTCGAAAAGTCGAGCTAAAAATGACCATCACAATGTTAGATTTTTTCCCTATATCCCTTCTGAACAGTGATGTCCTGGATTTTTTCGGACATATGTTCACAGTATTTTCTTAGAATTGGGAAATCAAACAAAATAGCAAATAATTAATTGAACAAAGTATTTATATATTTATAATGTGTTTATTCTGCTTTATTACATTATCAGAATAATACTTAAAAAAAAGAGTTCTGTGAGGTTTTGAAAAAAAAATTATCATGAAAATATATAAATTAAAGGCTGAACTTTGTGCAATATTCAACACTATATTTAACCAGAATTGTTCACACAAAAAAAACAACAACAAATATTTCAAAAACCATCCATGATAAACTTATAAAATTTCACCACAATTTAGATTATTATATTTGCTACCATAAAATATTGAAAAAAGGAATATGTCACCATGCTACTTTTGAAAATTTTTATGTGCACCTGCTTTTTCCCCCCCATAGTCATGTATTTTTTCAAATTATAAAGTCAATTTATATCAATTCATTGACCCATAAAACAATCTACAAAGCCAAATAATATTTGTTCAAAGCACAGGGTTTAAGTAACAGCAACATTTCATTTTTCCATGTTGTTTATATATTTTTTCACGATATTAATAAAACCAAAATTACAAGGGAGTGAATTAGCGATAATTTTTCCAACACTAAGTTATCTATCTTAATTCCAAACTACCTAAATCGCTAGCCGTTGCATGAATTATGTATGCCTTTAAGTAAGATATTTGTGTTAAGTGCGCCCACACTAGTTTTAGTCTGGCTGCACATTTCTCTCACATGATCATTTTGCTCTTATGGTAACATCATTGTTTTGAATCTCATAGACTAGCTGTCTATTTTGGGGATCAAAAACAAGTTTAAGAACAAACTTTTGATATGATAGGGGAAAATCTATAACAATATTGACTGATCAGAGAGATACTAATTTTCTAATCCCTGCATCTTTCTTTTCAATGAATAGATTTTCTTTGAAATTGTAAACTATTTTCTCTCAGAATATTCTATTTCAATCACAGGCATCTGGATGCCTGTGTCAGCCTGTGATTTGAATTTGTTATCAAGGTAGTGGAAGAGGGGGGTATTAGAAATATTGAAATACACTGGAATATAACAAAATACACTTCTTATGCATCGCTTAACATCTTTAACAAGTAAATTTTATCATACATTTGATGGAAATGATTTCATGCATATAATGTTTTTTGTGTGTGTGTTTTTTAAGGGTATTTTGTGAAATTTATCCTCCTGTGCAACATAAATGTGATTTCGATAATTGGTGGTATAATGTACCCAAGTAGATATAACTGAACATGTTCTAAGATACTGTAGCAAAGTATATCAAACAGATGTATAGCTTTCTGCCACCTAAGAAAGACCTATTGGTTTCTTCTTATTATTATTTTGCTTTTTTCTTCCTTTTGAGGTTCAAATTAAAACAGGTTGCCAATGAGCCAGCCCTCCACAGCAACTTTTGCACTTTTGATTCAAACATTTTCTTCTCCGTATGACATCATATGAAGTCAGAATTAAAAATAGTGTAAATTTTTTAGGCACTCTGCAGCCGCCATTTATGGCTAGATTTTCCTGAACTCACAAAATCAAATGTTTGTTTTTTAGACTGATTTGAAAGAAATTTTCACTTAATGTGCAGAATAGCTCTATATGGTGATATGTAATTCCATTTCCAGAAAATCACAAAGATCAAGGTTATATGTCAATTAGTGCTTTTTTCTTCTGCCTTAAATATCTTTAAAGTGATAAATATTCTATGAAGTAAAGTCTTTATTTGAAGTGGATTACATATATGGCATAAACCAATCTTCCATATGGTCCACATAAATGAACAATATTTACAACATTTTTATACAACAAAATAATAATACATGAAATAAACAAGAACTGTCACAATCAGTGACATATGCCCCAAAAGAAGCATTTTTTTTTTACAAAGAACTGTTTTGTCATTTTAGCAGATTTTAGCACATACTTGATGTACAGTCGACTCGGGTATTCCTTGGAAAACATGTAAACCTGTGTTCACTACCCAATAGCTCTATCAACAAAGGGGAATAATTCAAAATATATTGAAGTTAAGAGTTATGGGTCTCATAATCTGCACTTTCTTTCCTATGTTCTGCCCCTTTATGAAGTTATATGCCAGTGGGTGCAAATATCCATCCATCCTGGACAGAGTTAGTATCTGGAAACCAAACAGTACCCCCATTTTATGACCTTTGATTGTTTACTGTGACCTTGACCTTTGAGTTACAACCTGGATCTTTCGGACAACACTCCTGATTTCTTGAGGAGATAATTGATACCAAGTTATATATGAGCCGCGATCTGACAAAAGGGGGGGCTAAATGACATAGATAATGACGTCAAGAAAAATGTGATTAAAGTTACGTCAGTTGTTTTGGTGTAAATCACATGTTATTTTTAAAACACGTTTGACTAGTTGAGATTCAAAACATCTATTTTGATTCCTGAAGTGCAATTTCGGATGGATGAAGACATTGATGTAAGTATCAATCTCATTTATTTCTTATACATGTAGATCTATATAAATTCCATATATTTTGTACAGATCAATGGAAGAGGTTTTATTTTGGTATCAACTGCATCATTCGATCATTTGCAAAATCATTTGCAGTCAAAGTCATTTTGTATCGAAGCCTTAATATGAAAAAAAACAAACTTGCAATATGTAAGTACAAACCATAATTTGGCATATGTATATGATTAACAGTTAAAATATATTTAACTATATCTGGCTAGATATATACCATGAATTACGAGATAAAATCGTAGTTGATCAGACTCCCATTGTATTACTCAACTTTACCGCAGGGAGTGTAAGAAGCAAGTCAGTTATGTTTTCCATAAAAATGATATTTCCCATATAATCTATATCGAATTTTTATGCCCCCCCCCCCCCCCCCCCCAAAGGTTATAAATCAAATTTTCATCAAATAGAACATCTGGTTTCATTTATCATATGTAATTTTAACATAAATGGTTTCAAGTTGTGATGGTGGTGTAGTGGTTACGTAGGAGGATTGCCACTCTTTTGGACAGGGTTCGGTCCACATACATCAGTTTTGATGTTTTTGCTTTACTGTTTACAATACAATCCTATCTTGGCAACATTATTTATTTATTTATTACATCTAGGATACAAGCGTTATAACATATAGATCTAATTATTTTTTTCACCCAAATACCCTTGTGATTATGATAAATCACATACATGTAATAACATATTAATTTTTAATTTATGATAACTCAGTGGCATTGGTACTTTACTCCTCTTGCTTTTACCTTAAACATATTTTTCGGAACATTTGACTTTTCACTGTCAAAACAAATATAAAACGCGAAAGCTGAAATCCCTGTACGATATTTATGAGATAATGTTGACAGTCGATGATCACTCGTATGACATTGGTTATTATATACATCTCATTTTAATAGAATCATATAATTTCATGTTACCGAAAATTATAATATTATAATTTCTATTACTTTTCAGGATTTGGAAAGTATTCTTTCCGAGCATTTTGGAAGAACTCCTTTGAACACACCATTTGGATCACAGGAGGTGCCAGATGAAGAACTGGTTGAAGAGGACGAGGAAGAACAAGTTGTCAGTATAGAACAATGTGCCCATCAGTTTATCCAGCAAGAGTGTCCTGAAAGCTCGGGCAGTGAATCTGATGATGTATTTGTTGACAATGAGGATGATGACTATGTGAAACTCAAAAGGATGAAGAAAGAAGGATGTTTGTGTCGCCTGAACTGCACAGCTA
Organism: Solen grandis; assembly: GCA_021229015.1. NCBI lineage: Eukaryota > Metazoa > Mollusca > Bivalvia > Adapedonta > Solenidae > Solen > Solen grandis. The sequence goes on along the minus strand of CM037783.1, from coordinate 38,124,028 downwards.
AGTTTACCTTCAGTGATATGTATAAGCATATGCTTAATGTTAAAGAAATGGAAAGGGACAAAAAAGATATGTACATTATGGGTACACTTATCGACTGCAACAAAACTCATACGAAGAGAGGAAAGAAAAGAAGAAAGAGCAGAAAACAGTTCATGTTTTCAGGACAACAGATATGCAAAGCCCTCTTCATCTTAGTGTATAATGTTGGAAGAAATGCCTAGCAAATATAATTACACACATGGATATAAATGGAGCAGTGTCACGAACCCATGGCAATGTTGGGAAAACATCTAAAAAAGCATTTACTTCTGAAACCATCAAGGCAACAGTGACATTCATCATTAATTTCGCAAACATGCGTCGTTTGCCACAACCAGCAGCCCCTCGAGGTCGCGACAACATGCCACTTATAAACTTGCACTGTCAGACTACAAAAAAGTCTGTACATGCAGAGTATCAAGCTTCAGCAGCTGATGGTGAACAGACAATGAAATATTCCAAGTTTGGAATATCTGTGTACCACACATTCGCATAGCTTCTCCTCTAGATGACGTCTGTGCGACATGTGAGAAGCTTCGAAAGAAGGTGGCTGATGCCCGGGATGAAGAAGAGAAGCTGACATCTGCAAATGATCTGCACAGAAAGACAGGGCTCTGTACAACCAGTGCATTACAAGATAATGATAATGGCATAACATATTGTCACTTGACATTTGATTTCTGTCAGAATGTGATCATTCCACACCACGGTCGGCAAATGGGTCCTTTATATTTTACGTCTCCATGTAAGATACATATATTTGGAGTACGTTTGGACTGGATTCCAAGGCAGCTGAATTTCTTGATGGATGAGAATGAGACCATTGGTCAAGATGGCACATTAACTCATGCTCCAAATGCTGTCATCAGCATGCTCGACTGGGTGCTGGATACGTACAGAACAGATGTGCCGACATGTGCCTTCCATGCAGATAATTGTCCAGGTAAACATTGAGCAGAATTTAAAATCTTTAATTTATTTAATATATAAGTTATTGTATACATAGAATACTTCTATGAAATTTTAATGTTCTGTACCTGAAATTACATAATGATTAAACATTACAATATCAATATCATATATAAGATGATAAATACAGTCCATTCACGATGGTACGAAGTAGTCCTGGGAATCGCATTTATTTCGTTCCATCGCGTATTTCGTTCCATCACATCTTTCATATTGACGATTGAGAATCCCTTTATGTATGTGCTCACTTGTTTGTTTATGTCGTGTTTTAGTATGTATTGTCGAAAACCATGTACTGTCGTAAAGATTTAGTGTCGTAATATGTTTAGTGTGATGTTGTTTATCTTTGTAACAAACAAACTCTCTTGTAAGCTTCGTGTCAGTTTGCAACAATCAACGTCACGGATGGCGTGCTAATAGGCTGATTACAGACAATATAATGGCGGACGCGTGTAAGCGACAGGTGTCACTCGGGTGGGTGTGAAAACTGACCCGACACTTCGTTTGAACGCGTCATTAATCAGTTGTTAATAAGCAAATTGGACCACATACATAATTCGCTCCAGTGCATCTTTTGTTACATCCTATTCGTTCCATCGCATCTTTTTTACATTGAATAAAGAACAAATATTGCCGGGACCTGGCAATTATTTCGCATTACACTGTCATTTCGCTCCATCGCATTTCGTTCCATCGTGAATAGACTGTAATATGAAGTACATTTAATACTTTTTCCCCCTTTTTTTTTGCTAATACATGAATATCATTTTATCCTATAGAGACAATGTTGAGTTTGTTACGTGTTGATAAAAAAAGTATGCTTTAATTATATAACGTGATATGCTTTTTACTTCCATGCAAAAATTAAATCTACATTTCCAGGAAAAATTAAGAACTGTTATGTCCTGGGATACTTTGCATGGAGAGTAATGACCGGCCGACATCAGTTGATTGAGTACATATCAGATACCTGGAAATGCTCGGTGCAGAATCGATGGGGGCTTTGGTCATATCAAACAGTTATATTGACGCACAGACTGTGACTCGAGTGATCAGCTGGAAGATGTAGTTAACTCTTCAGCAGAGACCAATGAGGCCGTACGGTACCCAGCCTGGCAGTGGCGAGACTGGAAGAGCTTTCTTGAACAAGTCATTCACCCCATCAAAGGCCTGAGGTAATATTTAAAATAATAACAATAATAATAACTAGAACCGCAAGCAGTATCTCGGTTTTCGCTTTTAACCTAATCAACTCGAACACTTTATTTCAACTCAGCCACAATTTTCAATATGAAACAGAACGCAAAGGTATTTTGAAGACCTACTCTCATTTGCACAGTTTTTTTTTGCAATGTTAGAACATTCAACCTCTTCCAGCGCAAATATTTTCCCATACCCTATCCCTTGAAATCCATCACATTTTGTGGAGCTGTCAACAAGGAACAAAATGCTGAAAACCGCATTTCAATCAGACTTTAACGTTTTGAGTTATAAGCAAAAGAGTGATTTTAAGCAAAATGCCCTCTAGCGGCAAAATGAAAAACAAAATTGATAAAAATTTTACAATTAGGTACCTAGAAATGCAGCAAATACTTCAAACAAGTATATAAGTCGCAATAGTCGAACATTCTTTTTCTTATATATCACAATTTGAAGCATAAAAACTGATTAACAATTATTAAAAAGGATCAAACTTTGGACTGCCGTAAAATGAACAAATCAAGTCCGATCTTCAAAAACTAAACATTATACGAAAGAACTATTTAGAATTAAAACTTTTGTTCATATACTCTCAGTGAAATATTAAAAAAACACAATTATCATAATATGACATTGACCTTTTCAATTTTTTTTTAACTTTTTAATTGTGAGGCCCTTTCAAACATAACAATACATATTGTGTGAAAATTTCATGAAGAATGAACATAAAATAAAGTCAGGAGTGACAAAAACATGTTTTTGAAATTTTAATTTTTCCTAAAATTTAGTCAAGTTTGACCGTTTCTAGAGGACAAACCACGCATTTCCTAAATTCTCCACCCCATATATTTTGTGTGTATATGTCTTGCAAATCATATGCAGCCAACAGAATTCTTCTATCTGATCTCTAACAAAAGTGGGTAAGTTTTTCGTAGACCTACCCTCATTATTCCACTTTTTTCCAAGGTTCGAACATTCAACCTCTCCTAGAACAATTTTTCCAGTACTCGATGATGAGATTTCCATCATATTTGATTGGGCTGTCAACAAGAAACATTATGTAAAAAAACGCATCTAAATTAGGTTTCAAAACAGTGATTACATGCATTGCGCCCCTTAGTGGCTATAAATCAGACATAAAAGTGAAAGATTTGACCATTTAGGCACATGTTCAGATAAAGATGACTCCATGCCCAAAATTTCATAGCTGTAGCTTTTCTCATCTGGCCGCTAGGCTGGCTACAAAAATGGGTGGAATTGGAGAAAAAAAAAAAAAAGAAATGTTTGTGAAACATATATGCCCCCCTCATATGCCATAATATGTATATAGCTATATTACATGCAAGGAGTTTGCCTTCATAATGTTGGCTTGTCACAAAAAATTCTCAAACTTCAAAAATTTGAGTGAAAATATAATGTGCTAAAATGTGGAACTAAACATTTACTGAAATAAATGGGCTGGAGAAATATTTACACAAGTCCACAAAGGTTTAAGTGAAAGAATATTGTCAGTTATAAACAAACAAAACATTAAGACTTAGTGCTCTAGGTTTATTATAAAAATTAACAAATCAGCCTTGCTAGTCATAAGCACAAACATCCACAATAATGAAAGAAAATGATACATCATCCTTCAAATATCTCAAACTTTAAAACAAAACAACATTACAACATAAATTATGTTATCTTGATCTAAGTAATAAAATGTCTTTTGCATAATTTCCATATAGTGGCCAAGTCATCAAACATATATACAAATGCAACCTTGTGACCTTGACCTTTGAGGTATTGACACCAAAATTGATAGGGGTCATCTACTAATCACAAGCAACAACCACATGAAGTTTGAGACTTAAAGGTCAAAAAGAACTTCAAGTTATCACTCAGACAAGGTCTCGTATTTTACATACACAACATGTGACCTTGTAACCTTGACCTTTGAGGTAATGACACCAAAATCGATAGGGGTCATCAACTAATCGTGAGCAACAACCACAAGAAGTTTGAGACTTAAAGGTCAAATAGAACTTAAGTTATCACTCGGACAAGGTCTGGTATTATACATACACAACATGTGACCTTGTGACCTTGACCTTTGAGGTAATGACACCAAAATCAATAGGGGTCATCTACTAATCATGAGCAACAACCATATGAAGTTTGAGACTTAAAGGTCAAATAGAACTTAAGTTATCACTCGGACAAGGTCTGGTCTACAGACAGACGAAGGACCGACCTACGGACCGACCGACCGACATGAGCAAAGCAATATACCCCCTCTTCTTCGAAGGGGGGCATAAAAAAAAAATCAACAGAAGAAGAACAATAGGTTTTCGCCCTGCAGAGGCGAAAACCTAATAATAAAAAATCAATTGCAAACAAGTTATCACAACCTAAATCAACCTCAATAGCTCTGGCGGTGGCTATGTGGCCAACTAAGTGGGAGGAAACCGGAGATCCCGGAGAAAACCCACTTCTTTCGATGCGTGATTACTGTGCCCTTTCATGTATGTGACCAGGAATTGAACCGTACCAAATTGTTGAGAAGCGAAGTGCACAGGTACTATTTCAATGATGTTAATGGCATCAGCTTTTTTTTACATATTTATTTGTACTAAATATATGCCAAAAACGCACCTTTTTTTATGGGGTGGGGGGATGCCCTCCCCCTCCCCCATAGACACACACTTGGGATTTGGTCAACACATTAATTAAAACCAAGCTACGCCCCTGGACATTTAGCTGTTCATTTATTTTTTTTCACAATCTGAATGATTTTAATATTTATACCTTAATCATAATTCATTGTTTATAGATATGTAATATAATATTATTCTAGTGGTTTTTATCATTGCTGTCATGGTTACATTCCATTTTCAGGACATTCCAGTACTTTCGATTTTCTGCTGAAACCCCGGGTATGGTAACAGTGAGGAAGGAATGTGATCGAGAGGAGACATCAATTCTTATGATGAAATCACCAACGCATGTGTTTGACGACACCCTGCCTGGCATCATCCCGGCCCGCGGTCTCAATTACCAGCGTCAGTCGTACCTGTACAAGGCTGTTCGACCGTTTGTCCGTCCATGTTTCCAGGATGTGACATGTCACAACCGGACTATTGACTGTGCAAATATCTTACAGTGTGGTTATATTTGCTGTAGAAACTTGTCATTAGGTTTAAAGTTTAACCTAGATTAATCTTACATCAACCTGTTCTATGGTTGAAATTTTCTAGGTGTTTGCATAACACTCATGTTAGGAGTTCAATTGATCACTTCAATGTTCCTTAATAATGTTAATATAGTTGTGTGTATACATATATGAACCAAGACAAGAGGGCCAAGATGGCCCTAGATCGCTCACCTGAGAAAAGTATCATTCATTGCCTGTACAAAACAGATTGCTTTAGAATTAAGATGATGAGGTGAAACAATGTTCAGGAATTTTCTGACCCCACCCACAGAAGATATCATCATGACAAACATTCTGCCAAAGTTTGAGGATGATTGGACCAAAAATGTTGCCCTCAGAGTATAAACAAGATTTTTCTAAGATTTGACCTACTCCTTTCTATCCAGCCCCACCCATTTTCAAACTGGTTCGAGATATCATCATGACAAACAATCTGACCAAGTTTGAGGAAGATTGCATCAAAACTGTGGCCTTTAGTGTGTAAACAAGATTTTTTTTATCCAGCCCCACCCATTTTCAATCTGGTTGGTTCAAGATATCATTAAGACAAACAATCTGACCAAGTTTGAGGAAGATTGGATTAAAATTGTGGCCTCTATTGTGTAAACAAGATTTTTCTAAGATTTGACCTACTGACCTACTTTTTGATCCAACCTGACCCATTTTCGAAAGGGTTCAAGATATCATCAAGACAAACATTCTGACCAAGTTTGAGGAAGATTGTCTCAAAATTGTGGCCTCTAGTGTGTAAACATCAAAATTGTTGACGGACGACAAGATTTTTCTAAGATTTGACCTACTGACCTACTTTTTGATCCAACCTGACCCATTTTCGAAAGGGTTCAAGATATCATCAAGACAAACATTCTGACCAAGTTTGAGGAAGATTGGATCAAAATTGTGGCCTCTAGTGTGTAAACATCAAATTGTTGACGGACGACGGCCGACGGCCGACGGACAATCAAGTCTCCCAAAAGCTCACCCTGAGCTATGCTCAGGTGAGCTAAAAAGGTTGGATGTGCAGGACACGACATTCACGTGACAGTAGGTTATTTTGAATGTGCATATCTTCGGAATTTGTAAGGATAAAAAGAAATTCTTTCATTTTATGAAACAGAAATAAATACATTTTCATAATTTGCAAAAAAAATCAAATTTGATATTTTTGTCATTTAGACTTTTCCCAGATTGCGGCCCATATTTATCCATCCATCCAGGACAGAGTTAATGTCCAGAAACCGAAAAATACCCCATTTTATGACCTTTGATCTGTGATTGTGACCTTGACTTTTGAGTTTAAAACCTGGATCTTTCGCGCAAAACTACGGGTTCTCAAGATCATATATACCAAGTTATATGAATATCCGTCCAGGACAGAGTTAATGTTAGGTAACTGAAAAATACTCGGTTTTATGACCTCTGATCTGATTGTAACCTTGACGTTTGAGTTACAAACCTGAATCTTTTGTGTGACACTCCTACTTCCCTAGGAGATCATTGATGCCAAATGATACTGAAAGGTATGCATGCAAGACAAAGTTATTGTCCGAAAACGAAAATGCTGGACACATGCACAAGTTGATCTTGAAAATCACAACTTTAACTGTAAGCCTTTAAATGCAAA
>CM037783.1:38057855-38107855 GCA_021229015.1 Solen grandis | reverse complement strand
TGTAAGAGGTCAATCTTGACTAAACTGTAGTTATGCCTCTGGGTGATGTGCACCATCTGGAAATGTAAGAGGTCAATCTTGACTAAACTGTAGTTATGCCTCTGGGTGATGTGCACCATCTGGAAATGTAAGAGGTCAATCTTGACTAAACTGTAGTTATGCCTCTGGGTGATGTGCACCATCTGGAAATGTAAGAGGTCAATCTTGACTAAACTGTAGTTATGCCTCTGGGTGATGTGCACCAACTATCTGGAAATGTAAGAGGTCAATCTTGACTAAACTGTAGTTATGCCTCTGGGTGATGTGCACCATCTATCTGGAAATGTAAGAGGTCAATCTTGACTAAACTGTAGTTATGCCTCTGGGTGATGTGCACCATCTATCTGGAAATGTAAGAGGTCAATCTTGACTAAACTGTAGTTATGCCTCTGGGTGATGTGACCAACTATCTGGAAATTAAGGTCAATCTTGACTAAACTGTAGTTATGAGTCTGTTTCAATCTGTCTAGCTCTTGAGCAAATTAAGAAAGGGGATTCCTCTTTTGACTAGTAGCTTTCACAAATTAGCAATCCTCTGTACTTGGTAATTCCGAAGCTGCTATTTCCTGCCTAATTGGCACTTCATCTTCAGGTTATGACACAACCTTTGTTGATCTACTTCCAGTCAGCGGGATTACAGGATCTGAGGGACTCCAAGTGCTGTGATTGAAAACCTGACTTTTGCTGCTTTCCACGTAACAGACAGTCTCACTGTGCTTGATGTATCCTAATCTCTTGATGCATAAGTCCAATGTCCATGGTCGATTCTGTCCAATTAGACCAAATCCCTCCCCCTCTTCCAAGGTCCTGGCGGTATTTGTTGCTCTATTTTGTTGCAACATGTAGATTATTTGTCTCCTCACAGTGATGGTACGATGGTAGAGTGCTATAATGATGGAAAATGGGTGAAGAAACATGAAGGGGCCTTAAGATACATGACTGCAGATCTGAAACCCCATTGGGGGCATAATCTTTCATGATCTTCCCAGTCAAAAAGTACTGGTCCAACCCATGAAACATGTGGTAATGCCTCAGAGTGGGCCTTTCATAATGAAGCAGCATTTAATTTCCAACTATCTGTATGTACAATGTCTATCAAACCCATCTGTAGATGCACAATAGCCCAATGCAACATTCCATGATTATAACAAGAGCTCCGCTGCGGCGGGGCAATATATGCCCAAAGGTATTGAAAGTGAACTACCTTTTGACAAATGGATAAGCACTTTATCAACAGCAACATTAATAAGAAGATGCTGACAGACACAAAGAAGGAGGGAAAACTTACAGTTCTCTCGTGAAAACATTGGTAGGAAAATAATTAACAGACACAATATATTTTTGCATTATATCAGTATGACATGTTGCTTCATACTGTGACCTTGACCCATTACAGCTGAAACTTGCATTTGATCTGTACATCCTCTCTGTATGGTTGCCATTTCTGGCAAATAGTTTAAATCTTCTCAAGTGATTTAAGAGATACAGAGCAGACACAAAATATTCTAATATTATAATAGTATGACATGTGACCTCAAGTGTGACCTTGAACTTGAACCAAGACATCCAAAAACTATGCTCTGCACATCCTCTTATTATGACTGACATTTCTGTCAAATAATTTCAATTTCCTTTCAGTGGTTCTTATAGTACAGAGCAGACAAAAAATATTCTAACATTATAATAGTATGACATGTGACCTCAAGTGTGACCTTGATTTTGAATCAAGACATCCAAAAGCTATGCTCTGCACATCCTCTCTGTATGCTTAACATTTCTGTCAAATAATTCAATTTTCTTTCAGTGGTTCTAAAGATACAGAGGGGACTCAAAATATTCTAGCATGACATGTGACCTTCAAGTGTGACCTTTGACCAAGACATCCGAAAAATACGCTCTGCACATCCTCTCAGTATGGTTGACATTTCTGTCAAATGATTTCAAATTCCTTTCAGTGGTTCTTAAGATACAGAGCGGACACAAAATATTCTAACATTATACATGTAATAGTATGACATGTGACCTTCAAGTGTGACCTTTACCTTGAACCAGGATATCCAAAACCTATGCTCTGCACATCCTCTCTGTATGCTTAACATTTTGGTCACATAATTTCAATTTCTTTCCAGTGGATCTTAAGATACAGAGTAGACTAGACACAAAATATTCTACTTCAAATGTGACCTTGACCTTGAACCAAGCCATTTGAAAACTATGCCTCACATCCTCTCATTATGGTTGACATTTCTGTCAAATAATTTCAATTTCCTTCCAGTGGTTCTTTAGATAATGAACGGATACAAAATTGCTAATGGACGGACGACTGCAGTGGCATAACATAATACTGCCCTTCAGGCGTATAAAAACATTCACTCTTTGTGCATATGCTCACTTCATACGCTGAACTTATGTAATCAATACTTGGAACAGGTCAAGAAGCAGACATGTCATGTGATACCGCAAGCTTCTGCTGCAGGGACACCGCTTCTTTTATTTTACTGATTTCCCAAAAGTTGGAAAAAGTGTACATTTTTTTACTAAATTTTACTGTTCGTCTGTGAACGAAATGCTTTTAAAGGAAGAGGAAGAAACACATAACCTTATAACATGAAAACTACTGACAGAAATGTGCTATGTAACTATCAGAAATGACCTTTGTGACCATCAGAATTGTGACCCATCAGAACGGACCTATGTGACTATCAGAAAGGACCAATGTGACTATTAGAGAGGACCTATGTGACCATCAGAAAGGACCTATATGACCATGACAAATGACCTATGTGACCATGAGAAATGACTTACCGTATGTGACCATCAGAAAGGACCAATGTGACCATCAGAAAGGACCAATGTGTCCATCAGAAAAAGCAAATCATCTTCTAGATATCTCCCAGGCTGATTAATTTTTATACTGTTAGCCAATCATAAGCACTTTTGAGATTAAAATGTTACACATTTGTTGCTTTTAAATAGTCAATCTGACTCTTATATGGTTTAACATGATGCAACATGAGGTTAACTGTGTGTGTGTAGGTTCATCAGCATTTGCTTTGTTTCCAAATGCTTGCATAAATGATTAATCCATGTGTTGCCCCATTAACTCTACAGCTTTGGGAGAACCTACTTAATTTCAAGGCTTCCATCTGGTACATACAGTATGCCAGATAGGCTACAGTAGAGTCTTTAAGGTGCACCCCTGTGTATGCTGTAACTACCTGAAAATGAATATAGCAACAGAGCATCACAGTCACTAACAGGGAGAGGATTGGCCTACTTCTGCAGACTATTCAATTACTGGAGGCAAAACACTCATTGGAAATCTATTCAGAAAATGTCTGGAACATTTGTCAGCTTTCCCACGCAACTCTACGTCATTCTCATATTATTTTCATCCAGTGCCAAGTGCTTTTTAAAGAGTATGTTATGTAAACATAATTCACAGAAGCAGTGGTTGTCTGACACACACGTTGCAGCAGTTTTGTTGTTATTCTGATTTTATTTTTGTAATGCATCATTCACGTGTCTGATATATACTGTATTCTGGTTGAGAAGAATGTCCAAATGAAAGAGAAAATTAACCAGACTGTTTTTTTTTTGTTGTTTTTTTTACATTCTGGTTGTTTAAAAGTAATTTTGTGCTGGATATCTTCGAATCATAAACATTCTTTCAATAAGTTGGGAGCTTTGTTTGTGTGATATCATTGCCCTTAGACAAATCCTAGTTACTTTATTCTCTCACAGGGAGCTCCCCTTAGCAAAGGAGCAATACCGTAAGTGAAAATGTAACTTTGTGTCGATGTGTATGATCTATGCATAAATCAATGGTAATGGTCAATTAATGTGGGTGAAATTACAACAAGAGGGCCATGATGGCCATATTGCTCACCTGAGTACCTCTGCTCTAAAGGTATTATGGACCATAACTCCCATACAAGGCATAATAATCCTTGGTTTATTAACATTATGTATACATCTGATCAAGATTACTTCATAAATGTGGATGCTAGAATGTAAACAAAGTTAAATATGACATTTTTTTTAAACTTCAAAGCCCACAACTGGTGACGGTGGTCTATATAAATACCAAGTCAGCCTTGGCAAGATAATAGTCATTAATATTCATTAATGTTACCATCAGGTTTGTGTAAGTTTAATTTCTAACATCCTCAGTACCCAGGCTATTCATATTCACATATGTGAATATGAATAGCCTGGGTACCGAGGATGACTATCTAAATAATCCCTAGGAAACTGAATTTTCAAGGGGTCAGCTTTGTTTGACTAGTTTTGGCAGAGGGTAATAATGTTATCGCTATTGTTAAATGAAATTAAATTCTATATATAAACATATTTACAGAAGAAGATTAAAAAAGAAATAAAAAAATAACAAAAAAAAAAATAACTTGATGTGATATTCATGGATCAAGTTTTTTTAGCAACTTTTGTGAAGGTTCACCCAAGGATCATCCCAGCCAATTTTTATCAAATTCTGTCTAGCGGTTTCAGAAAAGATGTTTAAAAGTTTTAATATATACATTTAAGGCAAATTAGCCCCGTCCCTGGTGGCCATTTTTTTTTTTTTTTAGTTTTTTTTTATAGTTTTTTTTTTTACGGATCGGAAAAATTATAATAATCTTGGTAGAGGGTTACCCAAGGATCATCTGTACTTAAACATTTTGAAATCTGGCCAGTAGTTTTGAAGTAGACGATTTCTAAAGTATTCATATCTTTTTTCTTTCTGTTGCCATGCCAACCAGAGTTCTACATGGATCATGTTTATTTTAGCAACTTTTGTGAAGGATCACCCCTGCAAAGTTTAATCAAATTCCGTCCAGCGGTTTCAGAGGAGATGTTTAAAGTTTTCACTATACATGTACACATTAAAGGCAAATTAGCCCCGCCCCTAGGAGCCATGTTTTTTTTATGGATTGGAATAATTTCAGCAATCTTTGAAGAGGGTTCCGCAAGGAACATCTGTATTAAAACATTTTGAAATCTGGCCAGTAGTTTTGAAGGAGATGATATTTAAAGTTTTCATATTTTTTCTTTCCGTTGCAATGGCAAACAGAGTTCTACATGGATCAAGTTTATTCTAGTAACTTTTGTGAAGGGTCACCCAAGGATCATCCCTGCCAAGTTTAATCAAATTCTATCCAGTGGTTTCAGAGATGTTGTTTAAAGCAAATTGTTGACAACACGACTGACGCAGGGTGATCACGAAAGCTCACCTTGAGCACATAGCTGAAGACATTAACATGAACATCCTACAGATTACTTTAAGTCTGACCTGGTTGTATATGCTCACTGGGGCCATTTTAAGTATTATCTTAATCAAAGTTTTATCTTAATCAGGACTCAGTGCAGTTTATATATCAATCATTGCTCCCATATTGAATTTCCTTCTGAGAACAAAAGACCCAACTTAGACATTTTAAATCCTATATCAGCAAAAGGAAATGCATCAAGACCAAGAAAGGCAATGTTTCAATTTTTTCTGGGATATTTTTCAAGTAAAAATAGCTGAACTTCACTTACCTGCATATTAAAGTACAGCTAGGTGTGGGAAATATATTTAGTTTCCACAGAGGATCAAATAAATGATATTAGTAAAATTTGGACTCAAGCAGGAATTTGAATATAGAGACCGTTAGTGTTACTGGTGCATTTTACAAGAAATTACTTGACCATTATATAGCAAAGCACCTAAGGAAAGGGGAGCATGGCATCAGACTGCTACATGACAATGCGCTTGTAAATCATTCAGCCGTAGTACAGGAATCACATTGCGGTTTTACCATATCGCCCTGATCTCTCCCTTTGTGACTTGATTAAAACCATGAACTGAATCCTACGGGTGCTACTTTGATATGTGCAGCACTACTGTAAGCACTTAATACCATTGTATAAATAATATACATATAAAGAGTGGTTCCAAGTGGCTTTAGTGCCTACACTCAGGTGGAGAGTACTTTCAAGGTCTCACAGTCATTTCTTGGAAAGGGAGCAAGGTTTTGATAACTGCCACTGTTGCATTTTCAAATGCCCCAAATATAGCAGTGATGCCATTTAATTTGACTCTTTAACTTTGATTTAAAGAGGCATAATTGGACATAACTTCTTCAGATAAGTTAATTAAAATATGTCATAGAGTACTACTTTGTTATAGCAATAATATGCAATATTATTGTGCATAATTTAAAAAATAAAAGGTACTGCCCAATTATGTTTTAAAGAAGTAACCAAAAATTTCATGTGTCCATTATGTGTATTAATGAGCAACAGACTCATTTCAGTGATCTTTTCCTCTGTCTATGTGAGAGAGAGAGAGAGAGAGAGAAGACATTCATTATGGAAATATAGTATGTCTGACTAGGACTCTATCCACTCTTTCCTCTCCTTGTTGGGGATAAAATCAACATGCTGACTAGACAAAGCATTAGTAGGTCTGCATTATTTTAGTAACATTTAGAAATGTCTTTCTTGAAGAGAAAGTTGTTTTTCTAATGAAAAAAAAAAAAAGGCCAAGAAAGATTACTCTTTTTCTCTGTTTGCTAAATATTTTAAGAGATAATGTCCCCTTTATTTATTTTCTATTTATAACAAATAAGACTATTGATAAGCAATACAAGTCATCTACAGTCATCACTCTCTTTACAACAGCGGTGTTTGTTTCTGCCAATTTTGCAGTTATAAAGAAAGTGTTATTGTAAAGAATAGACAAAGAAGGATTATGCACTTTAGTTTTCAAGTCTACTGTTGTTATAAAGAGGATGCTGTTATGATGAATGCAGTTGTAAAGGGGCTCGTTTAACTGTACCAGAAAGGGCCTTGACACACTAAATAGAACCAAAATACAAATATGAACAATATGTTGGCTGATATCGATAGTTTGTTGTTAATGATACACGAAGTTACGTTTTATTAAACAAATTTTTATGTGGACAGAGATCAGGTGGTGTTCGGAATAATACACAGGCATGTTGGCTACCCAACAATAACCAGCCAAGGCAATATCCAGGACAGATCCAAGTTCATGGGTAGGCTGCTCAACCAACTGTATGAAGCCACTATCTGAAGCTTCCTTTTTGATAGGGAAAACACAAATGTGCAAAATAAAAATATACAAAGAACAGACTTTCAAATGCACCTTGCTATGTGATCTATAAGACTTGACTAAAGTTGTATGGGTACTGTATTTGTTCAAAGTTAACTGGAAGAAAAACATTCAAGAGAATAGACAAATCCTATATTATATAAGTAACAAGAGGGCCAAGATTGTCCTGAAATTGCTCACCTGAGAAACATTGCCTTCATTGCCAATGAAGATGTTAGAGTGTAAAAATTGATGCTAGAGTTTAAAAACGGCAAACTTGTATTATATTCTGATATGTTCAAGGGCCTTAAATGTAGCTATATCAGTCATATTTTAGCCATAATCAAACTCAGCTGAGATATTGTTGCCCTTATCTTTGTGTATAAGTTAAATGATGATTGATTTATAATTGCAGATGCTAGAGTGTAAACAATGTGAAATCTGGCATTTCTTTTATAATTCAAGGCCCATAACTCCTGACCGAATTGGCCTTAATAGCTATAAAGTCAAGTGAACCTAGAGTGGGACTAATTTTGACCCAAGAGCCATGATTTGATTTGGATTCATGTCCAAAAGGCCTATTACATATCAACTATCAAAACCCATGATCTTGTGGTTTCTGACAAGAAGATCTTTTAAGTCTATGTAAAACAAGAAACATGTCAAATGATGCGAAACCAGGTTTTCAGGGCAACCAGACTACCGTTTATTTCAAGCCCTGCTGTAGAAGCAAACATGATATCACACAAATTGACATCCTTGTCACCAAACACTTAAGTTTACAAGTCTTTCTTCTTTTTTTTCTTTTTTTCTTTGAGACATGATGTTTAAAGAATAAATGTTTTTTTCTTCTAGAATGTTGATGACATCATAATTCATTGATGACAACATAATATGCTTGTTTACATCAAAAGTATGGTGGAATTAAGTCAGGTACTGCAATTTTATTAAGGTTGGTGAAAAGTTATGGCTCTTGACAAAGAGGAAGGTATTTGAAGAAAGCAAAAACTATTTTAGTGACAGTGGCCTTGACCCTGTTGACCTGAAAACCAATCCAAATAAAATTCCTCTTCCCATACCTCTTCTATACCTACCAAGTATGAAAACTGTATCTCAATTCTAACAGGAAATATTCGACGGAAACGACCTATTTAATGCACAACTATTTTTAGTAACAGTGACCTTGACCTGATGTTCAATCCCAATCTTCCTCTTCCCAAAAGGTATCAATCTACTAAATATGACCCTCATACCTCACTACTAATAGAATTTATTTGACAGAAATGAAATATCCTTTTTAGTAACAGTGACCTTGACCCTAGACCCCCCCCCCCAAAAAAAAAGTGTGGTTCTGGGAACCTGAATGACTCTAATTTTTGCTGCTGATCCTGAACTGTTTTGTTTTGGGTACGATTTTTTTGGGGTACTAATTTTCATGCTAAAGGTCATATTCTTTTGAGGATGATTCAGTAGCGTCACCAGGAAAATGGCGGACAAATGTCTGCTGAATGTGCTACAATCTAAAAAGACATTTAAACTGGTCTGGGAAAAAACATAGAATGGATCCTCAATATCCTGTATCGGTATGCAAATTTACACATAAATCAGGCAAACCCATCACATGTAAACAAAAATATTTGACTAGTTCTCCAGTGTTGATTATCGGAGACCGATCTATAGTCTGGTATGGATTACCTGCCCCTGATTGCCAGTGGGAGTCGCCATTACTGCACTTTGCCTGACGTACTGTTGATGTGCGGCAGGAAACCAGACTATATATATAACCAATCTATTGCTGAATTAGGTAATCTAATAAACCAGTCAGCTAGCATGTGCGCGACCTTGCCCTTGTCAGATTAAACTTTTCACATGTTTTATGGCAGGGATAAGGGGGACTGCATGTTGTTTCAAGTATTAGCATTTCAAACAAGAGCTGTCAGAGGACAGCACGCTCGACTATTCAAAATGCTTGTTGGTAAATCAAATGAAACCTATTTCAATTCTTGCCCTTCACATACCCTGTACATAATAATAGTCAAAAATGAAATACCTTGATAGTCTGATACCCCTTAATATTTTTATGATGTCTAAAATCAATCCCATGCCTAGTTACTGAGACATAAGCACAATAACACTGTACATGCAAAACTTTATCCAAAAATCCAAGTTATAAAACGGCCATAATTTGTATAAAATTCAGTCCAAAAGTTATCCTCCTTAGTTTTCTGATGCCCCTGAAGACACTCCTTAACCTTCTAGTCAATTCCGCAAGCAATTTCTGAGATATAAGCTGGATAGTAGCTTGAATGCAAAAATTTAACCAAAATTTCTAAATTAAAAAGGGCAATAATTTGTAACATATTCTATCAAGAGTTATCTACCATGAAAGTATGATACCCCTAAACATATTAAATATGTTTCAAATCAATCGCATACCTGGATACTGAGATATAAGCATGAAAGTACCTTGCATGCAAAACTTTAACCAAAATTTTTAAGTTAAAAAGGGGCCATAATTTGTAACATATTCTATCAAGAGTTATCTACCATGAAAGTATGATACCCCTAAACATATTAAAGATGTTTAAAATAAATCGCATACCTGGATACTGAGATATAAGCATGAAAGTACCTTGCATGCAAAACTTTAACCAAAAATTTTAAGTTAAAAAGGGGCCATAATTTGTAACATATTCTATCAAGAGTTATCTACCATGAAAGTATGATACCCCTAAACATATTAAAGATGTTTAAAATCAATCGCATACCTGGATACTGAGATATAAGCATGAAAGTACCTTGCATGCAAAACTTTAACCAAAATTTCTAAGTTAAAAAGGGGCAATTATTTGTAACATATTCCATCAAGAGTTATCTACCATGAAAGTATGATACCCCTAAACATATTAAAGATGTTTAAAATCTATCGCTTGCCTGGATACTGAGATATAAGCATGAGAGTATCTTGCATGCAAAACTTTTACCAAAATTTCTAAGTTAAAAAGGGGCCATAATTTGTGATATTTTACATCAAGAGTTATCTACCTTGGTTGTCTGATGCCCCTGAACATATTTATAAATTTCAAGTCAATACCATAAACGGTTATTGAGATATAAGGTTGATAGTAACTTGCACGCAAAACTTTAACCAAATTTTCTATTGCATGCATTTCTAAGTTAAAAAGGGGCCATAATTCATATTAAATTCAGTCAAGAGTTATCTACCTTGGTTGTCTGATGCCCCTGAACATATTTATAAACTTTCAAGTCGATACCATAAACGGTTATTGAGATATAAGGTTGATAGTAACTTGCACGCAAAACTTTAACCAAAAGCTGCAACGCCAACCCCGACGCTAGGGCGACTACAATAGCTCTCATATTCTTCGAATAGTCGAGCTAAAAATCGCTGTTAGCCAAGTGAACAACAAGTTACAGTGTTTCGTAAAGGGAAATTATATGTCAAAGTACTTGCAGTTGAAGGAGAGATTCATAGCTAGGAAATATCAAAGCTGCCCAATTATGCGCCTACATGTACCAGTCTAGCAACATGTACTTCCTGTAGCCTATAAACCAGACCAGATTTCCCGGAATTCAAAACAGATTCTCAAAACTTGTTCCCAGTCATCTGATCTGTTCATCTTTCAGCGACCGACTGAGAGGGAACCTGTTTGTCTATAACGTCAGCGGTGTGGGAGTAAAGGGTTGCTTACTTGCTCGATAGTATAATATTGCCACCCTTGGGCCGGCGATAAATCCGATTATCTGGCACATTAGGTTTAGTTTTTAATGATCGATCAAGGTTATAGTAAGCTCATATCTATATTGAATCTCCAAGATCAGAAAAATAAACATCATGATAGCAAATTCCTAAGAAAGTAGAAAAAACTTTTTGGAAAATCTTCAATACATCATTCAGCAAAAATGATGTGAAAAGACACCTTAGTGGAAAACAGCATATCACCAGGGCCAAAGTTCAGGACAATATATTTTGCATATAAAGTGCTTCATGTGTTCATGTGATATACATGTAAGATAATGAAGAACCGTAAATAATTTTATAACAGCAGTGAAAACGCATGAATTGTTTCCTGTATAATAGAGTTGTTATTCATATATTAGACATCAATTAAAATCCTTAAAATAACAGCTGCTGTTAACAAATGTTATTAATGAACCAGCTAGAATCGCAACAACTTCTGCAACCTTAATAGATCCAATACTAATCTCTAGTAGTATAGATTTCTACAAATCAGGCTGTTTAGATGTTGATAGTTCTATCAGTGATCATAAAGCTACTTTTATTCATATAAAGTCTATTTTTCATGAAAACAAATGTACAAGAAGAAAAGTATTGTTTTACAATAGAGCAGATTTCACATACTTAAATTTGTTAATAGCTGCATACAATTGGGACTTCATTTATACTTCATCTGTTGATCAAGCCTGTGGTACTTTCACTGAAATCATACTAAAATTTATGTCAGAATGTATGCCATCAAAAGTTATAACTATTCGACCGAACGACAAACCTTGGTATGACTCCGAAATCTGACGCTTTACTAAATACAGAGACAGACAGGGACGTTTAGCTTTAAGCAACCCAACAGACAATTACTGGTTCAAATATAAAAAAACTGAGGAATAAAGTTAATAACCTCAAAACTTTCGCGAAATGCCGATTCTCTAATAATACTGAAAATAGATTAGAAGAAAACAGTTCTAATAAATGTAACAATTTCTGGAAATGTATAAAAGGCCTTATGACAAATTTTAAAACGTCAGAATCTATTCCCGTTTTAAAAAGAAATTGCAATGGTGTAGAAGAGATATGTTTCACTGATGAAGAAAAAGTGGAATGCTTAAATGACTACTTTGTTTCGATATCAAAACTAGATGGTACTAATTCTGTTCTTCTCCCATTTGAGGCCAAATCAACAACGAGTTAATAATATACTGATACAAAAGTCGGAAATTGAAGATTTAATGTATTGGAAGTTAACAAAGCTGTAGGTCCGAATTCTATATCTCACAAAATTTTAAGAAATGTAAGATCAATAATTTCCAAACCATTATTCATGCTTTTCAACAAATCATTAAAGGAAGGTATATTCCCTTTAAAATTAAAAGCTGCTACTGTTTTGCCTCTTTATAAAAAAGGCGATAAAAACTGTTCAGGTAATTATCGTCCTATTTCTCTCTTAACTAAGTTGTCTAGGTAAACTAATGGAACGTTGCGTGTATAAACATATTTACAATTTTCTCATAAGCAACAATCTCATTTATGAAAAACAGTCCCGGTTTCTTAAGTGGACATTCGACAGTTTATCAATTAATTGATCTATATCATCAAAATTGCACAATCCTATGATTCTAAACTTCATACATGCATTGCTTTCTGTGATATTTCAAAAGCTTTTGATAGAGTTTGGCATAAAGGCTTATTATTTAAACTTGAGCAATTAGGAATAAAAGGTCAACTTTTAACTTGGATATCTAACTACTTATCTGATAGACATCAGTGAGTTCTTGTTGGTCAATCTTACTCTAGTTTTAAATACATTTCTGCTGGCGTGCCTCAAGGATCAGTCTTGGGTCCTCTTCTCTTTCTGATCTATGTACATGACAGATAACTTAAGGAGTATAACGAGATTATTCACATCTTTAGCGTCGACATCTTCAAATACTACGGATTTAGGGGGGATACTGAACCAAATCATAAAGAAATTTCCAGGTGGTCTATACAATGGTTAGTGACGTTCAATCCTGATAAAACTGAAGTTTCTTTTTTGGAAATCAGCAACCGCATATTCTTAAATTTGATGATAAAATCCTATCTACCTCAGATACCCACAAACATTTAGGTATTACCTTAAGCAGTGATTGCAAAGGGTAATGGACGAAGCGTACCATTACCGAAGCGTACCATTACCGAAACGTACCATTTTTATAATAATAAAAGGCACGACATTGAGTGAAAAATCGAGTGATATACCGCCGATAATGTCAGATTACATATGCAGATAATCTTCTTTTTTTTTTCGTGTTTATGACGTATTTTAGTCAATACGGGATCGTGTTGTTACTATGAAAATGCATGCATGTAAGTACCTAGATCAATATCGGAATAGGATTAATATATTAAACATACCAGCACGATTTTGAAAAACTGCAATTTGGCATTAAGAAATCCATGTCTCTTATTCATTATGGATCCAAATGTAGTATCCGTATGCGATTGAAAAGGAACTGATGTCTGATGAGAAAATAAAATCAACAAACAAAAAGTCGTGCTTCCTCAAATGCCTACGTGAGATATTGCTGATTTAATTGTGTACTGTCTACACGACACGCGCCAACCCCATGACCCTGTGACGTAATTTGATTCTGTGCAAAGCTAGGTGTTAACACGCGCTGTACATAGTGTAATCGGATTGGATATGGTTAAAGGATTCGGCTTTCTTTGAAGTATATTGACAGGTCAGGTAGGGTTCTTTTTATTTATTTTCTACATATCTTATGAAATGGTACCAGTTGTAACATCATAACAAGCTGTCAATGTAGCCATTTTGTACGACTTGTTAAATTTCACATCAGTGTATCAGTTTAATCGAAAGAGTATTTTTAGTTGGCCAATAACGGGATTCTGCTTGAATGACGATATCGAAAACAAAAAACGTTTTTTTTTTAACCTTTATTGATATATATTTATTCATCTTAAACCAATAACAAACTCATTTCACATTTTAACAGACATATGACACAAACACGACAATACAATTACACTATTCTGTCTTTTTTATTTCTCTCTCTCTCTCTCTACTGAAGAAGAATAACAATACAGCACCTAGACGATGAACTTCTACTTTTAAGCATATCACACAAATAGACATTTTTAGCACATCACATACAAATTAGCACATATAGATTTATCTACTGTAAACGACCCTTTTGTTCACTCGTCGTCCTCGCCATGGTCTTCAGCTGTTTGTGGAATGGGTCCGAGACCCAACAGTCGGCTGGCTGCCCTCAACAGCTGAGATGTAGTAAACCCATCTTCCTCTTCATATCGGTCCCACAGACGGAACAGGTCACCATGTATACGCTTGTACTCCTTCTGCTGCATCCGAGTGAGCAGGTTCTCGGACACGAGCCGCATCTGAATGGACACGTCTCTAGCCTCATTCAGCAGGAGTGGAATAACCACATACAGTGGAAGTGCGTTCCCGTTTGCGCGGTGGTTGAGGGCGCGGTGCCAACCTGAAAATAAACACAAAAAAATCATCGATTTTGTGCCTATAAAAAATTGTCATCTTTCACACTTTAAGCAATATTCATGAAAAACATGACTTAACTGATCTATATTTATATGTTTATATTGCAGTAACCATCATTGAAAATGAAAGAACAGTTTACTTACCTTCGACGTCATTGTTGGTTCGGACTGTCTCCCTGAATACAGACCAATTTTCGGGCTTCCACAATGGACCGCAGATCCATGTTGATCGCACGTAGTCCATCAGGCTGACTATAGGCTGGTTGCTGCCTTCCTCGGCGAGGGTCTGGAGACTGTCGAAGGCTTGGGGGATGTGTTCCGCCGGCAGGAGGGGTAGTGCCAGGATCTTCCTGATAAAGCTGTAAACGTCTCCACCTTCGCCGTAACTCGCACTGAGACCCAAACGCATGACCTTGCGGTACACACGTTGGGTCCAGTGGAACACGCACCCACGAAGGATGGCACGCTGAAACACCTCACTCACCGCTTGCCAGGCAGCTGAAAAGTAATTAAATTGTCATCTGTATAGCCATTTTCATTTTTCAGCTTTAACGATAAGGTTGACACATGAGAAGTGACAGACTGACGGACAAACAGAAAAACTATAAAAATAAAAATAAATAATTAAAAATTAGAAATTAAATATAATTTACCTGCTTCGAAGTCCATCATAAACCATTCCACGCATGGTTCTTCTGGGGCAAGGACGTGTAGAAGGGCCTGGAATACCTGCAAAATATATGATATTTAACTTAAACATGTTTTTGAATTAAGAAATAAATGAAATGGAAACATTTCTATTTCATACTTTTTTTTTCTTTCTTTTTTCAACTTAAATTTAAATGTCTTTGAATATCAGATCTTTTAATTATGCGTAATATCATGAAACACTTACTGCGACGTAGTCTTTTTTCTGTCTTCTTGACATCAGCACGAACAGGAGGGGGACCTGTTTGATGGCATCGTCTTTCTTCACAAACGCATGTATGGAAAGGAGCTGGTAGAAAGGACGTCGGACCACTTTGAAGGTGCCATCTATGAACCACCTCTTGGCTCTGAGTAGATGTTGGAGCTGGTCAGTGGATCCGAACATAAGATGGCGGGCATCATCTGTCTTGATGTCATCCAGCAGGAAGGTGTCTCCGTCTATGAAGTCTTCGTCGAGCTGAAAGCACACAATAGCAAATAGTTTGTTTGATGTATATTAAAAATTGTTATCATGTGTAATATTATTTATACGATTTTTTATATGCACATCTTTTTATTTACAAATGGATTTGTATTGTTATAAATCTAAACGAATAAAGTACCTCAAAGTTAATGTCGTCCGGATTGGGATCATCTGGTCTTAGGGCCTGTCGATGACGATTTACTATTCTTTGCAGATTAGCCGGCTTTACTCTTGCCTCCTGCTGAAGCTGGTCCATCTCTCTAAGGGCCTCCCGCACGATCTGTCCCGATGACCGAAAGATCTCGGCAACAGCCTTATCCTTCACCTGAAAATATATCATGAAAAAAAAGTTCCAATTTGTTTATGAAATCCATTCTGTTGCATTTAATAAGCTGCGATGATTTTTATAAAAAGTACAGCAGATGAAGAAGGATTGCTACCTTAACAGCTGCTTTCAATATGTTCCTCTTCGTTGGATCTGGAGGATGGTTGTGGCCGACGTCGCTTGTAGTGAACTTCTCTCCCGTCTGTTTCACCCATGCCGGACAGCGATGGGTCTTGGTCCTGACACTGCACGTCCAGTAGATGAAATTCTTGGACTTGTTTTCACGCTGAAAAAAATGACATTGCCATTATACGCTTTATTTGTTTGGTATAATATTACCATTACATCACATGTATGTTAACGTACTTTTATTTGCTGCATAAAATTCGTGATTAAAACATTCTTATAACATATTATAATTAATACATACCTTAACATTAAAGGAATACCCTTCGCTGTTAAGCAACATCCTTGCTCCGAGTTTTGTTCCTTTCTCTAACACTTCGTATGTGATATCGGACTCTGGAAGTGGTGGGCCAGGTGGGCTCTGAAACATGCATAGGTTCATGTTGTAAACATAATATATATATGTTGCATAATCATCATCATTTTTTACATCCGTGTGTGTGTGTGTTTTGTGTTGTTGTTTTTTTCTAGTTTTTTCTGTTTTAGAAAATAGCAAACGAGCACTATACTTTGTTTATTTTTTATTGGAAAAATGTTGAAATCCATTACACTAATGTTCTACTGTTGTACGCTTATATCTGATAATTTGAAATAGTAATTAATGAGATTATTATATTTCTGAAGTATTTCATCCTATAACCAACATATCATAAGGCCAAGGGCAACGGGTAGGTCATTGTATAGAAGAATAATCTTACCGGTATACATTTCCGATGTTGCCATCTTTCACAGTCTGCACATTGAATGGCCTGACTCCGTCCAGTAATGTTCAAAGAACAGTCGATACACGGATAGTCCGACATGATGAGTGCATTCTATTTCTATGCGCACCATTTTATACGATGCGAATTGTTGTTTGAGTAATTCGTGTCGGTATGATTTAATTTATGTGTGAAAACCGATAAAGCAAACCGATGTCATTAACGATTCGCGGTTTTAGTAATACTGACACTAACCTATGATGATTGCTAATTAAAGCAAATAATCAATCATAATTGATTTGATAATAGCAATTAACAGTCGGCTTTTGATGTTTGTACATAATTATTGCCTTTAATGATTAAAAGGTTCGGCATCATGCTTGTATGTATATGGTTTCGCAACTTTAAGATAAATTATAATATAGCGTTGGCATTTTTCGTTAAATATTAACACAACATGAATGCATTTAGATAAATGTAGGATGATAATGAAACACTTATTATAAACAAAATTGAATTTGAAATTAAATGACATTCCCCGGTATATAGTTTATATCCTGTTGCCGTGTGAGGTTCCGCAATTTATTTTTTTCTACAAAATTCGATGTCGCTGTTTTCAAATAAGTACATAAACATCAAATATGAAATAAATTCAAGTTATGGATGCTTAATGAACATCAGCAACATAAACTTATTCATATTTAAGCAATTTCCCGATATAATTTTTAAAGTGGTACGCTTCGACCGCATAAATGGTACGCTTCGTCCTGGTACGCTTCGTCTATAATCCGTCATATAATCGTGTGCAATGTCCCCATCAAGTTTCACAGACACTTTTGTTTTTCTTCCATAACTCAACCGTTTGAACCCCGATCTTCAAAAACTTAATTTTACCCAAAAGGTCCTTCAAAGCACTACAAAATTTACTCATAATGTCTAGGTAGAAAAATTTTCATTTTTGAGATACCGATGGCCGAAAAAACCCCACCTAAAACTAACATAAAGCCCTAATAAAAGTTTGGAAAAAGCCGTAATGACAAAGGCAATATGCTTATTGGTCCTGGTGTACACCATTGCATCCTAAAATGCACCTCATTCTCTCAAATACGCATCGCAATTAACCTTTCAAAACGGGCACTCTTTCCTGCGTAGGAACGTCCGGATTGTGTGTAACCAACCCAATAACCGCCTTCTTTCCTTACTTCAAATTGCTAGATTTTCGTATACAAGCCCTCATCCGAAAAACATGAATAACTGCCATGTTTTTTGACAAAATCACTTGAATTTTTCAGGACTTTTTGCACATCGTAGGCCTCGGCATTCACACAAATTTCAACTTCATACATCAACTTGCCGATTTTATATGAATTTTTTTAATAATTCTTGCTTAAATATGCATATCGTCACAATCACGTGACCAAACAAAAATTCCTGCCAGTATACATCACTTCACTTTTAAGTTAGTTTATCCTGAAACAATTATAATAATTGACTCAAAGTTCATGAAGCTACAGCAGTTTAAAGTCCACTTTTCGTTTTTCTGCCGTAACTCAACCGTCTGAACCCCGATCTTCAAAAACTAAATATCACCTGAGAGGCCTTTCATAGCACTACAAAATTTATTCATAGTGTCTAGCTAGAATATTTTTTGTTTTTGAGATACCTATGGCCGAAAAAAAACAACCTAAAACCGACATATGACCTTGACCTTTGCGATTTTCCGAAAACGGAGGTCACCATGCACGGTGGGACACACGGTTGCACATTAATTGAAAGTAACGTGCCAGTCTGTCAAAAAATCAAGCCTGCAGGTCCCAAGAGCCGCTAATTTCAAAATCAAAATTTCTTATCACAGTGTGACGTAAAACGTCAATTGTCAAATAATACAAAGAAGACCTCAGGACACATATGCTATCCAATTTTCAAGCTTCTAACTCATCAGGTGCCTTTGTAACACACAATAATATTTTTATGACCAAAGTTCGAATCTCGATTTTGACATAAAATCTAGAACTTTTGGAATTTTGAAAATTCAAGAATGTATGCACATCTACATCCCAACTTACACCTTCTGTTAAAATATCAAGTCAATCGGACCAATATTGACGGCTGCAGAGCGCGAACCAAATTTGGTAGCTTATTTGATCTGTGACATCAAATGACGTCATACGAAGATGAAAATTGTTGCATTCAAAAGGGCCAAAGTCACTCTGATTACTGTTAAAATTTCATGCTGCTGGTTTATTGGCAACCTGTTTTAATTTGGACCTCAAAAGGAGGACAAATAATAATAATAACTAGATGTCATTCGTTTAAACGAATGATAGGACTTTCTGCAACATCTGCTTTATATAGTATATATAGAAGATGACATAATAGATAATCTGTCCAAATTGCAACTTTCTATCTCGTCTATTTCTATATAAAATAGCACAAATAGAACACATTCTGTGAATTTTAATAAAAGTCCGCCCATATCTTGCACATGTAGTTTACATACAAAATTTATACTATGTCATACGACATGGAAGAAAAATGAAACCGTGTTCAAATGTAAGTTTCTAACTTTCATCACACATAGAATTTCATCACTCCAGCTCAGTTGTAACCTTGTTTTATTTTAGCCTCAGTAGGAAGAAGTATTGAATATTTGTATAGTGCTATATCCTTTCGACACCTGTAACGTAGTTAAACGTATTTAGCGATTTTGGCGTGTTTGGGCTTCCGTAGTTTTGCCATAAATTCCTGGCATTTCGAACTATGGTGATATTTTGAAAGGTAACATCCCAGCCTACAAACTGATGCAATATGAATATCGTTAGCATAACAATGCAGTTTTTAGATGGTCTAAAATGTGGGGCTGCGTGTGAATTTTTCAAGGCTTGCAAACTCCTCGCTAGCTACATAGTGTTGCAAATACGGATTTTTGTCTTGTGCCGTTGTACATGTACTAACTTCAATGCTTATTTTGGAAACAGTCAACATTCGACAAAAAAAAAAAAAAAAAAAAAAATCAAGATATAGCCCATCAATTGCAATTTGATATTTTTTTTTTTTTTTTTTAAGTCGTTGCGTTAAGGCACTTATCTTCAGTCGTTTCTGAGATATTGACTGTATTTTATTTGTAATTTTAAAACAGCATATTATCAGCAAAATTAGTTCATTTCATTTAGTTTTTTTTTAACTTTGTATTGCGTAAACCAATTTTAATAAACTAAATATCTTTGGAAACGTCAATTATTCAGCTATAATTCTTATTCATACATATATTTACAAAAATCGATCTTTATTGAGATATGGCTACATATATGCAGTAGGGGTGAAATCAAAATTTCCTCACGTGCCTAATAACCCATAAAAATTTCATCGTCCTAGGACTATTGCAACATATTAAAATAAGCGTTTGGTTAGGAAGAAGAAAAATAATAATAATAAACAAATAACGTCACGTGACGTCATATGACGTTTATTTTCACATAATTGTTAAGACACCCAGAGACCTACTAACTGACAAAATTTCAACTTTCTATCTCAAATAGGACAGTTTTTATAAGCATTTAAATATTGACGTCATTGGTTCGAATCTTGGATCCGCCATATATGCTTGGACTTTTCGAATTTTGAAAAACGGACACCGGTATACACAATAAGAACGTAATATACACATTCTGTGAAAATTTGATGAAAATCGGCCCATTAATAATGGCTCTGGACCGTGTACAAACTTTTGTAGTCAATTTCAAATGTGACGTCATATGACGGCATAGGCTTCGGAAAACCATTGAAATCGAAATTTCAGCATCTGAATCATTTGTCATTAAATTTTCATTGCCCTTCGACAATTTCAACATATAGAAATACTCTTGTTAATATTAGAAATACATTATCATATAATGACGTCACGTAACGTCATATGACGTTTATTTTCACAAAATCTTTAAGACTCTTAGAGACCTATATACTGACCAAACATCACTTTTCTATCTCAAATAGGACCGATTTTATAAGCATTTAAAAATTTACGACCTCGGTTCGAATCTTGAATTCGCTATAGAACCATAGACTTTTCGGATTTTGAAAAACGGACACCGAGATGCACAACTAGAACTGAATATACACATTCTGTGAAAGTTTGATGAAAATCGGCCCATTATTAATGGCTCTGGACCGTGTACAAACTTTCGTAGTCAATTTCAAATGTGACGTCATATGACGTCATAGACTTCTGAAAATCACTGAAATCGAAATTTCAGCATCTGAAGCATGCGGCATAAAATTTTCATTGCCCTTCAAAAATTTCAACATATAGAAATAATCTTGTTAGAATTAGGAATTCATTATCATATAATGACGTCACGTGACGTCATATGACATTTATTTTCACAAAATGTTTAAGACTCCCAGAGACCTATATACTGACCGAATATCATCTTTCTATCTCAAATAGGACCGATTTTATAAGAATTTGAAAATTTACGACCTTGGTTCGAATCTTGGAATCGATATAGAACCTTGGACTTTTCGAATTTTGAAAAACGGACACCGGGATGCACAACTAGAACTTAATATACACAATCTGTGAAAATTTGATGAAAATCGGTGTACAAATTATGGCTGTAGACCGCGTACAAACTTGTGTAGCATATTTCAAATGTGACGTCATATGACGTCATAGGCATATGAAAATCATAGAAATCAAAATTTCAGCGTTTAAGTTTTAAATTTCCATTGCCCTTCGACAATTTCAACATATAGAAATATTCTTGTTAATATTAGAAATACATTATCATATAATGACGTCACGTGACGTCATATGACATTTATTTTCACAAAATGTTTAAAACTTCTAGAGACCTATATACTGAATAAATATCAACTTTCTTTCTTAAATAGGACAGATTTTATAAGCATTTAAAAAATTATGACCTTGGTTTGAATCTTGGATTCGCTATAGAAACATGGACTTTTCGAATTTTGAAAAACGGACACCGGGATGCACAACTAGAGCGTAACATACATATTCTGTGAAATTTTGATGAAAATCGGTCCAGAAATAATGGCTGTAGACCGCGTACAAACTTTTTCACCTGACGTCAAATCTGACGTTATATGACGTCATATGGATATGAAATTCATTGCATCCAAAAGCTCATGGTTTGAAATATATGCCATAAAATTTTCATTGTTCTGGGCCATTGGCAACACATCAAAATAAACACAAATACAAGAGGAAGAAAAAAAGAATAAGAATAATAAAAAAACAGAACAAACCCAATAGGACTTTCTGCTTGAGGCAGAAAGCCCTAATAAACAGTACAAACCCAATAGGACTTTCTGCTTTAGGCAGAAAGTCCTAATAATAAAAAAACAGTACAAACCCAATATGACTTTCTGCCTGTAGGCAGAAAGTCCTAATAATAAAAAAACAGAACAAACCCAATAGGACTTTCTGCTTTGGCAGAAAGCCTAATAAACATAACAAACCCAATAGGACTTTCTAAACATAACAAACCCTATACGTTTTCCGCAGGTTGCGGAAAGCCGTAATAAACATAACAAACCCTATACGTTTTCCGCAGGTTGCGGAAAGCCGTAATGATAACGGAATGAGCACTCAAGGGTTTCTGACGCTGATTCAAACAGGGCTGAAGGGGGAAGGTCACATGAACACACGTTTTCTCGCAATTCTTATTAGCAGAAAGCTGTTTATTTCATGATTACCACGCCGGTAGTCTCTCAATTGTCTGTTACGTAATAATCCGGAGTTAGGATCATAGCATTTGTTCCATTCATAAGTTGCATACCTTAAGAGGTCACGACCTTACTTCCGTACTGGTGATAAAAGAGCCACGTAAATTCTTTCCGTCACCGGAGCGTAAAAATCAAACTCTCTCCGAAAGTGTACTTTCACTTTGGTCCAGGTTGTTGTCCTTTTTGCCGATTCGCGAGTATTTCAAATAAAAAAGCAGACCTAGGGAGATAAGTTTCACGATGTTTTGGTATATTTCAAAAGAGGAATGTATGTTTTATTGATTCCATATGTAAATTTTATTGATTTTATTCGAATGATTTGTAAAAATCAAGTTGAAACGATTCGACCCCCAACTGTGTCCACCCTTGTTGATATTTATGTGGACAGTAGGATTTTTTTTTTAAAAACATACAGGAGCAAGTCCCTGTGATTGGAGTGTCTAAAGCGAAAAACTATTTTTTACTGGAGTAGGTCTTTAGTTAATATGATTTGGTGTGCTTTTATATTTCATAAATGGCACGGATATTTTGTTCACATTTAAAATGGATATTTCCAGCGTATAATAAATGTATACGAAAAACGTGTCAATAAAATATTACACCCTAAAGCGTAGAATTAATGATCACGATTGAAACACCAACGTGAATATTACATATCCATTGTATGGATACGCTAATGAAAGCTGAGTGATACAGTAAAATTGGCAGTTGTCGCCACTTAATGACTGCGGCTTGTGCCTAAAGTCTTATAAAACTTGAGTGCCTAGAAAGCTTTTTTTTTTTTTTTTTTTTTTTTTTTTTTGATAACATACCAGGTAGCTGTTACACTACATTCATTTGGATCGTATTGCATCACTAGACCATGTGACAGCTGTCATATGACGTCAAGACTCAAGATATATGTAGAAATTCTGCAGAACTGCAAACTGTGTAAGGTTCAACTTTCTATCTCATCCTGAAGCTCTTTAATCCTAAAATGAAATTATCGGTCCTATGTTCGAATCTTATTTCAGCCACAGAACTTCGGTCTTTGGGAATTTCGGTTAGTTGACAGGATATGCACACCTGAGTTTCAAAATGTACCATCTGTGAAAATTTGAAGAAAATCTGACCATAAATGACGGCTGTAGAGCGTAAACACCATTTTTCACTATTTTTTGCTGTGACGTCATGTGACGTCATAGGCTGCTGAAGATGCTTTTCTTCAAAAGCGCATACTTTGCTTTCATAACTCTGAAATTTTCATTATTCTGAACAACTGGCATCATGTCGAAATCATTGCCCAAATATGAAAATTAAGAAGTATGCTTATGACGTCACATGACTTTATATGACGTCACGACTCAAAATTTTTGTAGAAATTCTGCAGAACTGCAAACTGTGTAAGTTTCAACTTTCCATCTCATCCTGAAGCTCTTTTATCCTAAAATGAAATTTTCGGTCCTATGTTCGAATCTTATTTCAGCCACAGAACTTCGGTCTTTCGGAATTTCGGTTAGCTGACAGGATATGCACACCTTTGATTCAAGATGTACCATCTGTGAAAATTTGAAGAAAATCCGACCATAAATGACGGCTGTAGAGCGCGAACACCTTTTTTCACTATTTTTAGCTGTGACGTCACATGACGTCATAGGGTACTGAAGATGCTTTTGTTCAAAATCGCATACTTTCCTTTCATAACTCTGAAATTTTCATTATTCTGAACAACTGGCATCATGTCGAAATCATTGCCCTAAAATGAAAATTAAGAAGTATGCTTATGACGTCACATGACGTCATATGACGTCACGCCTCAAAATATTTGTAGAAATTCTGCAGAACTGCAAACTGTGTAAGTTTCAACTTTCTATCTCATCCTGAAGCTCTTTTATCCTAAAATGAAATTTTCGGTCCTATGTTCGAATCTTATTTCAGCCACAGAACTTCGGTCTTTCGGAATTTCGGTTAGCTGACAGGATATGCACACCTTTGATTCAAGATGTACCATCTGTAAAAATTTGAAGAAAATCCGACCATAAATGACGGCTGTAGAGCGCGAACACCATTTTTCACTATTTTTAGCTGTGACGTCATGTGACGTCATAGGGTGCTGAAAATCATTGAAATCAAAATTTCCTCACGTGACTAATAAGCCATAAAAATTTCATCGTCCTAGGACTATTGCAACATATAAAAATAAGCGTTTAGTTAGGAAGAAGAAAAGAATAATAATAATAATAAACATAACAAACCCAATAGGACTTTCTGCTTTAACAAACACAATAGGACTTTCTGCTTGAGGCAGAAAGCCCTAATAAGAAGAAGAAGAATAAGAATAAACAGTACAAACCCAAAAGGACTTTCTGCCTGTAGGCAGAAAGTCCTAATAAACATAACAAACCCTATATGTTTTCCGCAGGTTTGCGGAAAGCCGTAATAATAATAATAATAAACATAACAAACCCTATAGGTAGCGGAAAGCTGTAATAATAAAATCTGCATCCAAAATTATTGGTATTATGAGAAAACTTAAATTCACTGTTAAACGCAAATCGCTAAATCAAACATATATCTCATTTCTACATCCAGTTCTTGAATACGCTTCTGTTGTATGGAATAACTACACTGATTATGATAAAGAAAAATTAGAGAAATTACAAACTGAAGCAGGTAGAATAGTCACTGGTACCACGCGTTCCATCAGTTTGAGCAATTTATATAAAGAAACTGGTTGGCTAACTCTAAGTGAGAGAAGAACATACCAAAAAATTATGTTAATGTTTAAAATAAAAAACAAGAGGGCCATGATGGCCCTGAATCGCTCACCTGATTATAAATGAGCACTTTTTGACATCACATGACCCACTTTCGAGCTTGACCAAGATTTATGGAAACAGACATTCAGACAAATTTTCATAAGATTGGGCCAAAAATGTGGACTCTAGAGTGTTAACAAGGTTTTTCTAAGATTTGACCTACTTTCTGACCCCACATGACCCAATTTCGAACCTGTCCAAGATTTTATGGAAACAAACATTCTGACTAAGTTTCATAAAGATTGGGTCAAAAATGTGGCCTCTAGAGTGTTAACAATGTTTTTCTAAGATTTGACCTCATGACCTACTTTTTGACACCACATGACCCAAATTCGAACTTGTCCAAGATTTTATAGAAACAAACATTCTGATAAAGTTTCATAAAGATTGGGCCAAAAATGTGGCCTATAGAGTGTTAACAATGTTTTTCTAAGATTTGACCTCATGACCTACTTTTTGACCCCACATGACCCAAATTCGAACTTGTCCAAGATTTTATGGAGACAAACATTCTGACCAAGTTTCATGAAGATTGGCCAAAAAATATGGCCTCTAGAGTGTTAACAAGCCAAATTGTTGACGACGAACGACGCACAACGGACGCCGGACGAACCTAGGGCGATCACAAAAGCTAACCTTGAGCACGTTGTGCTCAGGTGAGCTAATAATATGGTACCTGATTATCTGAATGTCCTCTTTCAATGACCCGTAGGAGAAAGTTTTAGTTAAACCTCTGAAGTAATAAAGACTTCATAGGTATCCATAGAAGAACATCACTTTTTGAAAAGTCCTTTGTTCCTGCATCAATTGATTTATAGAACTCTTTGCCTACTTCACTTAGAAACATTCATTCAAATGGCTCATTCAAACATGAATTAATCCAACACATGTTCTCCCCCACTTATGTACCTTCTCATTTTCTTCACGGGTCGCATCATTTATCGGTGTTACACACCAAAATGCGTAATAATTGTAGTGATTTGAAGATGATTTATTCCTAAACCATATTACTGAAAATAATTTATGTTCATATATAATGTACCTGAAAACGCCAAGCACTATTTTTTTTTCGGTGTAAAAAATACAGAAATGAACGTATCCAATTATTCCAAGAAACAAGACATTTTCATCCTTTAAATTGCATTTTCCTTCTTAATGGAAATGTAACCATTTCTCAAGAAGACAACATAAGTATAGTAAATGCTGTCCATAAATATATCAAAAACACAAAACGCTTCAGGGAATATTAGGATTATAAATGAGACAGACCATCCAGCTCTTAAATTCTTCTTATTTTTCTTCCTCTTCTTCTTTTTCTATTCTTTTTTTTTCTCTCTCTTAATTACGCGTTCAATGTATGTTTTTTTCTTTTTTCGTTACTATTACTATCATTACTATAACTATTATTATCATTAGTAGTAGTGTTACCATTTTTACTACATGTTTCTGCCAAGTGCATATACATTCCCGTCATATAAATTCATTTGCATGTACACTCTTGTCAGGGGAGAGTCGAATCTTAAGTTTGAGAACTTGTGACTTAACACTTTTGTCAACAATTGTACGTAACATCAATTCTGTTTGTAAATTGTAATCTGTATCAATATTTTGTAATTGGCAATAAAATTTGTATAAATCAACAGCTGCTGTATATTGCGTGATTAAGAACCTCCCACATAATGACCAAATCTCCCTCAAAATTCAATTCAATGTATCTTAATATCATACATGATTGGAAAAAAGGAACTATTTAATTGTTGACCAAAGCTGATATATCCTACCTTTTTATTATCTACAATAATGTTGCAAAGATAGCCTGGCATGAAATTCCCGAGCAAGTTTATGTTTTTACTTAACGTTTTAATTGGTGTTATACCAAGCATAAATGCTCTTGGGGCTGTTTATTGTAGAAATAAATGGATGGCAGGATGTTTTATAAATTTTGTCCACTCTTACATATTTAATATCTGACATTTCAGATTGACAGCAGTTTCCTAATTTCAGAGGTATTTCAGTTTGGGATGAAAGTCCTAGGGGTTACCTGTACAAATTCTTCACCAGAAGGAATGATCTCTTGTAAGATGGACAAATTAATAGAATTTTTTGAAAACTTGTTTAGATTTTCACACAAGACCACTTTGAGACTTGACTTGACTTGACTATTTGAGTTTACCGTCGCTTCGACAGTATTTCAGTCATATAGCGACGTCCAGCTACATGTAATTACAGGTGGAGGAAGACCCCGAATGCACGGAGGCATCCGGGTAGAACCACCGACCTACCGCAAGCCACCACTTTGAGACAAGTACTTATATTTTTTATTGAAATCATACACAACAATATAAATGAATGTCAACACAAAAAAATGCTGCAATGAGTATATTTAACAATGGCAAATGAATCAGGCCACTAGTTAAGACAAGTACCGGTATACTGGAATGCTGACAGTGCGCTTCTTACTTCTGATCTGAACCCCTTAATTGGCAGTTTCTTGCAGGGGGTAAAAGCCTGGTAATTTCCAGGAATTATGGTCACATACTGGAAGGATAGGCAATCTATTCTTTCTTCATATGTCTAATTTGGTGAAGAAAAAATCAAAAAAATCCCTACCTACTACCCTATTTTTTGCGACAATGTTCTCTGAACCACACATATTTTTTTCGGCCCTATTGACCTGAAAATCGAACCCAAACTTCCTATACTTATCAGGTATCTACTTACCAAGTATGAAAACTGTATCTCAATTCTAACAGGAGATATTCGACGGAAACTACCTGTTTGATTAAAATCTATTTTTAATTACAGTGACCTTGAACTGCAATTCATTTAGTCCCAATCTTCCTCTTCCAATGAGCTAATTATTATCAACTAAATATGATCATTATACCTCACTTCAAAAAGAAGTAATTTGGCAGAAAAAAAAAAAAAAAAAAAAAAAAAAACCCCTTATTTTTTAGCAACAATAACTTTGACCTTGAACTTATTGACCTGAAAATAAATCCAAACCTTCCTCTTCCCATAAGGTATCTACCTACCAAGTACGAAAACTGTATCTCAATTCTAAAAGGATATATTTGACAGAAACCACATTTTTGATGCAAAACTATTTTTAGTAGCACTGACTTTAAACCCTATTGACCTGAAATTCAATCCCTCTTCCCATAAGGTATCTATCTACCAACTATGATCATCATACCTCACTCCTTAAGGAAGTTATTTGACAGAACAAAAATTATGTTTTTAGCCATAGTGACCTTGACCCTATTGACCTGAAAATCAATCCCAAATCAATCCTGAAAAAGTTATATGCCGGAAATGAAAAATCTATTTTAGCAACAGTGACCTTGACCCTATTTGACCCTTAATATCAATCCCAAACTTCCCCTTCCCATATGGTATCTACCTACCAAGTATGAAAACTGTATCTCAATTCTACCAAGTATGAAAACTGTATCTCAATTCTAACAGGAGATATTCGATGGAAACCTGTTTGATGAAAAACTATTTTAGTAACAGTGACCTTGACCCTGTTGACCTGAAATTAATCCCATTCTTCCTCTTCCCATTAGATATCTTTCTACCAAATATGATCATCTTACCTCACTCCTAAAAGAAGTTTTTTGACAGAACAACAAGAGTGCCAGTCATTTTAATTATTGCTTTCAACATTTCTGTAAACATAAGCTCATAATGAAGTCTGTGAGACTAATTAATTTAGCTGGAAGAGCACAGTATATTTGCGAATATACATTTCTCAAAGTGAGGCAATCACTAAAGATGATGAAAAGACAGGGGCCTGAGATTGTGATAATTTCATGGAGAAAAAATCATAGATTTACCGCTGGAGTCTCTATCAAAATGGCCGAACCTAAAAATGGTAATTTCATGGAAAAAATTACAAAACTACCATTGGAATCTCTATTAAAACTACCGAACTACAAATGGTAATTTTGAGAAAAAAATCACAAAACTACCATTATAATTACAGAATGGTAAAACTCTTAAATGGAAAAGAAACAGCAAACAGAGTATTGGTTTGGATATTTGGAGCTTAATGTCCCATTTAACAAAATATTTCAGTCAGGAAGAAAAATAGGATACCTATAAACAGAGATAGAACCCTAAAAAGGCTTCCAATATTCACAAGAAATGGACGTACGGACGGACGGAGGAGATGACGCCAATAAACGACCGCCTCCGGCGGCGTTTAAAAATCAATGAACAGGAAAATGATGTTTTTAACCATAGTGACCTTGATCCTATTGACCTGAAAATCAATCCCAACCTTCCTCTTCCCATAAAGTATCTACCTACTCAGTATGAAAACTGTATCTCAATTCTAAGAGGAGATATTTGATGGAAATCACATGATTAATGCAAATCTATTTTTAGTAACAATGACTTTGATCTTGACCCTACTGACCTGAAATTCAATCATAGTCTTCCTATAAGGTATCTAACTACCAAATATCATCATACCTCACTTCTAAAAGAAATAATTTGACATATATGAATAACCTATTTTTAGCAACAGTGACCTTGACCCAATTGACATTAAAATCAATCCCAACCTTCCTCTTCCCATATGATATCTACCTACCAAATATGATTACTTTACCTTAAATCTACCAGGAGATATTGGACAGAAACTACAGGTTTGATAGAAAACTAATTTTAGTAAAAGTGACCTTGACCCTATTGACCTGAAATTCAATCTATATCTTCATCTCATAGGTATCTATCTACCAAATATGATCATCATATCTCACTCTTAAAGAAGTTATTTGACAAAAAATGAAAAATTGATTTTTAGTAAACAGTGACCTTGACCCTACTGACCTGAAAATCAATCGCAACCTTCCTCTTCCAAAAAGGTATCTACCTACCAAGTATGATTACTTTACCTTAACTCTACCAGGAGATATTCAACGAAAACCACACATTTGATGAAAAACTATTTTTAGTATCAATCTCAATTCTAACCGGAGATATTTGATGAATACAACCTGTTTGATGCAAAACAATTTTTAGTAACAGTGACCTTGACCCTATTAACCTGAAATTCAATGCCAATCTTCCTCTTCTCATAGGTATCTATCTACCAAATATGATTATCAAAAAATTTACAAGTGGTCCAAAAAACCAAGTTAAATCTAGCGTGGGATCAATTTTGACCCCAGGGCCATGATTTGAAAGCTTGATTCTGGTCCACAAGGCCATGTTACATACTAAATATCTTAACCCATGATATTGTGGTTTCTGATAAGAATATCTTTTAAAAATCTTTCCAGTTTAAGTTTATGTAAAATAAAGTGACCCCTCGGGCGAGCCAATTTGACCTCAGGGCCATGATTTGAACAACTTGATAGATGTCCATAAGGCAATGTTAAGCACCTAATATCTTAATTCCAGGCCTTGTGGTTTCTGACAAGAAGATTTTTCTACCTTTTTTCCTACATAAGCCTATGTAAAATCAAGTGACCCCTGGGGCGGGGCCAATTTTAACCACAGGGTCAAGATTTGAACAAATTTGGTAGAGGTGCACTAGACAATGCTACATACCAAATATCTAAGCTCTAGGCTTTGCAGTTTTAAAAAAGAAGATTTTTAAAGTTTGTATTTTTCAAAATCTACTTTTAGCTCCTGTGATCTACTTTTTTAACCTAATCAAAATTTTTT
The DNA here is from genome assembly GCA_021229015.1 of Solen grandis. Taxonomy (NCBI): domain Eukaryota; kingdom Metazoa; phylum Mollusca; class Bivalvia; order Adapedonta; family Solenidae; genus Solen; species Solen grandis. The sequence goes on along the minus strand of CM037783.1, from coordinate 38,076,833 downwards.
GAACAATCTTGATAGCGGGCATCATAAGGATGATTCCTGTGAAGTTTGGTCAAAATCTATTCAGCAGTTTAGGAGGAGATGTTGTTTGAAGGAAATTGTTGACGCCGGACGCATGGACAACGGACAAAAGGCGATCACAAAAGCTCACCATGTGCTGAGGTAAGCTAAAATAAAGGGCAATAACTCTGTTATGAAAGGTAGAGTCATCATTCTTCTGCACTCCTCCTAAATGGGATCTATCCACCTATGAAGTATCAAGTTGATACCTCAAATACTTTCTGAGTTATGCTCCAGACAAAAATGTAGGACAGGACAGATTTCAGTTTAAAAATCTATTTTTAGCTCCTGTGACACAAATATGCAATGGACCGGAACTATTTGAACAACTTTGGTAGAGCTTCATGCAAAGAATATCACAGGCAATTTTCATCAAATATGTCCTAGTTGTTAAGATGTTGTTTAAAGAAAATTGTTGACACCGGACGCAGGACAAAAGGCGATCACAGTAGCTCACCATGAGCACATCGTGCTCACGTGAGCTAAAAGTATGAAGTGAAGAGTTGCAGTTTCTATGCACTGCACATCTACTCAATAAGATGTAACTACATATGAAGTTTTATGTTTCACTAAAATTTTCCAATCAAAGTGTGATGGATGGACGGACGGACGGCCAGATTGGAGTAAGGGGCCAATGTTCTGTTTACCGTTAGATGGCCCCTTACTCCCATCTGGCTGCGGACGGACGAACAGCCGGACGGACAACCCCAAATCTATATCCCTCTGCCTTTGGTGGGTGGGTGGGGGAGGGGGATAATTAAGCTGATCATGACATGCGAAAGATAGGTGCTTGGTACTTATAAATTCTGTGAATTTAAACAAAAAAATGACCAATAGAGAAACAGAGCAGATGTAACATATTCAAGAAATATGACAAGGGGGTATAACTTAATGAAAAATGAAGCAAGCATGACAATACGAGAAAGTAGCTTGATATTCATAATTATTTTGAGGTTACATGAAATTCTGATTACAGATAGCTAAAAAATAGTGTGAAGAAAATATCTTTAATAAATATAACAAGGGCCATAACTCATACAAAATCAAATCAGTCAAGACGTGCCAACAATATTCGCAACTAGACTTGGCACTTATAAATATTGTGAAGTTAAATAAAAATCAAACCATTTGATGTAAGGGGCCATTTCAATTGTTATTTTCTTTAGTTCTTTAAAGATGCAATACTACAGAATTTAGCTTGAATATTTTGACTCTCTCAGTTTGTAACAAGTCATGGATATTTTAACATCTATTATGGACCAAGTTCATAAAAACTCGCCTGATCACTGATATTACCTATGGATTATCTACATTACCATGATGGTATCTTGATTGTATCAACAAGTAGGGAATTCATGGCTACCGATTCAAATGTTTGACACATATAGTATATATACTTTCACAAGGAAATCGTGTTACCCCGCATGGGTTAGACATTGGGACACTCCCTAGACACCTGTTTGGTTATAATCGCTTATGACTATCCATGACCTACAATGGCTGATCTGACCATGTAACAGAACTCGATCAGTTCTGGATATCTTCGTGTAAATATTCAGAAATCCTAGGTAGGAAAATTAATTCCCTACAGTCATTTAATATATCGGTGATTCTATCGACATCAATCAGGCTAATTGTTTAACCTATAGAGGCAATATTTTGCATATCGTCAAAAGAAAGATTGAATTTTCATATTTTCACTTTATTTTCTGTATTTATAGCATTGATTTTGGGAAGTATTGCAACTTTAAAGGGCCATGGCATGAAATAGTGTGCACAAAATATATTCAATTTATATAACAGAGGGCCATAACTCCATTAAAATCCTGCTGATCATGAGGTGCCAGGGATATGCTTAACTAGGCTTGGTACTTATTAATACTATGAAGTTAAATCAATATCAGACCACAGGTAGCTGAGAAATAGTGCGGACAAAATATTTTTAAGAAATATAAAAAAGGGCCATAACTAATTTAAAATCAAGCCAATCATGATGTGTCAAAAGTTTCATCAAAATCCGTTAAAAAAGGTAGCCGAGAAATAAAGGAGACAAATCTCATCTCCAGACAGACTGAGCAACCGACTGACTGATGGACGTGACTTCAATATGGCCCCCTAAATACTTCATATCTGGGGGTATAAGAGATCAGTACAGAATGTTTTTACATACTTTCATGCATCATGTTTACGTATTTATCTAGTACTGCATCATATTGGATTATTTGAGTACAAGAATACCAGTATAAGCATATATTAATCATTTGAGATTACTCTAGGATATTTCATTTTTTTCAGATTCTGTATAGAAATATAACAAGAGGGCCAAGTCGCACACCTGAGAAATATTGGCTTCATTACCTGCACTACTTAAGAAATGAAGACGCTCGAGTGTAAAAACGGCAAATCTTTGTGATGCTCAGGTATTTAAAGGGCCTGTAGATCTGTAAACTGTAGATCTTTTAGTCCAATATCAACCATATTTAAACTCCACTGAAAAATTGTTGCCATTTACATTGTGTATAAGTTTAATGAAGATCATTAAATAATTGCAGATGTTATAGTTGAATTGAATGGCCAAATTGGCAAATGTCAGCCAATCAATCTTGACAGAGAAATTATGGCCATAAACATTGTAAAATTTTAAAAATTAAGATGCAAGAGTGTAAACAAGCAAAATTTGGCATTTTTTGATAATTCAAGGACTCTTGACAGAAATGGTAGATATCAGCTATAATATTTCTTGGCTGAGTGACTGTTATAAGCATCATCATGAAGTCTGAAGATGATTGCTTAAGAAATGAAGATGCTAGGGTGTAAACAAAGTTAAATCTGGCATTTATTTCATATTTAAAGGGCCATTACTCCTGACCTTCTTGTCCAAGATTAGCCATAATCAAACTTGGGTAAGATATTATGGCTATAAATATGTCATAAAGATGATTGCTTCAGAAAGGAAGATATTAAGAGTGTAAACCTACTAATTGTGGGCAAAGGAAGGATAGACTACAGACATACAACTATCCTAACAGCTCATCCAAAGCACATGACTGTGCCAGGCATGTGATACTCATACTCAAGTATTTTGAGTACAAGATACAAGATACAAGATACAAGTTTATTTTCACGTAATACAAGGCCCAAGGCCCAAAATACAAATTTAGTAACATAATAATAAACAACTAGTTGTGTCGTAAACAATTTACCAATGCTGAAATACATGAAGACTACATAACATTATCAATATTTCTCATAAGTTGTGTGACATACAATGCTATTCGCTTTACAGTAATATAGTGGTCAGTTTTCATTAGATTCGCAAAATGCATTACGTCCAATCCCCCAGTGTACCAGTTAAATAAATATTGCTGTCTTATATTTGAAAATTTTGGGCAAACAAAAAACGCATGGTATTCGTTTTCTATAATTAAACGGTTACTGTGAATAAAACAATACAAACATATTCTATCATGTCTCTCAATATTATAGCGTCTCCCCAGTTCAATGTTTAACCTATGATTCGAACATCTAAAGCGCGCTAATGATTTTCGTACAAAAAAGGGAAGATCAATGGTTAAATATCGTTCAACATTAAGTAAAGTTTTAAATGTACTGTATGTATCACATCTAGATGAAGCTCGGATATCCTCAGACCAGGTTTGTTTCATACAATCGCATATTCGCTGCTTGAACGATGAGCAAAACATGTTCAAATCACCAACATCTTGACAAATCCAGACATAACCATAACCATATTTAAATAAAAGCTCGCGCACATTTGTAACCCAGTTTTTTCTACCAATATTATCCTGTAAATTAAGCATAACATAACAACATCTAGGATATCTAGTATTTGGCATTTGCAAAAGTTTACCCCAATATTTAATACATTTAGTGTAATACGTAGTACATAAGGGCAGCCGCCCACATTCACCAAGTACCATGCAATTATTCACTGAAGTGTTAACTCCCAGAAAATATCTACAAAATTCAATTTGTACTTTTTCAATCTCTAATGAATATGAATGACCCCATATTTCCGCCCCGTACCTCAATATAGGTACAACCATTGAATCAAACAATTTAAACATATCTTGGTGTGAAAATTGACCAAATGGCAATTGATAACGTCTAATAGCGAAAATAGCTTTCCTAGCTTGTGATGCTAACCTGCATTTAGCAGCAGTCCATGTTAGTTTTGACGTAAATAAGAGCCCCATGTACTTGTATATAGATGTTACGTTTACGGTCTTGCCATTGAATGTCCAGTGCTCCGAGTTTCGTAAGGGGCCTCCATTTCTAAATACGATTATTTCTGTTTTATTTATGTTAACAGACATTTCTGAACAATTGCAAAATTCTGACAATGCATTTAATTGTTGCTGTAAGTTATTAACTGTATCGGCTACGGAGGCGACATCGTCTGCAAAAAGTAGGCATAAAATATCTGGTATATCAGAAGTGATAAAAATACCGCTACAAGTTTGTCGTAATCGTGCAATCAAGTCATTTATGTAAAGTGTAAAGATTATTGGGGAACTGACGTCACCTTGCCTTGTGCCAATGTTACAGTTGATTGGCCCAATAATATGGTCACGTGATGTATTTTCCCGCCTATTTTCATAAGGTTGGTCGTTTAAAGAATGTCTTGGCATTTTGATGTAATTTTCTAATTTAGAATACATTGATATCAACACATTTGCTAGTTTTCCATTTGCGCCTTTACTTAAAATATTTTCGAAAATACTGATACAATGGCTGATCTGACCATGTAACAGAACTCGATCAGTTCTGGATATCTTCGTGTAAATATTCAGAAATCCTAGGTAGGAAAATTAATTCCCTACAGTCATTTAATATATCGGTGATTCTATCGACATCAATCAGGCTAATTGTTTAACCTATAGAGGCAATATTTTGCATATCGTCAAAAGAAAGATTGAATTTTCATATTTTCACTTTATTTTCTGTATTTATAGCATTGATTTTGGGAAGTATTGCAACTTTAAAGGGCCATGGCATGAAATAGTGTGCACAAAATATATTCAATTTATATAACAGAGGGCCATAACTCCATTAAAATCCTGCTGATCATGAGGTGCCAGGGATATGCTTAACTAGGCTTGGTACTTATTAATACTATGAAGTTAAATCAATATCAGACCACAGGTAGCTGAGAAATAGTGCGGACAAAATATTTTTAAGAAATATAAAAAAGGGCCATAACTAATTTAAAATCAAGCCAATCATGATGTGTCAAAAGTTTCATCAAAATCCGTTAAAAAAGGTAGCCGAGAAATAAAGGAGACAAATCTCATCTCCAGACAGACTGAGCAACCGACTGACTGATGGACGTGACTTCAATATGGCCCCCTAAATACTTCATATCTGGGGGTATAAGAGATCAGTACAGAATGTTTTTACATACTTTCATGCATCATGTTTACGTATTTATCTAGTACTGCATCATATTGGATTATTTGAGTACAAGAATACCAGTATAAGCATATATTAATCATTTGAGATTACTCTAGGATATTTCATTTTTTTCAGATTCTGTATAGAAATATAACAAGAGGGCCAAGTCGCACACCTGAGAAATATTGGCTTCATTACCTGCACTACTTAAGAAATGAAGACGCTCGAGTGTAAAAACGGCAAATCTTTGTGATGCTCAGGTATTTAAAGGGCCTGTAGATCTGTAAACTGTAGATCTTTTAGTCCAATATCAACCATATTTAAACTCCACTGAAAAATTGTTGCCATTTACATTGTGTATAAGTTTAATGAAGATCATTAAATAATTGCAGATGTTATAGTTGAATTGAATGGCCAAATTGGCAAATGTCAGCCAATCAATCTTGACAGAGAAATTATGGCCATAAACATTGTCATGAAAATTGCAGATTGCAAATAATTAAGATGCAAGAGTGTAAACAAGCAAAATTTGGCATTTTTTGATAATTCAAGGACTCTCGACAGAAATGGTAGATATCAGCTATAATATTTCTTGGCTGAGTGACTGTTATAAGCATCATCATGAAGTCTGAAGATGATTGCTTAAGAAATGAAGATGCTAGGGTGTAAACAAAGTTAAATCTGGCATTTATTTCATATTTAAAGGGCCATTACTCCTGACCTTCTTGTCCAAGATTAGCCATAATCAAACTTGGGTAAGATATTATGGCTATAAATATGTCATAAAGATGATTGCTTCAGAAAGGAAGATATTAAGAGTGTAAACCTACTAATTGTGGGCAAAGGAAGGATAGACTACAGACATACAACTATCCTAACAGCTCATCCAAAGCACATGACTGTGCCAGGCATGTGATACTCGTACTCAAGTATTTTGAGTACAAGTACCATTTTACCTGTACTCGCCAGTATTCAGTACTCAGAAAAATATCAGTACTCATACTTACTCAAGTACTGAACCTTCGATACTCATGAGTATTTTATGAGTACTGCAATGTTTTAATAAATAAATAATTTAATTAATAAATCAAACACAGTGCATTCCAATGTATCAGTAAGATTTAATATACTATAACAGGCAGTAAATATGTTAAGCATTCACATTATAATCATTTATGAACATACATAACAAAACAGTTGTAGCCAATTATGGTCTTATGGATTGTGAACTGGCAACTATGGTATTACTATTTGCATTAGATTACTGTCAATGTGAACATACCAATTACTCTCTAGGGTCAGTGAGCAGACAATTCACTGAAATTCAATGAATTTTCTGCTCACTGACCCTAAAGATTGAAATGAATGTTCATATTGGTGCATTCATGTTTTTGTCAGTATGAATTGTGGATTTGCTGCATAGACATGTCAAAAAAATAAGTTGTGTTGAAACACTTTGATCTCCCTGAAGGGGTTGTTGGGAATGTACAAGCAAAATGCCGTCATTGCCCACAAACCATTGCTGGCAGCACTAAGTCTACTTCCAATTTTCGGAAACTTGTGTTACTTGACTGGTAGAAGACAATATTCAAAAGTCTGAAAAGTTCATCCTGAATGTATATAGTGACATCATAAACATTGTAACATAATATTATTATTATAGTTTATGATGTGCACATTGTTTTCTAGTTCAGAAATCAGTATTTAATTTGAGCTGTATTTTTGTGACCAACTTAAAAATTATCCCAGTACTTATAAATACTTAAAAGTACTTGAGTACTACTCAAGTACTACTTGAGTACTGCAACAAATTCAGTACTCAGAACTCATAAGTACAAGTACCAAATCCAAAATACTCAAGTAGTACTCAAGTACTGAAACCCAGTGCTCAACCCATGCCTGGACTGTGCTCAGGTGAAAAAATAACAAGAGGGCCATGATGGCCCTAAATCGCTCACCTGAGATAAATAGCCCTCAATGCCAAACATGCTAAACATACTGCTTTAGAAATAGAGATGCTGAGGCGTAAACCGTGAAATTTGAGGTTTTCAGAAATTACTTAGAGGGCAAACAAAGCCAAATAAGCCATTTTTATCATTTCAAAAGGGGCATAACTCCTGTCCTAAAGGGCAAATATCAGCCAAAATTCAAAATTTTATGACACTTAACATTGTCACAAATTTTAGAGATGATTGGTTAAGAAATAAAAATGCTAGAAGGCAAACATTGTGAAATATAGCCTTTTTAGCATTGAAAGGGGCATAACCCCCGACATAACTGGCCAGTAGTTTTGAAGCAGATGATTTTTAAAGTTTTCATATTTTTTTTTCTTTTTGTTGCCATGGCAACCAGAGTTCTATATGGATCAAGTTTATTTTAAGAACTTTTGTGTAGGTTGACCCAAGGATCATTCCTGCCAAGTTTAATCAAATTCTGTCCAGTGGTTTCAGAGGAAATGTTGATTAAAGTTTTCCCTATATACATATAAGGCAAATAAGCCCCGCCCCTGGCGGCCATGTTTTTTACAAATCGGATTTTTTTTTTAGCAACATTGGTAGAGGTTGACCCAAGGAACATCTGTACCAATTTATTTTAAAATCTGGCCAGAAGTTTTGAAGAAGATGATTTTTAAAGTTTTCATTTTTTTTCTCTTTTTGTTGCCATGGCAACCAGAGTTCTACATGGATCAAGTTTATTTTAGCAACTTTTGTGAAGGTTGACCCAAGGATCATCCCTGCCAAGTTTAATCAAATTCTGTCCAGTGGTTTCAGAGGAAATGTTGATTAAAGGTTTCTCTATATACATATAAGGCAAATAAGCCCCGCCCCTGGCGGCCATGTTTTTTACGGATTGGAAAAAATTTAGCAATTTGGTAGAGGTTGACCCAAGGAACATCTGTACCAATTTATTTTAAAATCTGGCCAGTAGTTTTGAAGAAGATGATTTTTAAAGTTTTCATATATTTTTTTTTTTTTGTTGCCATGGCAACCAGAGTTCTACATGGATCAAGTTTATTTTAGCAAATTTGTGAAGGTTGACCCAAGGATCATCCCTGCCAAGTTTAATCAAATTCTGTCCAGTGGTTTCTGAGGAAATGTTGATTAAAGGTTTCTCAATATACATATAAGGCAAATAAGCCCCGCCCCTGGCGACCATGTTTTTTTACGGATCAGAATAATTTTAGCAACTTTGGTAGAGGTTGACCCAAGGAACATCTGTACCAATTTATTTTAAAATCTGGCCAGTAGTTTTGAACATGGATAAGTTTATTTTAGCAACTTTTGTGAAGGTTGACCCAAGGATCATCCCTGCCAAGTTTAATTAAATTCTGTCCAGCGGTTTCAGAGGAGATGTCGTTTAAAGCAAATTGTTGACGACGGACGACACACGACGCCAGACGAAGGGCGATCACAAAAGCTCACCTTGAGCACTTTGTGCTCAGGTGAGCTAAAAATCTGTAATTACAATTATTCTCACACGGTCAAAAAATATGTTTTAAAATCCATTACAAAATAATTCATCATTCTGATAATACAGTTCAAACCATAAACCTTTTTTCACAAGTTTTTGTGGTACAAATACAGTCCAAGGCAGTGCTATATCTATGCTATTACCAACACTAGAATAAATCTGCCGTGTACATTTCCGAGATCCACTGAATACTGTACCTTGGTATTCAGAGCTTAAAAATAAACATCTTCTCTATGCTCTTATATCTATCTTATCTGAAAATTTCATGATCTAGAGGCAGTAATCCCAATCATTCTTAGTACAAAGAAAGTTTTTTTTCGAAGATTTTAAGTTTATTTTAATCACGATTCAGGTCAGCCCTCTCTTTAAATTGCTGGGCAGCAGCTTGTGCTAAAGCCAGGAGAAACTCTTCCATCGAGACTTCTGCCTTCTGTAAGTAAACAATACATAAAGTTATATGTACAGGTGAGATATGTTATCTCGACAACAATGAAATCATCATTTTAATGTTTCTTGTGTATGATAGTCTCTGTGTGGTTATATTAAAGTATATCCCTTGCCATACATAGTTGATCCAGATATTCTCTCAGACACTGAAATAAGTTCCGGATTGCTCAACCATTGCAGGGGTGGACAAAAGTAAGCAAATGTTTTGTTTATTCATGTTGTTTTGAAAATAACAGTGACATAAATAATGCATTAAATACATCTTTCAAATTTCATTTGGCCTCAGACATTGGCATTATCAGTTGTTTCCAAATATTAAAGTTTGCAATCTATTAATATAGTCAATGATAATAAATATGAAGGCTGGGATGAGGACTAAAGAACAAATTGTGAAACACATTTATGTCATCTCCACGAGTGTGTCAAGATAAACACAAATGAGAATATTATAACCTACAGGGACCAAAAAATCCATATAAAGTATATCAGGAAACAAACACAAGTGAGAATATCACAACCTACAGGGACCAAAAAATCTATATAGAGTATATCAGGAAACAAACACAAGTGAGAATATCACAACCTAAAGGGACCAAAAAATCTATATAGAGTATATCAGGAAATAAACACAAGTGAGAATATCTTAACTTACAGGGATGAAAAAACCTATATAGAGTATATCAGGAAATAAACACAAGTGAGCATATCATAACCAACAGGAACCAAAAAATCTATATAGAGTATATAAGGAAACAAACACAAGTGAGAATATCATAACCAACAGGAACCAAAAAATCTATATACTGTATATAAGGAAACAAACACACTCCAGTGGGGGCCTCATTAACTTTATTTCAGCAATTTATAATGGCAGGGTGCCATGAGGTAACCATTTGTGTCCAAAGAAATTTAATTCTGACCATTAGTTTAACTAAATTATTTTGAAATTTTCTATATAGCACTAACTGACCCCCAAAGGGCCTCTTTTTTTTTCTTCAGGCATTCAACTTCAAAATAGCAATTATGGTGGAGGGACATAAAGTGACTTTATGGGCCAAATGAAATTGAATCAGGAGCATGGTTTAAGAGGAGAAGGATTTTAAAGTATTTTAAATGTTATTTTGCTGGTTCGATAACCATGACAACCAGTTCTTTATGACAGCAGTTTTGTGGAGGGCTATCCAAGGACCATGCTAATTTTCATCAATTTCTTCCTTGTGGTTTAATGTAAATTGTTATCATTACATAATGACTAACACAAAGTGATCAGAATAGCTCACCTTAAGCAAATTGTAACAAGAGGGCCATGATGGCCCTGGATCCCTCACCTAGTATCATTAGGCTATGTAAAATCAAGTGACCCCTGGGGCAGAGCCAATTTTGACCCCAGGGTCATGATTTGAACAAACTTGGTAGAGGTCTATTAGCCCATGTTACATACCAAATATCTAAACTCCAGACCTTGTGGTTTCTGAGAAGAAAATTTTTCTAGTTTTTTCCAAAATAAGTCTGTGTAAAATCAAGTGATCCCTGGGGCAGGGCCAATTTTGACCCCAGCATCATGATTTGAACAAACTTGGTAAGAATCGACTAGACAATGCTACACACCAAATATCTAAACCCCAGGCCATGTATTTTCTGAGAAGAAGATATTTCAAGTTTTTTATATTACCTATGTAAAATGGCCCCTATGGCGGGGCCAAATTTGACCCCAGGGCCATGATTTGAACAAACTAAGTATAGATCCACTAGACAATGCATGATTCATGATTTGAACAAACTTGGTAGAGGTCTATTAGCCCATGTTACTAAACATAATATATGTTTAAAAGTACAAAAATAACACGATCATAGCTTTCATTGTGAGAATTAAGTCAGAAATAAGTCATTTTTTTACCGATAATATGTTTGAAACCCTTTGTTTTAGTTTGTGTATATGGCGGCATTGTGTATTTTTTACATTCTTGTAATAAACACTTATACCGTGGTTCTTCAAATTAATGATTACAGAAAAAAAGAACAACACACAAACAAACAAAATCAGCTCCTTTAATGGCAAGTGATTAATCATGCAGACCCCCATCACAGTTTGTTACATGATCAGTAGGTGCGAAAATACTTTCGACATGGCCGTGTTTATATAACTTTCACCAATGTACTCTAAGGAGGTTTGACAATGTGTGAAAACAAAAAGAAAACCATATCGACCAAGGTGTTAATTACATGTGGTCATAGGGCCGGAGTATGGTTGTCAAGGAGATATAGGTAGGTTTTGATATCGACTTCGAGGAATCGCATAGAAATACTATAGGATATACTATCTAGGGACCAAGAACGGAGCTCGAGGAATCCAAAATAGCATGCTTGAAAAATCGCCCATAAATTTATATAGAATAAGAAGGGCTAAATCAAGGGACCGGGCTTATAGCTCGAGCCATCGCCAGTATTCAATGAATCGCCACATTGAGGAATCGCGTGACCACTGTATATATACATATAAGGAGAACTGGCTCTGCCCTCTGGCAGCCATATTTTTCAACAGATCCAATTAATTCTTTCAATCTTGGTAGTGAGTCAGCCAAAAAACAATTGTGCCAAAAAACTAAGAAATCAAATATGTACTTTGGACAAGAAGATTTTTGTACAATTTAAACATACAACCCATGGCCATGATTTGAACAAACATGGTAGTGGTCTACTAGGCCATGGTAACACACCAAATATCTAAACTTTTGCTATAAAAGTCTATGTTAAATCAAGTGACCCCTGGGCAGGGCCAATTTTGACCCCAGGGTCATGATTTGAACAAAATGATTGTAGCACAAATACCTTCAGAGTTACCTGTGTCACAGTTTTGGAATGGACAAACGGACAAGGGAGAGGGGGTGTTTTCTATGTGTAACAAGAGGGCCAATATCTAAACTCTAGGCCTTGTGGTTTCTGAGAAGAAGATTTTTCTGTTTTTTCCTCTATAAGCCTATGTAAAATCAAGTGACCCCTTGGGCGTGGTAAATTTTGACCCTAATGTCATGATTTGAACAAACTTGGTTGAGGTCAACTAGACAATGTAACCCACCAAATATCTAAGCCATGCAGTTTTGCAGAAGAAGATTTTCAAAATTTGCATTTTTAAAATCTAATTTTAGCTCCTGTGACCTACCTTTTCAACCAATCAAAATAATTTGAACAACTTTGATAAAGGGCCTTATAAGGAACAATCCTGTTAAATCCTGAAGTTTGGTCAAAATCCATTCAGTGGTTTAGGAGGAAATGCTGTTTAAAGGAAATTGTTGACGACGGATGCACCGATGAACTCACCCTAATGAACATACTCATGGTAAGCTTATAAGGAAAATGGGCTCCGCCTACTGGCAGACATGTTGTTTCACCGATCCAAATAATTTTTACAATCAGGATAGAGAGTGACTTGACTTGACTATATGAGTTTACCATCGCTTCAACAGTATTTCAGTCATATAGCGATGTCCAGCTAATTACAGGTGGAGGAAGACCCCGACTGCACGGAGGCATCTTGGAAGAACCACCGACCTACCGCAAGCCAGCTGGAAGGCTTCCTCACATGAAAATCCGAATGACCCTACCGGGTTTTGAACCCACGCGGTGAGGGTCTGAGTGAGTGTTAAAGTCAGCGACTTTACCCTCTCGGCCATCGAGGCCCCATAGAGAGTGACCTAAGGAACATCTGTGTCAAATATCTTTGAAATCCAGCCAGTACATTTGGAAAAGAAAATTTTTCAAATTTGTTTTATAAATATATAAGGAAAACAGGCTCCACCCTCAAGCGGCCATGTTTTTTTTAACAAATACAATTAATTAATTTTTACAGTCTTGGTATTAAATCACTTAAAACTTACCTGTGCCAAAAAAAACTTTGAAATCCATTGAGCACTTTTGGACAAGAAGCTTTTTCAAATTTGTATTATAAACATATAAGGAAAATGAGCTCCAGCCCCTGGCGGCCATGTTTTTCGACCAGTCAAAATATTTTTTATCTTGGTAGAGAGTGACCCAAGGAACATTAGTGCTAAAAAACTTTGAAAACCAGCCAGTATCTTTGGACAAGAAGATTTTTCAAATTTGTACTATATGCATAAAATACGGAAAATGAGCTCTGCCCTGGCAGCCATGTTTTTCAACAGATCCAAATAATTTTTTCAATCTTAGTAGGGACGACTAAAGGAACATCTGTGCAAAAATATTTTAAAACCCAGTCAGTACTATTGGAGAAATTTCTTTTAAGTTTTCACATTTTCCCCTTCTTTTGGCAACCAGATTTTGGCATGGAATTTAGTTATTTGAACAACTTTGAAAGAGGACCACCAAAGGAATAGTCTGGTAAAGTTTTATGAAAATTGGCCCACTAGTGTAGGAGGAGATGTTGTTTAAGTTAAATGTTGACGCTGGACATTCATCAGTCTGTGGAACAGCTCACCTTTGAAAATGGTGAGCTAAAAAGGCAATCATTCTTTCTGAAAAAAGCATGAAAAGGTTCTTGCAGCCTAGATTCAACTGATGATGAATAAGTGTACCAAGATTCAAGCAATAGCTATGAGAGTTCATGATTGTGTAGAAGTTAACCTTAACATAAACTTTGACCAAGAAATCTGATTTTTTTTTTTTTTTTAGTGTAAAAGGGTCATTATTCTTGAAACAAGAGGGCCAAGAAAGTCCTGAAATTGCTCACCTGAGAAATGTTGCCTATTTCAGCATAGCTGTACTTAATACATGATCAATGCAAAAGCACAGCAAAATGATCTAAATTCCACACAAGAACTGTACCTGTGGTTCAAATTTTGAAGGTCATAGCTATAAAATCAAGTGACCCCTAGGGTGTGAGCCCTGGGATGGAGACAATTTTGATCCCAAGGCAGGGCCATGGCATGAACAAATTTGGTAGATGTCCACTAGGCCATGTTACAGATTAATTATCTAAACTCCAGACCTTGTAGTTTCTAACAACAAGAGGGCCAAGATGGCCCTGTGTCGCTTACCTGAAGAAGATGACTGTGTTAGGCATAATGACAAAAAATCTGGCATCTAAAGTGTTTTTCTAACATTTAACAAAGTGACCTATATTTTGATCCTACCTGAATTTGCACTCAACTGGGAATTCATGCAGTCATCATTCATATCAAGTTTAATGAAGACTGGGACAAAAATGTAGGCCTCTAGAGTGTTCACAAGATTTTTTTCTAAGATTTTCTAAGATTTGACCTAGTGACCTAGTTTTTGACCAAACATGACCCAATTTCAAACTCATCTGACAGAGCATAAAGACAAACATCCTGGCAAAGTTTCATGAAGATTGAGCCAAAAATGTGGCCTCAAGCATGTTCACAAGATTTTTTCTAAGATAAGAGCTTTAACGCAAAGGTAAACCTGAGGCAGAACATTGTCATCCAATCATGAAATATAGGTCACAGCCACAAATTTGCATAAATATTAAATAGATCATATAATGATGTACATGTATACCTAGTTTCATTATCATGTGAAGTCATCTTAATAGAAACTAGAACTATCACTGAAGGTGATTCATACCCCCACCCCCATCTTTGACACAGGATGTATTCACATGACACATAAAACGAATGTTCACACATAGGATTTGGGCTTATAAGCATACCAAAAAAAATATTATCACTAAAGGTGATCAATACCCACACCGGAAGTCTGTCATGTGTAGGAATACAGTTTCAAAAGTTTGCGTGAGTGAAAGACTACATGTATGTAAGGTTTAAAGTTAGTGTGAGCAATGGTTCAAAAGTTTTGGACAATGCTAAAAAGTTTTGACAGACAGACAGATAGACAGAGAGACACACATACAGACACACAGAAGAAAACAATTTGACCCCAAGATCTGTAGCTGAGGAGAATAAAAATGCAGTCTAATTATGGTTCACATCCATATTTATTGTTTGCAAAAACCTGTCTTTAAGAATTTACATTGTGGTTTTCTTATGCACTGCACTTCCTCTCATCAAGATCAATCTACATATGAAGTTTCATCAACCTAGCTACTTTAGTATTGGAGTTATGGTCCGAACAAAATCAAAAGATTAAAAATGACAAAGGGCAATAACTCCTTTCAAAATACATGCAGAGTTATGGTTCTTATGCACTGCACTTCCTCTCATCAAGGTCTATCTACCTATGAAGTTTCATCAACATAGGTACAGTAGTTTTGGAGAAATGCTCCGGACAATTTGTAGACCAACCGACGGACGGACGGACCGACCGACAGGGTGACTCCTGGTGTATTTGTTACAGCTCCATTTGTGACAAATTGTCTTATCCTCAGGATACCTTGTGCCAAGTTATTTCATAACACAATCATTCACAACAAAATGAGAACTGGGACAAGATTTAAAGGTCAACTGAGTGCCGTGATCTTGACCTTCAAGCTAACAACCTGTTTCTTGTAAGGGCCACATTGTCTTTTTCTAAGGATCACTTGTGCCAAGTTATTTCAAAACACCACCATAGATAACAAAGTTACAGATGGAACAATATTTAAAGGTCAACTTAATGCCACAACACATTGTCTTGTCGTAAGGATCACTTGTGCCAAATTATTTTAAACAAGAGGGCCAAGATGGCCCTAAATCGATCACCTAAGAAATATAGCTTTCATTGCCTTTTACAACATAGTCATACTGAATACAAAATCCATGCAGAAGAACAGCAATTAAATCTTAATTCCACACAAAAAGTTTACATGTGGTAAAAAAACAACAAGTTAACCCTAGTGTGGGACAAATTTTGACCTCAGGGCCATTATTTGAAAACTTAGTTCAGGTCCATAAGGCTATGTTGCATACCAAATATCTAAACCAATGATTTTGTGGTTTCTGACAAGGATATCTTTTAAAAATCTTTCTGATGTAAGTCTATGCAAAATAAAGTGACCCCTGTGGCAGGGCAAGTTTTGATCCAAGGGCAATGATTTGAACAAACTTAGTAGATGTCCATAAGGCAATGTTACACACCAAATATCTAAATTCCAGGTCTTGTGGTTTCTGAGAAGAAGATTTTCTAGCTTTTCCTGTTTAGGCCTATGTAAAATCAAGTGACCCCTGGGGTGGGGTCAATTTTGTCCCGAGTGCCATGATTTGAACAAACTTGGTAGATGTCCATAAGGAAATGTTACACACCAAATATCTTAACTCCTGGCCTTTTAGATTCTGGCAAGAAGATTTTTTCTAGATTTTCCTATTTATATGCCAAATATCTAAACTCCAGGCCTTAAGGTTTCTGAGAAGATTTTTCTAGTGTTTTTCTATACAAGATATTCTATGTTTAATCAAGTGACCCTTGGGGAAGGGCCAATTTTGACCTCAGGGCCATGATTTGAACATCTGGTAGATGTCCATAAGCCAATGTTTCACACCAAATTTCTTAACCTAAGGCCTTGTAGTTTCTGAGAAGAAGATTTTTTTTCTTATATAAGCCTATGTAAATTCACGTGACCCCTGGGGCGGGGCCAATTTTGACCCCAGGTCATGATTTGAACAAACCTGGTAGATATCCAATAGACAATGTTACACACCAAATATCTAAACTCTAGGCCTTGTGGTTTCTGACAAGAAGATTTTTCTAGCTTTTTTCCTACATAAGCCTATGTAAAATAAAGTGACCCCTGGGGCGGGGCCAATTTTGACCCCAGGGTCATGATTTGAACAAACTTGGTAGAGGTGCACTAGACAATGCTACTCATGTTAATGCCAGATGCACACAAGGACAATGGACAAAAGGTGTTGTGAGCATTGTGCTCAGGTGAGCTAAAAACAAGAGCACCGCATGCAGGTGCCTGCAATGCTGGTCTGTTTTAAAACCTATCCATGTCAAAGAAACAATGAGAGATATTGTTATTACCGCCATCCATCTGTCAATCTATCTACTATTTGACCTGTCTACTATGGGTCCAATATTGCTATATGGGCTGCCAGTGTTAGCATTAATAATGAATTAGTGATGGTTAGACCTAAAATGTAAACAAGAGGGCCATGATGGCCCTAAATCGCTCACTGAATTCAACTGCTAGAGAGAAAATGCTTAAGCAAGGAAAAAATTTACACATAATAAATTATATAGTATTTAAATTTTATTAATTTTTAGTTCTGGTGGCCATTTTGATACGCAGACCTAAAAGATTTTAGCTATTTTTGCTCAGTACCACCTAAGGGTCATTCCTGTAAAATTTCATCAAAATCTGCTCAGCGGTTTAAGAGGAGATGTCGTTTAAAGCAAAAGTTGATGACGCACGAAGGACGATGGATGCCAAACAAAGACTGATCACAATATCACACCTGAGCATGTACTTTGTGCTCAGCAGAGCTAAAAAAAGACTTGGTAGAGTAATGGTTCTCAGTCACTGCACTATTCCTAGTTGTCATCTACTTATATATGAAGTTTCAAGTCAACTCCTTGTATAGTTTTCAAGTATATTGTAAATAAGTTATTCTCTGGACAGAAATTCATTGTAAAATTAAATAAAGAGAGATACAGGATAGAGAGATAGAATCCGTGGCCATTTGTATTACGATAATAATAGAGTGATTTCCCCTTAATCATGTTCGTTTCGCCATTAATTAATTTTCTTATAATTCTCTCTCTCTTAACAAAACAAAAAAAAAATAAAAAAAAAATACCTAGATCTAATAATGTTTTGCTTATTAAATTTTTCACGCTTGTTTTATTTTTCTAACTGGGTGACAAATTAATGATATCAATCATCCATTGATAACAGATGGGGAATAATTGTAGCCATTCTTGGTTGTAAGGTGTTAAAACAATTAATCAAACCGGCCCAAAACAATAAGTAGTTTTGCTCAATTCTCAGGACTATGATCCTGAAGTTGCTTAGTATCTGGTACCAGTTAACCAATGAGAATTCACCTCCCCCACCCAGAGTATTACCCCAATCCCACCCCTGTGTACTGAGATGTCTGCTGACACATTCGTATCCCCAGGTGTTTCCGGAAACTAGTGACACGTGCCCCACCCGCGAGGCAGTAAGGCTGTCGGGTTGCCTAGCGACCATTGTTTGAAGGGCTTATAGCACAGCAGGGATATGATATTAGTGACCGTTGACCGTTATAGGCAGGTGACCGTTGTTTACAGTTAATTTTAAGAATAAAAATGCATGGGGGAAATCTGATATGACCGTTGTTCTGATATGACCGTTGTTGTCAGGTGACCGTTGTTCCAAGGTGACCGTTGGTACAGGTTTGACTGTAATTGAAAAAACTGGTCCATGTAGACTTACAGTTCTTGGTAACTGCATTTCCCAATCTCACCATCTATTTATGTTTTGAATTTCAAGTCAATACCTTGTAAAGTTTATGAGTTATTCTCCCAAAAAATTTTAAAAAAATAAATAAAAAGGGTTAATTCAAAACCTGTGCCAGATAGAGTTATGGTTCTTAGTCAATGCACTTCTCCTAGTCACATTCTATTCATATATGAAGTTTCAATTTACCTTGTATAATTTTTAAGTAATGGCCAATGTTAAAGTTGCTGACAAACCAACAAACAAACCATCAAATAAACAAACCAACAAACAAA